>OY728163.1:318279711-318603094 GCA_963277665.1 Viscum album
AATATCACTTTTTAAATCATCATGACAACATTATCGTAAAATTAGTTTTTAGGATTTATCTAAACTAATTTTTTAAGTGAATAGTGAAAAAATACAGGTTTTTAAGAAAACATTATTTTCTATTAAAGTATCTAAAAATCATCATGTTGTTTGAGATTTGTTTTAAAATTAAAGTATTTAATTTTAATTATTAATAATTAAATTAATCTCATTTTTATCAATGATATACATTAATTTGGCTTAAAAATTATACTTAAAAAGTAATTTATATAGAAAAACATTTTTCATTGCATTTTACACATTTATTTTTAAATTTATTTCTACCAATTATAGAAATTGAATTTATAAAATATTCCCCATATTTTTAATCATTATGTTATTATTTTTTAGTGATTCCACTATCATTTTAGTTCATTATGAATAATAAATTTAGTAAAAAAGTTTGTTACCAAGGTAAGAGTTAAAATGGGTTAAATAGTTTAGATCTATAATGATAAGGGTTGAAATGTCCCAAAATTTTATAAATCCTAATTTATGGCCATATTTCAACCATATATCCTATCATATATTAATATGATTAATTTTATAGCCATTTTTCTTGAGAAATTCATTAATAAATTTTAATCTTTTGAAAAATTCCAAGTGTGATGTCTCCCTCACTTATAAAATGAAACCACCCATACTCTATTTTCTACACATAAAGATCCTTTAATATAGACCAATAAATACCCAAACACCTTAATAAAATTCCTATACATGATCTATAGGACCTTTTTTATTAAAAAATCCAACCTTAGAAGTCTTATAGAGTAAGAAAAAGGAGGTTTTCTAATGAAGAGGCATAACTATTAATTGAGTATTTTCATTTTAATTATTCTTATATCTCATTATATTATATGCTAATCATGATGATAATATTAAAAATGTATATATATAATAAAATTATATTTTATTATTTCAATGGACCAATCATTATTCATCTCATTCACCATCAAATAGGAAATGAAAGTATCATTCATTTGTATGTGTGGACTACCTCCTTGCGAAGCGTTCTATTTTTATTTTTCATCCCCAAAATTCTTCGATGGTTATTAAGGTATATATTATTTTTCTATTTATGTAATAATTATTATTCTTAAAATATAATATATCATTTAATTCCCTACCCTTCAAAGCATTAAAAAATATAATGTCACTCATGCCTATGTGTGGACTACCACCTCTACGAAGTGATATCATACATTTTTCATGTATTCCTTTTAATAATGTTTCTAAATTTGTATATAATAAATATATATGATATTTATCTCAGGAATAAAATTTTATTTATGATGTAACCATGATCATAACAGAAGGACCAAATGTAACGACATGAAATTTTGAATAAATTTTGTTTCCTAACTTTGTGTGTTATTCTATTTTATACTCAACAAAACTATTTCATTTAATAAAATGAGTATAATTAAAATAAGACCATTGGGTTTCGACTGTTATATGACCATTGGTCAATATGACCGTTGGAAACTAAATGTTATGATTATTTTCTATAAAAACAAGTGATCTTGATTAATTAATATAGAAAGAAGATTTGATGGCCCCATCCAGTAGTCTCGGGCCGATCGAATCCCATCTGACAAAACTCGGGAAGGAGGTAGCACCTTTGGGATTTGCTCTGGACCAAACCCAAGCCAAAATTCATCATGTGAAGCTGGAACAGAATCGCCTTCGCGAGAAGTTCAAGCTGATAGAAATCACTACTCGGGCAATGTTGGCCAAGCTGCCCCAAGATTCTATCACCCTAGCACATCTTACTCTTAGATCCTATGCTGGTGTTATAAGGGGCTATGTAACGAGACTGTAACTGTCTTGTGTAATCCTTTGATTTAAATAAAAATTGTGATGTCTTCTTATGGTGAAGTTTGTGAATTTTCAAATGTCCGGATAAATATAGTATGCATATTATTGATGAATTTTAGAAAAAGGATATTTTAAAATATTTATGTAAACCTCAAAAATTTAATGATGTGTAATGATTTTCAAAAAATGGTCTTCTATAGTTATGTTTAGTAAGAAATTTAGAGTCTAATAAGATCTACTTAATTTTTGATGAATAGTAAATTATGAATAGTGATTATACACTTATGATTAGTAATGTGATCAAATGGATTAAGTAAACTTACTTAAGAAAGTATTAATATAATTTAGGCACCTTGATTAAGTAATGTGATTCAATAAAATAGGTAAATAACTATTTTAGAAATTATTGGATAAGTAATAATTTTTTTCAGGTGAATAGTGTTTATATTTAAAAATTAAATTAAAAATATTTAGAAAATTATTTTCATAAAATGGAGTTCATTTTTGAAATCAGAGCATCGATATTTGGTTAAGGTGATTTTTTGGGATTTTTCTGAAACAGTTGAATTTTCAGTGAATGGTGTTTTTATTTAAGAATTAAATTAAAAATATTTAGAAAATTATTTTCATAAAATGGACTTCATTTTTGAAATCATAGCATCGATATTTGGTTAAGGTGAAATTTTGGTATTTTTCTGAGAAACTTGAATTTTCAGTGAATAGTGAAAATACAGTTTTTGAGTTTCGGGTGTTTAATGACATCATTAAGGATGTAATAATTATGCAATAATTCTGGTCGACTTATTAATATTAATATAAGGTATGAGGTTTACCAAGTGTCCAATACCATGTGAAAATACCACGGTCAATCCCATGGTTTTTCCAATACCACTGATGAGGTGTCCCATGGCAATTAATGTTTTGTCCCCTCACTTCTCCTATAAATACCAAGCCTTTCCCTCATTCATTAAATCCTACCCAATAGATTTCTGGTCTCTTTACTTCACAAGGAGTCCTCCCAAGGAGCCCTCAATTCTCCCAAGGTCCCAACCTTCAAGCTTTCAAAGTTACTCTTCAAGGTAAGGGATCATTTCACCCTCCTCTTTTAAGTCATGACTTCCTTTATGTTGTGTCTTATATTTTCCATCTCTTTATGTTGAGGGTATGTTATTATATGTTATTATTACTTCCCATGTCATTTCCAAATTATTATAGACCCTTTATTCTCTCATCAATTTGTTTTCTGAATTTTTATGTGACGCTGTTAGGCTACCGAATTTCTCGTAAAAGAAATCACACCTTCTCTTTTCTTTCATGTTTCCTTTTTATGTGGTATGTCATTAAAATTTCCATACCATGTTCTTATATTCATGTTGTTATATATTTATAATGTATTATAAGTTATTTATGAGTGGGTTAATCCTGTACCCTCTCTTTCCAATGTTTTCTAAAACCATGTTATATAGCCGTTATGCTGCAGAAATTTCGCCTCAAAATTTCTATCTCTTTCTCTCCAGAAATTATCTTGTTTTATTTATGTGAATACCCAGACCTATTTAGTTTCTTTGGGTGTTCATAAATATATAAATATAATTTATTTGATTCTTTAATTGACATATATATAACCCTCACTCCCTTTCCATGGGTAATAAATGACATAATGATCTTATTGTTTTAAGAACTTTTAAAATGTCACGATCTCGAAATGAAACCCATTTCTTATATTCTCCATGGGTTATTTATGAAATTTTTTATTATGATCTATGTAGATCACATGTAAGTAAAGACATATTAAGGGTTCAACCCGATAGCGCTCCAATGCATTGGGTAAAGATTTAATCGCTAGAGATGACAAGTTTCACGATACCTTGGTGAATAACCTTGGTAATTTTTATGACACCTTGGGGATGTACCTTGGTGATATGTTCATGAATGTCTAAATGAAATGTTGTAGCCACATATTCAAGTTATTATTCAATTTATTTTCTTTATTATATTTCTATTCTTCCATTTCTCATGTCTTCATGTTTTTATTCAAGTTTTTATTGATATCACAAGTACATTGACTCCCTTGTTTACCCTTATTGGGCCTTCTTCTCACCCTTTCCTTTGATGTCTGCCTCCAAGATATGAGATATAGTAAATGTACATAGGATGAACCTATGATGAAGCCTTACAAGTGGTTTAGAATAATTTTTTATGTTGTTATCATGTTTTATGTTCCTGATTTCCAAGACACTAGACTTTAAAGATCCTCTGTTTGTAAAATGTAATGAAATGTTATGTAATAAAAAGGTGGGATGTTATACCAAATCTATTAAACCAAAATATACATTAAAAAATGAAATAGTTAACACTAATAATTGAAAATTTACTAAGAAATTATTAGTAAACAAGTGTTGAAATATTATAGTTTTATATTATATGATATAATAAGTATATACATGTTTATAGTATATATTTATAATAAATATAAATTTATTATATTGGAGGTTAAAAGAACATATGAATTAATACAGACCTGAGGTGATGGTTTATTTCACAATCTCATCCTTATTCAGGATTATTGTTGTTTAAGTATCCTTTGGGGTAATTATATAAACTCTTTACCTTAAATCAAATAATTTTTTTATTATATTATTATTTATAGAAATTTAATTTTTTCTATTCATTTTCCCCACTTTATGTACTCAAAATCCTGAAAGTATGTTTTTAAGGAAAACCAACTTTGTTTTTCTATTTCGTTGAGAATATTTTTCTTTTATGTCTAAATTTTATTTAAAATGGTATCAACATTGTTTTAAAATTTCTAGAATTATTTATTAAAATAATTTTTACCCATTTTTGACTTTTTATAAGATGTTTTTAAAGTATTATTATTTTCTTTTTCTAAATGAGGCACTTTTTACTAAAGGTGTAAATAGAATATTTTTTTAATACACATCACATGATCATATTTTCCCACCACCATGAATACATTTTTATTTGAATATTACTATACATGTTTCTATGGTTTTTTCCAAAGAAATTGTTTTATTGAGTATATTGGAAAATTTTATATTTTATATAAGTTATTTCAAAACAAAATGGGTATTTTCATAAAAAAATGTTCTGATTATATTGCAAAAGTATTTTTATTTATGACAACTTAGTTGATGAATACTATGTTGTAATGATCTTATAATCTAATTATACTATCCAACATATTTCACTAGATGGGTTATGATCATTTTTAATATGGAATGTATTGAAACTACATATGATATTTCTATTAGTATGAATAGTTATTGATTATTAGGGAATTTTAATTAATTTTTATTATATATTAATGTGGTGTATGCATTGGAATTATTATTTGATGGTTGGAGACTAGAATTAGGAATCCCCTTGATGAACTGGAAGTTATCAGGATACAATTCAAGAAGGGTATTTAGAATATTCATTACCCATTTTTGTATGATGAATTGGCATGAGGCTTCAATAGTTAGTTTAAAATGTATGAAATTATGAATTACATATTTATGAAATTAGTTATTATTGTAAATGTGATTATAAAAATTGTTATAATATACATGGATAATTTTCTAAATCACATTATTATTTATATGGAATTATTTTATCATCATTTATTTTTATAATATTATTCATTCTTTATTTACTATATGATGAATTTTACTAGATTCATTCCATTAGTGAGTATCTGAGCTTACACGTTTATTTTGTTTCCTTTACCTAGAATACCAAGAAGTGTAGTATGATTTATATAAACATGTATTATATATATAATAGTAATATTCTCAATGAAAATACTATTTTTAATTTTATGTTTTCAAATGTAATGCAAGATTAAATAATATATCTAGTTTTCAAAGAATACTAAATGATTCAATCCAATAGGATTTGAAATAAAATAACCATTGAATATGGGATACCAAGTTCAGGGTTGTTACAGATGTAATTAGAGGATGATTAGTATAAACCATGGGAACTTGATTTAGGAAATGATATATGAGAGAAAATAATTCGATGAAATACTATAGTGATAATTCTATATATAGGATAAAATCATAATTTTTTTTAAGGTATATATTTTGTAGTTTACATAATAAATACACCCCTATCATGATATTGACACATGGATGGGGATATGACACAGATTCACTTTTGGGTAATAACTCTAAAAGGGGTGAATTGGGAATAACTCGATTTTCACTGGTGTGTGATGAGTGGGACTAAGGCTACACACCTCACTATTAACTCATGGGGATATGATTTGGTTGATTCACATTATTTTTACAAACCATTATGAAATATTTGATTTTTGTTTGACTTGAAGATATTCCCAATGATACCAATCTTATGATTCTGATTTTTTATAGGTTTAAATTTTCAATTTGTGTTAATTGTTTCACCGGTTTTGATATTATACAGTAATATTTATTATTTTATAATATGATCCAGGGTATGTCATTATTTTGAAATGGAACTTAGCAGATGTAATGACAACTATATCAATAACCACAACTAATGTAATAATTTTTACTAAGTGTAAGTCAATGATGTCAATGATACTGGTAATAAATCTAAATAAATTTAAAAAATATTGAGGTAGTTCACATAGGTTATGACCAATAAACATACCTATAGGGAGAATATTTCTAATCTAAAAAATGGTGTAACAATTTTATACAATTTAATTTGATAATATCCTTATTCACTTAGTGTAACAAAAAAATTGTATTTAACCTATAGATAAGTTCCCTAAAAAATATATTTCTCACTATATGAAGTATTGAAAGGGAGAAAGTTTTAATTAAACATTATCACATCCCGAGGGATATAGATTAATGGTGGTAATTGATGAAAAATACTAAGGATGTAGAAGAAATAAATCTTAGAGTGAAAGGATTTTAACATACTTTTATTTGAAAAATATTTTCCTTGTGAACAATGATCGAATATGGAGAAATTCATTCTAGAGTCAAGAATAAAAGGATGAGGAAAATGTTGCAAAGTATGAATCTATATTCACAATGTTAAAAAGGAATGAAGTGGGTTGTATATGTAATTGAAATAGTAATATTGATCATTTCATTGAAAGGATAATGACAATACTTTGAAGGGAACTAGTCTCCTAAAAATTATCATCATATGAGGATATACTATATTTTGATATTAAGATAGAGAAATAATTCCCCCTGATATTATAACTTTTACCAAAAGTAATATAAGAAGAGGACAATTGATAACCTCATGAAACAAAAAATGGATAAGGGGAAGAAGATGAGGTAGGGATTCAAGACACATGATAATTTTTTAAAGGAACACCTTGGTATATGATTGAATTGAATATAATTTTTCTACTTGTATAGAGATAAATTCCATCATACTCGTGAATGTATGTTTAAGGGATATTCTATCAAAGTAAAATGATTTAACTATAAGGGGATGGGGTATTATGTTAACTAATTCACAAAAAATTAAGGGATATTACCATAGAAGAGTCCATGGAGATAAGGGTAATCTTATGAAATTATTCAACCAAAGATTAAATTCCTAACAATGTGGTAGCATGTACTTTGATCATAACTCAAAATTTAGCTAAATATTTATTTGATTCCAGATCCTATCACCCTTTTATATCATCTATGTTTTCCAAGGCAATTAAATATTTTCTAGAACACCTAGAATGGAGTTATAAATAAAGGCACATAGAGGAAATATTATTGTTATAATGATATATCATTAAACCCTCATTATGATTAATAAATACACCATATTAAAAAATGTGATTATTATACCTATGGTTGACTTTGATATAGTAATTTTAATGTATTTTATTTAAAATTATAATGATTTTTTTCCAAAGAGAGGGACATCAAGATTTTTTATGAAGATGTGCAGTTACTTTTCTTTAGAGAAAAAACTCAATCATCTGAATCATGCCTAGATCCACACTTAGTACCTCTCCTTAATGATATTCTAGGAGAATAAGAGTCGAAAAAACATATGGATGGTAAAATAAACCCAAGGATAGAAGATGTTATTGTTTTTAAAGAATACATTAATGTGTTTTTTGAAGAACTAACCATACATACACCTGAGAATTAAGTTGAGTTTTCTATTAAACTCATCCCTAACATGAAAAGTATATAGAATAATACTTATAAAATTTCCAACCTAGATCTAGTATATTTATAGAAACAATTACATAAGTTGTGTGATAATGGATTCATATACTAAAGTATTTTTACCTAAGGAATCTCATTTTTAGTTTCTGAAAAAAAAAATGATGAAACTATGAGATTGTGAATTTATTATAGGTAAATCAATGTTATTACCATAAAGAACTAGTACCCTTTACCTCATATCGATTACTTTCTCGATAAAATTTAAGTAGTTTAATATTTTTCAAATATTGATCTTCAATCTAGATATCATCAATTATGAGTCTAGTAGGAATACATTCAAAAGAAAATATTTTGTATGATTTATGGACCTTATAAATTTATATTAATTCCCTTTGGATTAAATAATATATCATTTATTTTTTGGATATGATGATCAGAGATTTCAAGGAATGTATTGATAATTTCATTATTGTATTTATTGACAATATCATGCTATACTCTAAAAGATATTAAGAGAAAAAGATTAATTTAAAAATCACTCTTGAGACTCTTAGAGAGAAGAAGTTATATGGGAAATTTAATAAGTATAAATTTTGGCTATAATAAGTTCCCTTTCATGAACATATTGTCTCTATAGAAGAAATATTAGTTGATCATTCAATGATATGGGTAGTTAAAGACTATCCTATATCAAAAAACATAACCGAGATATATAGATTCCTTGGAATAGAAAGCTATAATTAGTGATTTGTTCAAAAACAATTGTTATTAGTAAACCAATTAACTAAGTTGACATGTAAAAGGGATAAGTTTTTATTGATAAATAAATGTAAATAATGTATTGAAGAATTATTGAGGAGGCTGGTTAATGCACCAGTGTTGACAGTTTCATGAGGAGGGGATGTATTTTTGATATATAGTGACACATCAAAGAAATGATTTCTATGTATACTTATAAAGAATGATATCATTATTTCCCACAAATAAATTAAGTTAAATATCCAAGAATAGTATTACAAAATCCATGATCTTGAGTAGGAAGATGTAATTTTCTCATGAAATATATTAAGTAATTATCTCTATGGTGAAAAATGTGAGATATATACCAATCACACAACTTTTAAATATATATATTTTATTAGATTTTTCTCATCATGATTCAATGGAGGTGGATTGATCTACTTAAGGATTATTATTTCCTAATACACTACAACCTTGGGAAGGATAACAAGGTATCTGAAGTGTTGATTATAAAATATCATGGACTTTCAAATAATATTAGGATTGAAAGGGATTATTTATTTTGGGATATAGTAATGTGAGACTTTGGAATTATTTTAGAAGGGGAAACATCACTCTATTTCCAAATTATTCACATACTATACTTGATGGAAAAGATATAAATTTATTAGATCAATGATAAGAGTTTAAGAATGAAAATGGAAACATTCAATGATGGGGAATTATATGATTTCATTTATGAGGATGGTGTGATAATATTTTTAATGAGGTTATGTGTTCCATTCATACCTGAGATGATGTGAGAATTATTTGATGAAGCATATGACTCGAATTTCTATATACACCATGGAATCACCAAATGAATCTGTATTTGAAGAAGAATTTTTAGTGGGATAATATGAAATTGGGAATTTATAATATGTATCAAGATTATTATTTTTTAATTGGTAAAGGTTGATATACAACATCCTAAAGGTTCATTCAACCTATGATTATTTCTATGTGGAAATGGGATTATATGACTATAGAATTCTTCTATAGTTTTCCAAACATTCTAATAAAGAATGATTCGATATTAGTTATTGTCAATATACTTACCATGTATTCATATTATATCATTATAATGGATGATCTTCCTATTGAGAAACATTCAAGGCTATATATTAATAAATATGTGAGACTTCATGGTACACATTTTAAAATTGAATCTGATCATGATCTGTGGTTTGTAATGAAATTATTGAACAGTATTCAGAAGGATATTGACATTGAACTACATTTGATAACTACCTTTTATAATAATTGATAAGTAGTCTAAAAGGTATACTTAGACATTATAAGATATGTTGAGGATGTTCTCGATTGAAATTCAAGGTATGTGGGATTGGTATTTACCTTATATTGAATTTTCATATATCAATAGAATTAATTCAAGAATTAAAATGGAACCATATGAAGCATTTTATGGAAATAGGTGTCATGCTCCAAATTATTGGGATGAATTTGGTGAAATTAAGCTTATAGGACCTGATATTATTTAAGAGACAACGATGAAAGTAAAGAATTTGCAGAATAACATTATAGAAACCCAATGTAGATAAAATGGATATGAAAATGACCAAATAAGGGTTTTATAATTTCAAGTGGGAGAGTATGTTTTATTAAATGTAAGTCTAATGAATGATATTATAAGATTATAGAAAAATAGAAATTTTTTACTAGGTATATCAATTCATTTTAAATTTTGGAAAGAATTAGAGTTATGGATTACCATTTTTAAAAGTCACCAATCCTCTCTATAGTTCGTGATGCATTCAAAATATCCATACTGAGGAAGTTCATGCTAGATACAATGAATGTTCTCACTATATAAGAAATAGAATTGGAACCCTATTTATCTTACTGTGAATTGATTATCCAAATTCTGGACACTAGAGAACAAGCATTGAGGAATTAGAGGAATTGAATGATAAAGGTACACTGGAGAAATAATAATATAGAAGAGATGAAATGGTAACATGAATAATTTACGAAGAATAACAACCCTCTAGTTTTCACGATTTAACATTATAGAACTTTAGAGGTTGAAATTTTTGAATGAGTGATTAATGTGACACTTGAGCGTAAAGTATAGTAATAATATCTTACTAGAGAAATAATATCACAATTCACATCAGATTAATCAATAATATGATTAAAAAATATATTTACATTCTTATAAATTATATATTATAAAATCAATATAAAATTTTAAATCATCTTTCCAATAAGTTATTAGGATGATTTTTATGATTTTTTCTAAAAACAACTATTTTTAATTGAGTACTGAAATATATCATTTTTGAGAAAACTGTCTTTTCATTTCAATTATTTAAAATGATTTATTTTTTATTGGTTTTGAAATTAATTTAATTCATTTGTATTATAAAAAATTCAATTAATTTCATTATAATAAATATTATACTTAAATATGGTATAAAACATTTTATACTTAAAAGGATTGTTTTTTGGGAAATCATTTTCCTCATGTATTAGGGGTTTGTTTTCAAATTAATTTTATCTAATTATAGAAAATTATTTTTATAAAATAAAATAAATATTTGGAATCAAAATTTCCAAATTAACTAATTTTTTCACTTTTATTTTTGGTCATGATTAATAGTAATTATGTTAATAAATTTATTTACCACTATAAGAGTTAAAATTGGTTAAAATAGTTATAGCTAAAATGGTAGGGGTTAAAATGAACTAAAAACTTTTATAAATAATATTTTCTAGTCCTATATCAAAACTATATAATATTATCTTCTAAGATTTGTTATTTGGGGCCATTCTTTTGAGTAAGACATTAATATATTTTAATCTTTTGAAAATTTCATGTGTGTCCTCTCCCTCACTTATCATAGGTTATAACCTTTTATCTATTATCCAACTATAAAAAGCCTTATATAATTTCCAATAACAGCCCAAATAACTTATAAAATTACACCCCCATTTTATAGAGGTCCTATTTTGATCAAAATTCAGACCTTATATGGATTATGGTTTAAGTAAAAAAGGTTTTCTAAAGAAGTAGTATAGCTCTTAACCAGGTATTTTCATTTTATTTCTTATTATAAATCTTTCTATTATGCACTAAATGTGAAGATATGATAACATAAATATATCCCAGATACTAATATATTATTATTTCAATATCTAAACCTTTATCCATCTTCGTCTCATTCAAAGTGGAAATGAATGTATCATTCGTGCGTATGTGGGGACTACAACCTCGTGAAGCGATGTATTTCATTTTTCATCACTAATATTAATTTTTGGTTTTAATGATGGATATAATTGTTATATAATATATTTATTACATAATTTTTATTAATGAAATATAATATATCATTTAATTCCATACCCTTCAACTCTTTAAAAAATGATAATGTCGCTAGTGCAGACATGCGGACAACCGCCTTCACAAAGCGATGTAATTAATTTTGATGGTATTATTTTCAATAATGATTAAAAATATGTAAATAATGAATATATATTAAATTTATATTATTTTTAAAAAATTTACATGAATTAACCATGAAAATTGTGAAAGGATTGAAATTTCTAAACCAAAACATACATGAAAAAACAAACTAGTTAACGCTAAGAAATAATGATTTTAATAAAGAATTATTAATTATCAGGTGTTGAAATTATATAAGTGGATAATATTTGATATTAAATGTATGAATATGGTTCATTTATATAATTATAATAAATCTATATATATTATAATAGAGTTTAAAATAAATTATGAAGTAATTAGGACTCGAGGTAATGGTTTATTTCATAATCTCATCCTTATTCTTGATTGTTTATATTTAGGTTTACATTGGGGAAATTATATGATATTTATATATTAAAACCCAAAAAGTTTATTCTTATTTATTTATTTTTGGATACTAAATTATTTTATTTCATTTTTCTCTCTCTATGTACCTAACATCCCTAAAGAATATCTTTAAGGAAAACCAACATTGTTTTTTTATTTGATTAGAAATATTTTTCTTACTTGTACATATTTTATTTTAATTTTTCCAAGAATACTTTTAATATTATAAAATTATTTATTAAAGTCACTCTTACCCATGTTTTAATTTCTATTAAAATATTTTAAATTAATTATATAGTCTTTTCTTAGTGAGGCACTTTTTACTGAAGATGTGAACTTAATCATTGTTCTAAGATACACTACAAGAATGACTTTTCCTACCATCATGAATACAATTTTATTTGAAATTTACATTAAAACATTACATTTTTATCCACAATGAATTTTTTTCTTAAGATATTTGAAATTTTTATATTTTCAATATGTGATTTTAAAATGAATGTGATATTTTCCTCAAGAACTCTTCCAGTGATATTTTAATTTTTTTGTCTATGTAAAATTTAATTGATGAATTTTATGATTTAATGAGGTTAAAATAAAATTATATCATACACTATATTTATTTAGAATTTTTATAATCATTTTCACTAGGGAATGTATTGAAATTCCATATGATAGTTTTTCTATTTTGAATAGTTATTGATTATTATGGAATATTTATTATGTTGTATTGTTTATTCATGTGATGAAACAATTATACGTCTTAATGGATGAGTGGGTCCTAGAATTAAATATCTCCTAGATTAATTTTTATGTCTCAAGAGACAAAAATTTTGGGTTTTTAGAATATCTCTTACCCATTTATGTATGATGTCTTGGTAGGAAGCCTCGATGGTATGTTTACAATGTCAAACATTATGAATTCCATAATTTAGAAATCAGTTATTGTTGTCCATGTGATTATTTGAATTTTTATGATATCCATGTATAAGATTCAAACCAATGTGATTATTTATATAAAATTATTTGATCATAATTTATTCCTGTCATATTATTCATTCTTTATTTATTCTATGCTATATTCTTCTATACATATTCCCTTATTGAGAATCAAAGATCGCCTTTTTTTAATTTCCATATGATTCTAGGAAGTTTAATGTGATTTATATATAAGGTTATACAAGAGGGAATAATAATTTTCTCAAATAAAATATTATGTTGTATTTTATGTCTTTAAATATATTGGGAGATTCAAGCCTGTATCTAGTTTTCTAAGAATACTAAACTATTCCATCCCTTAGGATTTGATCATTATATTTTGTGATAATGTATTAAAATAACAATCAAATCTATGCTAATTGGGTAGATGTTGTTTCATGTAGTCCCACATAACATGCATAAAATCACTCGGTGTGTATGTAATGTTGATAAATAATCACATATTATGTGTAAAACTATTAAAATGTAATATAGTCATGTATTGATTTTAATGGATTATCATGATGATGCTAACGATGTTCCAAACATCTCAAGATGTGCCTTTTTTGGGTTGAAATGTGTTATACGATGTTTATAAGCTAGCTACATGTTGTGTAGTACATATATAGACATATCACATGGATGAAAATCAATACGTGTTGTTCAATGATGACAAATATTAGAACACATGGATTTCCGTTATATAAGAAAGGTCAAAACAATGTGGGGACATAAGGTGTTTACACCAACTACTGGGTGTGTAATGATAATGCTTACCAAGTCATGGGATTATCCAAGATTTATGTAGCTCGCACATTCTATGATTTTCCCATGGGTAAATGGGGTGTAATTTATTATTACTTTTTGTGTATCCATGTAAAAAACTAGTAACCTTGGAACCTTCAAATTGGATCTTTAAATGATCTTTATTCATTTTAGACCTATTATTATCCATAAAAATATGGACGATCAAGTTATCTTTAATGTTAGACAATAAAAAAACTCAAAATAAAAATAATAGTAAATATTGTCAATTAATCTAATAAATTATAAGTAATTAGAAATTATAATGTGACCTCTATGATACTACTTGAAGGGTTCAGGGAATTGGAGGAGTGGTTGGAGTTTACCCAATTTTGATTTTTTTCATATTTATTGAGTAATATTAGATCAATATAATGAAAGAAACCCCAACATCTCAAAGATATTGTTATTCACATTTAATTTATAATTTAATTTTTAAATAATTACCTAAAATTAGGTCATATGCTCAATAAATTTGCATCTATTCTCTTGTTTCATGATTGTTGTGATGGAGAATCAGAGCAAGGATTGTTGTAGGTTTATCTATACATGTTCCATGAATCTCTAAACAACATTAGTTGAATTCGGAGCGATAGAATAGAGGAACCTATTTATTTATATAGATTAACATTGATCAGAATAAGGAGTTGTCTTACTTTATATATATACGTGAGAGGATGGATGAGTGGATTATTCTATCCAAGATTGAGAGAATTCGTTGTGAACATTAAGTGTCTCGTACTCCCTAAAAAATGGTATATTAGGGATTTTAAACATATAAATAAAATAATAAATAATTTTACAATGACCCTTAATAAATATATTTGTAATGACATTGACCCCGGTATCTCAGAGTCGGGGCCTTAGTTTATTACATTGGCATAGACATAAGGAATCACATCCAAAAGGAACAAATAATTTAACAGTTTTGGAGAACTAGATTACATACATGACACAAATTTTACATTGGGAAAAGAAAATAAATCATAATAACAGTAAATGATCAGTATCATCAAATCTCATTCCAAGAATTCGTCATCATATCTTGGGGAAAGGAAATAAAATAAGGATGATCTCAAACGCTCAGTAAGGGTTAAGTTTAATAGAAGCTGTCATGAATCAATAATAATAATAAACATGAAAGTTAAATAACTATATAGGCATTTCGTTTAGATAAATAGACTCTCATGGTGAGGTAATGAAAAATAAATATGGAAAGGTAAATAACTTAAACATATTCCATTTAATCAATAAAATGAGAATGAAATACATCCATAGATAATGTGATAGAAAAAATATCAAGGATAATAATAATAACTAAACTATAAAGGAAGAAAATTCATAATTATTGGAAATCATGTTTCCTAGGTACGTTATACCTTTATCAACAAGAACTTTCACAAGAAATTTTAAAACATACTGGGTAAAAACCAATCTTATTGGGCCAACTAATTAATCTAATGATACTACTGATGCATCGAGGGGATTCTTATAAATGGTCCCCACATCATTTCATACCTTTCCAAAGAATCCTAATATATCAAATAATAGATTTAATTCATAAAAAATGTTCCTTATTGTTAGGCCCACTAGGTAAAATACCTTCAAAGTGGGGTGAATCGTGGAATGAAAGATTAAAATAACTTCCCCTTATGATCTTTTTTTTTGTCAAACAAAACACTATTCTATCTATTTCCCACAACATAGTGTTAAATGAAATTAAAGCATTCACATGACACATGAATTTTACATGGTTCACCCTCACTGGGCTATATCCAAGAAGCATACAAAAGTAATGTGACATTGTACCAAATCAACTAAAAGTGAACTAATATTTATAATGTTTTGAGTGGACCCACTATCCCTCCTGATTTACATCCAATCAAAATTTGACAACTCATTACTCTGTCAACTAAAGTGTGATCACAACTTATTTAGAAGATCCTCTCACACTTTATAGACCTATATTTCCCTTCATTATCTCTAATGAACGAATCCTACACTATATATAGATTCTCTATTGATGTACCACTTTAATCCAATGATGAATAACCATTTTCAAAAAAAACACTAGGAAATCCATTTTAAACTCTTTAGGTAATTCACATTTCCTTTTAAAAGCTTCCAATTTTGAAAATCTAAAACAAGCCTTTGTGAATATCCTCTTTTAGAAAATCTAAAACTTTCTTTCATGAAGCTCCTCCTTTCACCAAGCTAAAACTAGTCTTCACGAAGCACCTTCTTTTACAAAGATCAAACTATCCTATGTGAAGCAACCACACTTCACGAAGATCCCAAATTTTGGTCATCTTTTTATGGACTTCGTGAATTCCTACACTTTCACGATGCTTAAAATATATAGTTGGATATTACAGTCTTCTCACAAATTTTCTCTCTAGAACCACCTTCTCTAACCACCTTCACAAACCTGGAGACATAGAATTATCATTGAGTCTTGATCAATCTTTCAAGGGGGTATAGGCCTATTTATAGGTGTTTCCATAAACTCCCGAACCATACAAGCCTTGCCAGTACTATTTCGCAGAGCTCCCACTTTTCCTCTATGATGCTCCCTCTTTCGCAATGATAATCATATATTTCCCATTCTCAATGATTTTTTTAATCATGGATCCTTCCGTTAAAACTTTCCGGTGTAGAGATTCTCAACTCGCAATGCTCATCATCTTCATTGTTCGCAATGCTCATCACCTTCATCTGGCTTTGTCAATAAACACAATGACACCCAAAAACATAGAGAGGACGTATTGAGGAATTTTTTCCAAAAATATCACCCTTTGGGTTTGTTGATAACTCTCTAAAAAATATGTCTCATTAAAGCTTCTTTCTTAGTCTATCAGCATTCAGTTTTTGTTAATATAATAATGATAAAATATTTACTCAACAAATAATCTAAGACCACATGAGCAATGCCCGATGTGATAAACAAGTGTATAATGTAATTTTAATAAATGAATCACTTAATTACATTCCAATACCATTATTACCATTTGAACACCATTTTTATGGTTTCATCACAGACCTCATTTTTCCTGATATATATCCTTTGATAAATCACTTCTAAAATCATCATATTTTAAAAAAAACCTATGTTTTTTATCCACCTAAAAACTTCAACTCCACTTATCTCGCTACTCCACCTAATAGCTTCTCCCAGTGTCTTGACTAAGATATTTTCTCCCATTGAAGAGCCATTATTTCTCCCCCTTTTTCATCAAACCCAATGATCACTCCATTGTGTTCTACAACATGGTAAATAACACATAAAAGTAAATTTGGGAAAAAAACACCATAACTCGGGGAGAGGGGGATTCCACATCCACACTTTTTCAAGTATAAGGAGTTGACTGAACTCCCAGATCTAGTCAATGCCTCTGAAAAACATATATGGGTAAGGCCCTTGTCATAATGTCTGCAACCTATAGTTCTATAGGCATATATTCCAACTTTATAATCCCATGCTTCACCTTCCCCTTGATAAAATTATATTTTATTTCAATGTTCTTGTCTATGAGTGGTGGACTAGATTATTTCTAACATTGACAGCACTTGAATTATCTCAATGTATTCTGATTAAAGACTTCAATTCAACTCCCATACCATCACGCTGTTGTTCCATTCACAATAATTGTGTACATGCTTGAGTGGACACAATATACTCATATTCTTTAGTGCTCAATGAAATTAAATCTTGTTTCTTGATTAGAAAATAAATACACAATTCACCAAGGTAAAAAGAACCTCCTAATGTTGATTTCATATCATCTACTAAACTAGCCCAATCTGTATCTGTATATACCAATAACTCTAGCTGATATTTTTCATTATATAACAATCCAAGATCCATTATTCCCTTGATATACCTAAGTATTCTTTTCATTAAAAGCATATGGGTTTCCTTGGTATTTCCTTGATATCACATAGCTTGGCATGTGGGAAAAATAATACCAGGTCCTTTCACTGTTAGGTACAGTAGACTTCTAATGATTTTCCTATATTCTATAACATTAACTACCTTTTTCATCATCATCTTTTGGTAATTTCATCCTGGTAGTAAACAGAGTTTTCATCTCCTTGGAATTTTCTATTATAAATCTTCTCAAACCCAACTTGGAATATTTGGATTGAGAAATGAATGTTCCATTCTATCCTTGGGTCACCTATAAACCAAGTAAAAACATCAGTTCACCAATCATTGATATTTTGAACTCAAATTTCATGAATTCATAAAACTACCTTCATTTTCCTTCATCTAATCCCCCAAATATTATGTCATCGATATAAACCAGCACTATCATCCTTTGATTACTAACAATATTTACATAGATATTATAATCAACTCCAGCATGATAAAGTCCATGATTCTATAAATAATGATCAAGTCTCGAATACCATGCTCTTGGTGTTGGCATAAACCCATATAGCTCCTTTTTCTGCCGACAAACTCTGTTCCCATATTAATGAATGATAAAATAATATGGGTGCTCAATATATACTTATTCTTCTAGAACCCCATTAAAAAGTGAATACTTGACATCCCTCTAGAATAATTTGATCATCTGTTGCACAATAATGGAAATGAATAATCTGATTGTCTCCAGCCTTGTAATAAGAGAAAATTCCTCATCAACATTGATACCCTCTATTTTGGAGTACCCTTTTCACACCAGTCAGGATTTGTTTCAAAAAACTACAGCGTCATTATTCATCTTGTTGTGAAAAACTAATTTACTCTCAATTACATTCTTTTATGTTGGCCTCAAAAAAATATCCCCATCTGATTCTTCTCAATCTGATCTACCCCTTCATTTATAGCATGAACATAGTTTTTATCTCCAGCTACATTGCAAAAAAAAAAATATCTACCTGATACAGGGAATATTCTTGCTATAATGAATTCATTCTCTTGATTGAATATTCACTATCTGATCACCAATGTTATTTTTTCTATCAATTTTAGATTGACTCTTTGGCTTCTTCGTCGATATAGATTTGACTTCATCTTTCTCATCATCAGGATCCTCTTTTGAATAAGCATATTCCACTTCTTATCCCCCTGGGTTTCTTACCTCCTCATCAATTTAATCAGGAAACTATTCATTATGGTGTTGAATATTTCGTTCATATTCCATTACAGTGACATCATTTCTTTTAACTAATTTTCCAAGCCTCTGTTAAATCATTTATATACTTTTCTTTTTACTGAGTAGCCATGGAATATCCCCCATCTTCATGTGACTCAAATTTCCTATGTTTTTATTTATTGATAATAAATAAGTTACTTACAAGGATTCAAAAGTATGTTAATGTGGGATTCTTTCTATACCACATCTCATATAGATACTTTACATCATTCAGACACAACATATCCCTATTAAAAATATAGAACAAAGTCAGGACTGGTTCTTTCCAAAATTTCTTTGGTAATTATATTTCAATAAGCATAGTTCTATCCGTGTTGTTGATGATCTGATTTATCCTCTAAACTACTTCATTTTATTGATGAGTTCTCACTGAATAAACTTGATACCATATCCCACGTTTCTCGAGATAGTCTTCCACTTGAATATTTCTGAATTCCGTACCATTATCAGTATGAAACATTATATTTTTTTCCCAGGAATCCTTTCAGATTCCATATGATACTGTATTATAATAATGAACACATCATACTTATAGGAAATGAAAAATATATATTCCATTCAACTATAATAATCAATGAAAAGAACATAATATCTTATCCTATCAATGTCTCTTGGTGAGATATTTCCACATACATCAGCATGCACTAATTCAACCACTCTTGTTGACTTCTGTTCCTTTTCCTTGAAGGTATTTATGATGATATTACCTTTTTGACATGTATCACACCTATGATTATGATCACGTGATAAATTAGGGAGGTTTATAGCTGTATCACACATTACAGGATCTTCTAGGGATGATTTGCATAGATGACCAAATCGTTTATGCCATAACATGTTTTCTTCCTCTCTAGAAAAAAAAAAGCAAATATCTTCTTATCCACTTAAAAGGTATATATTTCCATTTTTTCTTTTTACCTGTAGAAAAACTATACCATCTCTTCCTTTGAAGATACAAATATTCTTATTAAATCTTATATAATTCCCTGATACCCACAATTGACAGATTGTAAGAAAGTTGTGACTGAGAACTTCTACTAATAAAACATCAGCAGGACTCATTTGTTTTCCCCCAACCCTGGACTTTCCCGATCCAATTATCTTCAGGACTTCATCATTTCCGAACTTGAAAACTTCTTATTTTTCATAATTTATGAATGTAACAATATTTTCTATCATATTGGATGTGAAAAAACTGTCAATGATCCATACACCAGAATGGCCTGATGATTTCAGAGAAATTTCTACATACATTTCCTTCTTAGCTCTCTTATTCGTGATCCATGTTTTTGACTTCATACACATTAAAGATTGGAAATCTTGATCTTCCTCAGTGTATGATAGACTAGCTTTATCCTTTAGATCTTCAAATTTATTTTCCCTTTTTAGCTCACTTGTTGATTATTTTATTTGCTTCTTGTAAGCACTTGGGATCTACTTTGGAATAGTCCACTGCATGTTTGATGTAAAATATCTATCCATGTTCCCAAATCCACCACACCAAAAATAGTTTCCCTCAAAATCTATTCGATAATATTGAGCTCTTTTTAAAATCCATGGTTTTTCATGTTCCATTCAGTATCTATTGTATATGGAACACACATTTTTTGAATGTACCATCTTTCCACAACAATAACACATAATGTAGGGTGAATTCCTATGTTTCACTTATTAACAACAAGATTTCCCATGGGTTCTATGAATCTTCTAATTATGCTTTATTCCTAAATCGATTTTCAATCATGGAGGGGGTTCTTATGCTCTAACTTCAACTAGAATTGCTTTTTAGTTTTGATCAAGCCCCATACTGGACTTATAATTTCAATTTGAATATTTCTTCAGTTCTATGGGACCTATATGCTCCACATCCATATTTTCTATCCTTTCAGTGATCTAACTTACCGATTTCATATTGGGGATAAATAGTTTTTCTTGATCTTTAACTTTTTATCATATACCAACAACTTCCACTTTAAGTTCTTCAATGGGTTTAATTTTTTCTTTCACTGTTATTCGAACTATCAATCTCCATTTTCTATTCATTAACCTTGAGAATATTCTCACTAACTGTTTCTATATTTTCTGGGAAATAAAACTTGGGATTCTTAATTTCTTCCATTAAATTAGACTTTTCTTCATCCTAATACTATATGTAGAGTTTGGTATCATAAACCACTGTGTTTTATTTCTTCATTTGGGATCTCCAATCATCTATTTCCTCAAGATATTCTTTTAATTCAGACTCCATATCGACTCTTCCTTCGACCTCTTCATCCTCAAAGTAGCCCTATTCATTTTTCCAAGAGTTACCAAAAACTTCCACCATATCATTTTTTTCACGTTATTTATAGTCCTATACCCCTTCAACCTCTGATTCATCTAAACTATCATTTTCTTGTGTAATATGGTTCTTCTTTTTTATGAAATTTTTATTGAATTTTTTCTTACCATTCACATAGGTTTACGACTTCTTCATGGGAATTTCAACTTCATCCTCATTAGCTTCTTGGAAATTCTTGGGGTACCTTGCTGCAAGATTACCATCCTCTCCAAATCTAAAGAAAGAAAGTGGAAGTTTCCCTTAAACTTTTCTTTTAATATTTGAAGATTCAAGTAAAGGAATGACGTCACCTCGTATTTATATTATTATTCCTAACCATCTTCAATGGATAGATTATTCATTTCCTTGAATTCCACCACTTTGTATTTTCCCTTTTCCATGACATTGTTGTCATTATTTCTCATCGCATATGCTATAAGGGTACTACGAAAGTTTTCCAATGTCTTTTCCATTGGATATTTATCTTCCAATACTGAATCTTTCAAATTAAGTCAAGGTGTAAGATTCATAAAGATAAAAATCACTATATTTATATCCTCAATGAATTTTCCAAGATCAAACATGTATTCCACTACAACATTTACCCTGTAAAAGAATGCATAGATAGACTCGTTTTGGTTCATTCTCCGGTCTTCAGACTTGTTTCAGATAACCACTATCTTTTCTATCTAACTTTCGAGTCACCCTCATAAATGTTCAAAATATTTTCCCACATATCATGTGATGTTTTAAATGATATAACCTTTTTATAAAGTTAATTGTATAGGGATCCCCATAAGGCATTAATTCCTTTGGAATCGGCATCCAATTCTCTTAATTCAACTTATAGTAGAGCACCACTATCAATAATGATAGTAATTACATGAAAAACTATTGTAGAGAGATATATTCCTAAATATCAGAAGTAGTTTTATATTCAACTCTTCCATAGATCAAAATTGTTTCCATAAAATATCAGAACCCCTTTATGATTACCCACCTCTATGATAGAAACACTAAAATTAACATTGGGATCTGATACCAATTGTTAGGCCCACTAGGTCAAATAACCTGAGGGGGGTTGAATTAGGGTATTACATATTAAAACAAATTCCCATTATGATTTTTTTTCATTGTCAAAAAAAACCCTCTTCTATCTCATTCTCATAGAACAGTGTGAAATAAAATTAAAACATGCACATATAACAATAATTTTACTTAGTTCACCCTCACTGGACTACATCTAAGGTGCATAAAACGACAATGCACTGAAGTACCAAATCCAATAAAAGTTCACTAATGTTTATAAAGTTTGGAGTGAACTCACTGTCCCTCCTAGTTTACAACCAATCGCAATTTGACAGCTTACTACTCTTTCAATGGAAGTGTGATCTATGCTTCTTTATAAGATCCAATCACAGTTTATAGACCTGTAAGCCCCTTAATTATCTCTAATGAATTCATCCTCCACTATATGTTAATGCTATATTAATGTCACAATTTCATCCACTGATGAAAACCCATTTACCATAGAATACAAGGAAATCCATTTTAAACTCTCTTCACGATGCACACTACCTTTACAAAGCTCCCTATTTCACAAATCTTAAACAAGCCTTTAGGAAGCCCCCCCTTTCACAAAGCTCAAAATAGCCTTCATGAAGCTCCTCCTTTCACAAATCTCAAAATATCCTTTATAAAGAAACTTCTTTCACAAAGCACAAACTAGCCTTTGTGAAGCAACGACCCTTCGCAAAGCTCCAAAATTTCAGTCGTCTTTTTATAGCCTTCATAAATTATAACACATTTGTGATGCTCAAAACATTATATTGGCTATTATATCATTTTCAAAGTTTCTCTCAAGAACAACCTTCACAAAAAACTTTCATGAACTTGGAGAATTAGAATTATTGTTGAGTCTCAATCAATCTTCTAAAGGGGTAGAGGCCTATTTATAAGCATTTCTACCGACTCTAGAACATTCCAGGCCACGTCAACACCATTTTATAGAGTTCCCACTTTTTTTCCATGATGATCCCATTTTCAGGAATCTCCATTGATATTTACCATTCATAATTATTTGTATAATCATGGAGCCTTCACTCAAAACATCGTGCCTCCGTGATACTTGACTTGTGATGCTCCTCACCTTCATTGTTTTCAATGCTCAATGTAATCATGGAGATCACCACCAACTTTCATTAATCCTTTGTAAAACAATATTCATGAATCCCATCTTCACGAAACCCAAGACTTTTCCATATTTTGATGATATCATCAATGAAATCAAGATTTTTCAATGCTATTCAAACTCCCAAGGACCCCAAAATTTTGGAAAACACTAGGAAACTACACCACCTTAGACACCTAATTCGAAAAACACAAACCATCATCATTCCCAATAATATTTGTTTTCAAAAAAACAAAATCACACCTAGAAACACCAATAGGATGCCTTGAGGTATTTTTTCCAACACTTATCCTCAAGTATCCATATTGAGTAAAGGATAAATATTTATCAATACTTCCCTAGTTAATCAAATAAAATTAAAAGTGAACACTAAATGTAAAAATGGTATATGGTTTAGGAAATAATCATATTTATAACACAATAATATGTATATCTAAGAGAATTTTAATTTACAATGAAAATTTATTACAAAAATTTATTATTTCAATATAAAGTTAACAATCCCAAAATAAAATGAGATTTCATAATAACCTTTACTACCTTTTGGTAATTTTCAATTCAAATTGGAACATAAAATTCGATGATGTATAAATTAATCTTGAGAAAACATGTCGAAGAGGATGTATATACACAAAAAAATATAAATTGGTGCATACTAACAAATAAGTATCAATGGAATGTAAATTGAGATGAAATCCCTTACCTCACATTTCCTTTTGGGAGAACACACATTAATGTCCTTTATTGTGGTTTTAAACACGTAATCAACATATAGAATAACTATATTATAATTTATTATATCGTATTTGTTGATTTTATAATATCTCATCGCCTTTTTGTAAATAATCATTCATTATTTTCATAGTTTTGGATGTTAATTGCCTAGATTTCTCATTCATACATTATTATGAATGTTTTAGTTCTTGTGAATGTTATATAGTAACATCATCTAAAGAATTTTAATCATGAAATAATAATAATATTTTTATGTCAAATTTTATTTTAAATCAAATAATGTATGATGGTTATGAAAAATAATGTATGTTACGATCATGCAGACGGTGGGTCATACATACGAATGAGTGACATTTTCCATTTTTCAACGATCATTATATAAAGGGTGTAAGTAATATTTTATTTTTCCATAATGATCATAAGATCAAATATAACTCATTATTTCTTTAATTATACTTATATATATCATTCATTTGGATTGGTTATTAAAATGGAGTCACATTTCTTTGCAAAGGTGGTAGTCCCCATGTACACGAATGATGTTATCATCTTTAATTGTGAAAAAAAAAATCTGATATATTATATTTTCAGAATGATGAATATGTGATGAATATAAAAATTATTTCATTTATATCACATATAATAACTAACATAATTATTTATCTCCTTCCATGTAAAGTTTTAATGAATTATGAATCACATCACTTTGTGAGGCGGTAGTCTACTGTACACAAAATTGACTTTATCATGTCTTCAATAGAATGGAAAGTAATAAGGTATATATGATATAATGAAATAATATATATAATAATGTTATATATATATATCATATATATAATTTATATCCATAATAATACCCAACCTTGAGATGTGGTAATGGAAACCTGAATGACATCGGTTCGCGAGGTGGTAGTCTTGCGTACACACGAATAATGATTTTGTAACCATTTTGACCATAGTGTGTATAGTTAATGGTAATTTTCTTATTATAACAAAATTCTAGTATATTGAATATAATGAGGTTATTATGTAATATTTTTTTAATAAAAATTGAATGATTTGGAGAAAGAAGTAAAATAATGACGCTCATTGAAGAACATTACCTCTTCTTTAGGTATTCTCCATAAGTTTCCACTAAAGCCTTACTAGGATTTATTTATGATTATTATAAATATTCTATGATGATATTTGTGAGGTATGGAATTTATTTGGAATGGTATTACCCAAATTAATGTTGTTTGAATGTGTGGTTAAGGGTTGCGAGTGAGTGCCCTTTTATAATTGAGGAGCAGTGATATTTTTGTAAATACCCAAAAGTATTAAATATTGAGATGTCTCCCTTAACTCATGTGGAACAAAGATATATAAATAATTTATGGAAGGGTTTATCTCATATAGTAAACCCTAAAACAATAAAATAGAATCAAATTTTTAGCATTTATTTCTTATTCCTTATGTTCACTCAATTTTACCCTTTTCGTTTTTTAATACGGTAAATTATATCTTTTTATTTACCTAGGTAATTTATCCTTTAGGGGAAAAATTAAAATTTGATTTATTATATAATTTATAACTACATATTATAAATATTAAATAAAATTTATTATAAGAAAATATGATATGTGGGTAATAATAATTTTAACAGAAACACATGCAATGAAAAGAACACTATTTTAACATTAATTGTTGTAATTAATTCTAACTATTTTCACTAATCATTATGGTAAAAAATAAATCTAAAATTATTATATAATTTAAAATTTTTTTATTAAAAATATGGAACTTACTTTCCAGAAATCAAAAATATAATTGGAATAACATAATTTAAAATTAATTCTAGGGGCGTGATGAGAAAAAGAGTTTTTCAAGTGAAAATGTTCTAATGTTTTTAATTTTTTCATTATAAATTCATATAAAAATTATTAAAATTACTTAAATTGTATTGATAGATATAAAATTGATCTAATTTTACTTTAAACCTAATTAAAAATATGATATTACTTTATAAATTTTTTAAATGAAAATAATGGTTTCAATTAAAATTCAATATTGTTCATTATTCATCAAAAAATAAAATATTTTAGAAAAATCCCAAATATTTACCCTAAGATAATTTTGATATTTTAGTTTAAAAAAATTATGTTTATTTCTTATAATTAATGTTCTGAAATAGATAAAAAAATAATTTTAAATTATGTGTTCAAATCTTGACTAAATCGTCTTTTAGAATAATAATGTTGTTCAGAAAACATTCCATTTTATTTTAAATGATTCTTATTATATTACTAATCAGTAGATAAATAATAAACTATATATTTTAAAATTTTATTTAATACTATTCATACCCA
Source organism: Viscum album (assembly GCA_963277665.1). Taxonomy (NCBI): domain Eukaryota; kingdom Viridiplantae; phylum Streptophyta; class Magnoliopsida; order Santalales; family Viscaceae; genus Viscum; species Viscum album. Next base: position 318,306,853 of record OY728163.1, read on the forward strand.
CCATTACAATTTTTAGGGATTAATAATCAAATTAAATAATAATATTAATAGTATATTACTGTTTTGTAAAAAAAAATTGTCTTGCCTGTAAAAAATGCTATTGAAGAAACTCATTGTTTCATGTAATATAAGATAAAATCATTGTTGTATATAATATAATATAAAGCTAATTGTGTGGTTAATGTAAGCTATTTAAGTGATTTATTTAAAAATAAACATATCATAATGTGTTGGGGTGTTATATTTTCTCCAATGATCGGTGTTTCATGTCGCATATGCAATCGAATAAAATGTACTTATTTTATAATTAAGGGTTGTTAAATTATCCACACCATAAATAAATTTCATCTTCTCTATTTAATATTTATATCAGTAATCAAGGGTTCGAAATTTAAAAATTCCATTATTGAAAACCCCAAATCGTAAAAAGGTTAATAAAACCTTCTATTAATAAGAGTGAAAGGGAAGTACCAAGGTCATCTGGAATAACTCCATAACTAGGTTTCCAAGTAGCATAACATAAGTGGGAAATGAAAACATAGATATGGAAAAAACTACCAATGACTAAGGATTAAAAGAGAGTGATAGAGGCCATTGATCAGAAGAAAGTGGGTGATCTAGAGAAGTTTAACGAAAATAAAACCTAAAATCAAATAATTGTGGAAAATTCATTGATATCATTAAAATTATGATAATATAATAATATTTTTGTTTCAATATCCCTTTCATGTATTTGAGGTAATCTTTTACTGTATAAGAATATAAGGCAAAAATAATTAATTGATACAATTCTATTTTATAAGCACAATTTCATCCTTTGGTTTTTCTTCGATCAGTTTATAATACATCCCTTACTCCATGAAATGCATATCAAAAAATGTATTTTTCTAACTGAATCGCTAAAATTACTTTAAAAGAGTAATAAGATATTCTTTATATATTTAATTAAACTAAAATGGTTAGAAAAAATTATCAAATAACACCTAAATTTCAACATCATCCATTTCATAAATATTTAATTTTAATGATAATATAATATATTTCCAACTAAATTTATAAGGAAGTTTACTAAATAAACTGTATATTCCCCAGAAAAAATAAAGTGGGTCTTAATCATCACGTACAATAAATGTGAATACCGTCATCATGTATTCTCTATGGATAGGATAATGAATTGAATTTCCATAAAACCATATTGACAACATGTATTCCTATTTATTCCATAAATAAAAATCATATTATAAGACGTATTACTAAGATCAAAAAATGTTGCAAATTCCAACAATGATAGCATCACAACTTTTATCAACAAATCATTAATCTGTTCCAAGGTAGTTAGCATTATCCATGTTACCTTTCTATATCAATAATATATATATCCCAACACCATTATCTTAATATCAGGAACATATTAAGGGTCCTCAAACATGATTTTTTTTTCAAAATGTTCAAATTACTACTAAATCATTTTTATTGGTTATTGGTATTGTTCAACACATGCTTTCAAATCCTTAACAAAATATTACTAAAATAAATTCCTTATATATTTCATATTTCTTTTAATTTGGATATCATGTATACGATACTCAAATAACATAATTTTTTAATGAAAACACAAGCTTGTTAGTAATTCATCTTTAGTGGTGGTAATACCAAAATCCTGACCACGATCCATTAGATTCTTTTCAGGTATATTTCTTTGAATCTTAATACATTGATTTATATAGTTACCCATCTAATTAAAGTTGATTCATTATACCATGGAATATTTTTTTTCATAACCTTTCTATCATAATAATTGTGGCCTTTATCTCTACACTTATTATAAATTCACATTCCTTCTAAGAAAGTACTAATGTGTTTCTTTCCACTATTATCACATGTGGGAAAATCCTTACTCCCCTTAATCCCTTTATATATTTTTCCCAGAAATCCTATTCTTGTAATGATTACCCTAGAATCCATAATAATAATATAATTATATTTATTTCTTGTTAAAACATGATATTATGTGCTCATATGATGATGATGTCTATGAGTCTAGTTACCTTAGAATTATTGGCTTAAAACCATCAAAGAAACAATCATTCTTACTCTGTATTATGTGCATTGATTCAATTCATATTCTTTATATTAATCTCTATTTATAAACTTTGGAATACATTATAATAGATAAAATAATTATGAATCATAATTCATAACCCAAAAAATAGGGAAACCCGTAACATAAATTTAAAATTTATGAATATATAATCTCATAATCATAAAAAAAATTCTTTCCGGACATCCCTATTTCAAATTCATCATAATGGTTTACCAAGAAAATAGGAATTATCCTAATAAAATACCCCAGGATTATCAAACCAGGTGCATATTAAGGTTTGTGGATCTTCACCAGGTGATGATCAAGTCATGACCAATGTGCCTTTTCAGACTTATTACCCCTAGGTACATTTATTCCAGAACCACATCGACATGTTGCATCTAAACATGGATGTATTTCTAGGAAAAACTATATAATATCAACCTTAACAAAACATTATGATGTTATTATATACCATCATAAAAGTCTATCATAGGGTTATATTCCCTAATCTATGTTTTCATAAATTTGGTTCCCAAGTTTTACACTAAAATTTCGTTGATACCAACTGTAACAAACTCGACCCTAATAGTCTGAAGTCGATTATTTACTCTATTAAATTGGAATTGTAACACCCGAGACTTTTATCTTATATAAATCATCAAAGGAATCTTTTTCTACACAACACTTTCTTGGCTTGCTTTACACGCAATCGCGACCTTCCTCGATAGCTTACATCGTACGCAATACCGAGTTTCACTAAACAACAATATGCTATTAAAACTAGCCGTTATGAATAGTAATAACCACTTTTTGAAATTTTATAAATTTTATTTTTCAAAATGGACTTCATTTTTGGACTCAGAATATTGAAATTATCCTAGGGTGAAATTTTGGTATTTTTCTGAAAACTTTCAATTTTTGATGAATAGTGAAACCACTAAGTGGTAGGTTAAAAACTGAATTTTGCATAAAACTTAATTTTACTGCTTCTGTGAATGGAATTTCAAAAATCCGACAGACACGGTTGATATCAGTAAGTAAAATGTGGTTCAATGAGATAAAAATAATTTTTTGGTGAATAATAACTTTTTACTATTTTTACCGCAGTTAATAGTAAATAGGGTAACTAAGGGTAAATATGATATTAATATTACCCTAACACGTGTCATAATTCTATTGGACAAGTGTAATTCGACCAAAAACAAACTTAGGAATAAAATATAAACATTTAGGCCCACTTGGATTAGATTAGGACATTTATTATTAATTTATTTAAAGAAGGGTTAAAATAGTTAAAATCAAAGTTTAATAAGTAAATCATTTTTAATATGGGGTTATACATAAGATAAATTCGATTGTAAATATTCATTAGAAAGATAAAACGATTTCCTAAATTATGGTATTTTATTTGTAATTTTTAGACATCAAATAATTTAATTTATTTATGACACAAATATGATGCAGTAATTATCTTATTAATGAAATATTGACATAATTGATAATATAAATACCAAAATAAATGTAATTTAAGACTTTTTATGAATTCCACTAATTTTCTAGGTTACTATGATATATTAGTGTTGATTGAATCAACTTGGTTCGAACATATAATTCTGTTATGACTTTCACAAAAATCATATATCAAATAGTGTAAAAATTGACACAAAATAGTTTTTAAATAAAATATTATATTATTAATTGTTATTTTATTCCTAAAAATCTAAGGTTCGGCCAAATTACTTAGATAAGGATATATATATTAATAATAAACAATTTGGGGTTCTTTTGGCATGTTATAGTAAGTGTATTAACCATATAGTGAAAGAAAACAAAAGACATGGTAAAAGTTAAATTATTTAACTTAGAGTTAAATCTAATTGATAAGGTTAAAATAATACCCTAAACTTGTCTAAATCCTATTGGTTGATAGGATTTAGACCCATACCCACTTTAGCTTCGAAATAAGACCCTTTGGAACCATTATAAACCGATTTTGACTTTAATATAAAATAATATTTTGAGATATTCCTAAGGTGCCCCTCTCCTCCCTTATAAAAGGGAACCTCCTCCCCCTCCTCCTCACACCAATTTGAGCACTCAAGCTCAACCAACCCCTGCCATTTTATCCTCTCCACTTCCCTAGAATAATCCTAGAGGTCCTGGTCTTCTTCAAAGACCAATCTTAGTTCCCTAAGTGGAGGATTCAAAGAGGCGTTCCAAAGAAGAGGTAATATCCATTACCGATCTTTTCAATTTCTTTCTTCTTCAACTTCTTCTTCTTTAGTTGTTTCATGATAAAGTAATAACATAAGTATTAATTACATACTTATATGTTATTATAAATATGAAACAACCCTATTTCACCATCTATCCATCCTACGGAAAAATGAAATCACCGCGCGTGCGTACGTACGGAATACCATCTCCACGCCGTGGTGTAATCTATTTTTCCACCATCACTTTACAAGGATGGGTATAATGGTGTAATGAGTAAGTATTTATGATTATTATAAAGTAATATTGATACTGAAATACTATATATATACTCCAATACAGTTCCACGATCATAGGAACGATATCATCACTCGTACGTACGTACGGAATACCGTCTCCACGATGTGATACGACTCGTTCTACATGATCATCATTACATAGTAATTATATAAATGAATTGAATGAATAAATATGATATATGTTACACTAATACCATTCTGGATATAAGGTATCTATAACCTTAAAAGAAGAATAAGAATGTATTCGGCAAAACACGCATAAGAACAAAAGGCAATAAAGACCCGAGTAACAAGTAACAATGAAATATTACTAACAAGAAGCTAAGAATATGACCATATATGATATCATATCAATATGTATGATTCTTGAATAAGTCAATAACATTATTTAAACCATTATACAGGAGCTTCGGACACGTACAAAGCAAATCGGACCTAAGGTAAGGGAAATATCACAATCTCATTTTTATCTGAGATTGTTTATTCGTAAGTATTTACTGGGGTGTATTTTATCATCCACATACATGTTTCATCAATATGTAATATTATTTCCATCCACATACAATTGTTTAAATCCATTTTTACCCTTCGGTGAGTTTTTAGTAATATGTATGAAAGGAATCTTTTGTCGTTTTTCGTACGAGGTACTTTTTGACTTTTCTGACAAAAGTACGAAGAATGTTTTTTTTAACTTATACGGCATGAATGGATTTTTAAAACAAAATTTCCAAGAATATTCCTTTAAAAGTTTTCAAGTTCATTTTTAATCAACTTCTTTTATTTTAAAGTCGTATGACATGTTATGAAATGAAAAATGTTTTTTAAGTAGAAAGAATATTTTCCTCAAGAATGGAGTTCAAGTATTTTATAAAAATTATTTTCCATCTAAGATAATAAAAGGGTTCTGTTTTTATCCCTATTATTACATTGGTTTCATTATGTTGTGATGGAAATATTTTTATGAATTTCTTTATCTTATATGAATTGTTTTATGATGTCATGTTGTTTAAGAATCCCATTTTTATTACATGGGTTACGCTATGATGTATGGTTTATGATTATGTGGAACACATAAGAAAGGATTCATTATAAGATTGGTGGGACCTATATCTCCCTCCAATTCATTGGGTAAATATTTTATATCTCATGAGATAGACATGGCTGGAACGGAAGGTTATTTCGGTTCAGTGATACAGAACTGAAACAAGGAGTGAACTCGGTTCAGAAAGGGACTTTGTCCACTAAGATAGTCTTGGCAATGAGTCATGACTAACAAGAAATGATTTTCCATGATTATGTGTGCATGGCACAAAGTTTCAAGTTTTATGTTATGATTATGGGGATCTCATTTTCACTTCTATGATTTATTCCATGTTAAGATATTATGATCTCTTTTGTAGGTTTTGATTTTCAAAAAGATATGATATGATTTTTATTTCCTTTATTTGCCCTTGCTGAGCATTTGAGCTCACCCTTTTATGTTTTCTTTTCCCCAGGTCAGGAAGATGGATATTAATTAGAATATGCTAAAAGGGACCCTAGATATGATGAAATAAATGGGAGACACTGTAGAAGATTTATGAACCAGTTGTTTATGTTTCCCAGTTTCTAAAGACACTATACCTATACGGTCCTTTGTGGTTTTGTCATATGTTGTAATAAGTGTGCTTCAATTTTGAAGTATTAACAATGTATGTAAAGTATGGGTCGTTATAGTTGGTATCAGAGGCAAAGAAGGTAGGAATGTATCCGATCCTTGGGAACTCTCACATGTGAGCGTTGGACGAAGCATGGCTCTCCGCCCAAGGGCTTCATGAGGAAATGGCTACCACTGGGGATGGTGGTGTGTCCCGCCCAGGGGGTGTAGCCGCCCATGGAGTGCCCTGATAGGTATCAACTATAGTCCACAGGAAGTAATTCCAGACCGTTATAGTTGGTATCAGAGGAAAGGTATAGTCAACCTTTAGAAACTAGGATGTGAAAGCCTTAGTAAGAACCCTAAGGATAAGTCTAAGCATAGAACACAATCTTAGTGTTTTAGAAATGGCCTTGAATAACCTAGGATAAGACCTTAAGCATGAAAATTTTATTCTTGAATTATGTGGTTTTCCTATAATAATTAGTGTTGCTCACACTATTCTTCTTGGTTTTAGTCAATGGCTGGAAGCGGAATGCGATGGGCAATGCAATGATTGTCCCCCTGAGCAACCAAACGATATGGGAGCTGGAATTCAAAATCATGTAGCCATGCTCACACAACTTTCTCAAGCTATGAATCATGCAGGACTTCCAAACGAGCAAAGGAAGGAGCAACATTCTGTTGAATCCTTCATGAGGCAGCGTCCACCTTCTTTCAGTGGGTCTACTGATCCATTAGTTGCTGAACAATGGATTAGTACTACTAAAAAGATATTTTCAGTTCTTCAATGTTCTGAACATGATAAAGTCATCCTAGAAGTGTATCGTTTGGAAGGAGATGTTGATCAATGGTGGAATCTTATTAAGAATACGAGGCAAAGGGATGAAATTGAGTCTATGGAATGGGACGAGTTCAAGGACTTATTTTTCAATAAGTACTTCCCTCGTATTCTCCGAACAAAGATGGAGAAAGAGTTTCTTGAACTGAAGCAAAGGGATGATGAATCTGTTGGTACCTATGAAGAAAATTTTACAAGACTTGTAAGGTACGCTTCTGGTATTATTATCCAACCTGAGAGTAAGATCGATCGATTCTTTAGTGGCTTAAAACCAAGTCTTCGAAGGGCGTTAGCCATAAGGGACTTCAATAGCTACGAGGAAATCGTTCGATGTGCTCTCAAAGTCGAGATGGAGATTGGAATAACCCATCAGTCACATGGGTTTGATAAGAAGAGGAAGATGGAATTCAAAGAAAAATCTAAAGAGCACACGGAAAAGAAGATGAGCTTTTCCTTATGCTCAAAGTGTTGAAAGAAACATGGAGGGAGTTGTCTTAAAGGGACAAGTAAATGTTTTAAATGTGGAAAGGAAGGTCATCGGGCATTTGAATGCCGTGATAATGGGAAGAATATGTCTAATGACACAAACAAAGGAAGGGATACACAGAATGAACTTACTACACTTCAATGTTTCAAGTGCAAGGAGATGGGGCATTATGCCAATCAATGCCCAAATCCAAGGGTTGATGATGATGGTCGACGTCAACAAAATCTTAAGGCTAAAGACAAAGGAAAGTCACATGCAATTTCTATCAGCGATGTAGAGTACGATAACGAAGTGGTGAAAGGTACACTTACCATCCACTCTAAAGTAGCAAATGTTTTATTTGATTCTGGATCCACCCACTCTTTTATTTCTAAAGAATTTTCTAAGGGTATCACCGTATTACCTCAACAATTAGATGTTGAGTTAGCTGTGACAACACCTAATGGCACAACAGTCGCATCAAAAGTTTATAATTCTTCTCCGATCGAAGTTTGTGGGAAAGTGCTTCCTGCAAATCTTGTGATCCTTCCTTTAGTGGAATTTGATGTGATTCTTGGCATGGATTGGCTTTCTCTACATGGAGCTCATATCAATTGCCAAAGAAGGGAAGTCACATTTCATATTCCAGATCAATCTACGATCGTATATCAATGCAAGGATGAACATAATCTTCCAGTGGAAATTTCTTCCATCTTATGGGTATTGATTCCACTAAATGAAGGTTATTTATCTCAAATGGTTGGTGAGAAACTCACGATTAAGAATATGACCATTTTACGGGAGTTTGATGATGTATTTTCGGAGGAATTACCGGGTCTTCCACCAAATCGTGAAGTTGAGTTTTCAATAGAACTCGTACTGGGTGCTTTGCCTATTTCAAAGACACCTTATAGAATGGCCCCAATTGAGTTGCAGGAATTGAAGAAGCAACTCGAAGAGAATATTGATAAGGGATTCATACGCCCTAGTGCATCACCTTGGGGAGCACCTGTTCTATTTGTTAAGAAGAAAGATGGATCAATGAGACTCTGCATTGATTATCGAGAACTTAACAAGATCACTATCAAGAACAAATATCCTCTCCCACGCATTGATGACTTATTTGACCAACTACGCGGAGATCAATACTTTTCCAAGATTGATCTTCGTTCAGGGTATCATCAATTAAGGGTCAAAAGGGAGGATATACCAAAGACGGCTTTCCGTACAAGGTATGGACACTATGAATTTATAGTGATGCCATTTGGTCTTACTAATGCCCCTGCTATCTTCATGGATCTAATGAATAGAGTCTTTAGAGACTATCTTGATCAATTTGTGGTAGTCTTTATAGACGATATTCTTGTCTATTCAAAGAGCAAGGAAGAGCATGAAGATCACTTGAGAATTATATTGAAGACCCTGAGAAAGGAGAAGCTTTATGCCAAATTTACCAAGTGTGAATTTTGGCTTCAAAAAGTTGCATTTTTGGGTCACATAATCTCAAAAGAGGGGATATCTGTGGATCCAGCAAAAACAGAGGTTATCGAAAGATGGTCGAGACCAACAACAGTAACTGAGATCCGAAGTTTTCTTGGTTTGGCTGGATATTATCGACGTTTTGTAAAAGATTTTTCACGATTATCTAATCCACTCACCAAGTTGACTCAGAAAGGAGTTAAGTTTGTCTGGACAGAGGAATGTGAAGAGAATTTCAAGGAGTTGAAAAGAAGGTTATCCAGTGCACTTGTGCTCACACTGCCTTGTAGTGGAGAAAGGTTTGTGATCTATAGTGATGCATCCAAGAAGGGATTGGGGTGTGTTCTTATGCAAAATGATATGGTGATAGCTTATGCCTCACGACAGTTGAAAATCCATGAGCAAAATTACCCAACACATGATTTGGAGTTGGCTGTGTTAATCTTTGCATTAAAGATTTGGAGGCATTACCTTTATGGTGAAAGGTGTGATATTTATACTGATCATAAAAGTTTAAAGTATATTTTCACACAAAAGGAGCTGAATATGTGCCAAAGAAGATGGTTGGAGCTGATTAAGGATTATGATTGCTCAATCCATTACCACCCTAGGAAAGCAAACAAGGTGGCAGATGCATTAAGTCGACAAGACCATGCTAGTTTATCCATGATGAAGATCACAAAAGATCCAATATTTATGGATTTACAAAGGATGGATCTTGGAATTATAATGGAAGGGGAAAAATCTTATCTTTCTCAAATGAATGTTCAACCATCTATACATGTGAAGATTAAAGAGGCACAGAAAGAAGATGTCGAGTTACAAAAGAAGGTGAGAAATGTTCCTGAATTCAACCTTGATTGTGATGGGATAATAAAGTTCAGGAATCGGGTTTGTGTTCCTTCCATCCCCGAATTAAAGAAGGAGCTGCTGGATGAGGCTCATAGTTCTTCATTCTCTATTCATCCTGGAAGCACGAAGATGTATAGGGACCTGAAAGAGTACTTCTGGTGGGATGGCATGAAAAGAGATGTTGCTGAATATGTGTCTCGATGCTTGGTTTGTCAACAAGTTAAAGCTGAGAGACAAAAGTCTAAGGGGATGTTACAACCATTACCCATACCCGAATGGAAATGGGAAAACATCACTATGGACTTTGTCACAGGACTTCCTAAAACATCCAAAGGCAATAATGCTATTTGGGTCATAGTTGATCGTCTTACAAAGTCTGCACAATTCATTGCTATTAGAGAGGATTTCTCTCTAGATCAGCTTGCCAGGATATATGTAAAGGAAGTGGTAAGATTACATGGAGTACCACTTTCTATTATATCTGATCGGGATCCGAGATTTACCTCGAAGTTCTGGCGAAGTCTTCAGCATACTCTGGATACAGAGTTGAGTTTCAGCACTGCTTATCATCCCCAGACAGACGGTCAGTCTGAGAGAACAATTCAAACCCTAGAAGATATGTTTAGAGCTTGCTCTATGGATTTCAAAGGAGGTTGGGATCAACACCTACCTTTGGTGGAATTTTCTTATAATAATATCTTTCACTCCAGTATTCAGATGGCTCCTTATGAAGCTCTCTATGGAAAGAAATGCAGGACTCCAACTTGCTGGGATGAAGTTGGGGAAAGAAAGCTGTTAGGACCTGATCTCGTTGATGAAATGGCAGAAAAGGTTAGATCTATTCAACAACACATAAGAGCAGCTCAGAGTCGACAGAAAAGTTATGCCGACAACCGAAGAAAAGACCTAGAGTTTGAAGTGGGTGATAAAGTGTTCTTACGAATATCTCCCTGGAAGAGGGTTATGAGATTTGGAAAGAAGGGGAAGTTGAGCCCTAGATATATCGGTCCTTTAGAAATACTGGATCGTGTTGGGAAGGTAGCTTACCGATTGGCGCTTCCACCGAATCTCTCTCAAGTTCACGATGTGTTCCATGTATCTCTCCTGAGAAAGTACATCCAGATCCTTCACATGTACTCAGCTCAGAAGTTGTACCGCTGGAGCAAGATCTTTCTTATGAAGAACAGCCGATAGAGATTCTGGATCGTAGCGAAAAAGTCCTACGAAACAAGACCACTCGATTGGTGAAAGTTTTATGGAGGAACCACCAACTTGAAGAAGCTACATGGGAGCTTGAGGATATGATGAGGGAGAAGTATCCTCATCTTTTTGTTACAAAGTGACGAATTTCGAGGGCGAAATTCTTTTTAAGGGGGGTAGAATGTAACACCCGAGACTTTTATGTTATATAAATCATCAAAGGAATCTTTTTCTACACAACACTTGCTTGGCTTGCTTTACACGCAATCGCGACCTACCTCGATAGCTTGCGTCGTACGCAATACCGAGTTTCACTAAACAACAATATGCTATTAAAACTAGCCGTTATGAATAGTAATAACCACTTTTTGAAATTTTATAAATTTTATTTTTCAAAACGGACTTCATTTTTGGACTCAGAATATCGAAATTATCCTAGGGTGAAATTTTGGTATTTTTCTGAAAACTTTCAATTTTTGATGAATAGTGAAACCACTAAGTGGTAGGTTAAAAACTGAATTTTGCATAAAACTTAATTTTACCACTTCTGTGAATGGAATTTCAAAAATCCGACAGACACGGTTGATATCAGTAAGTAAAATGTGGTTCAATGAGATAAAAATAATTTTTTGGTGAATAGTAACTTTTTACTATTTTTACCGCAGTTAATAGTAAATAGGGTAACTAAGGGTAAATATGATATTAATATTACCCTAACACATGTCCTAATTCTATTGGACAAGTGTAATTCGACCAAAAACAAACTTAGGAATAAAATATGACCATTTAGGCCCACTTGGATTAGATTAAGACATTTATTATTAATTTATTTAAAGAAGGGTTAAAATAGTTAAAATCAAAGTTTAATAAGTAAATAATTTTTAATATGGGGTTATACATAAGATAAATTCAATTCTAAATATTCATTAGAAAGCTAAAAATATTTCCTACATAATGGTATTTTATTTTTAATTTTTAGACATCAAATAATTTAATTTATTTATGACACAAAGATGATGCAGTAATTATCTTATTAATGAAATATTGACATAATTGATAATATAAATACCAAAATAAATGTAATTTAAGACTTTTTATGAATTCCACTAATTTTCTAGGTTACTATGATATATTATTGTTGATTTAATCAACTTGGTTCGAACATATAATTCTGTTATGACTTTCACAAAAATCATATATCAAATAGTGTCAAAATTGACACAAAATAGTTTTTAAATAAAATATTATATTATTAATTGTTATTTTATTCCTAAAAATCTAAGGTTCATCCAAATGACTTAGATAAGGATATATATATTAATAATAAACAATTTGGGGTTCTTTTGGCATGTTATAGTAAGTGTATTAACCATATAGTGAAAGAAAACAAAATACATGGTAAAAGTTAAATTATTTAACTTAGAGTTAAATCTAATTGATAAGGTTAAAATAATACCATAAACTTGTCTAAATCCTATTGGTTGATAGGATTTCGACCCATCCCCACTTTAGCTTCGAAATAAGACCCTTTGGAACCATTATAAACCGATTTTGACTTTAATATAAAATAATATTTTGAGATATTCCTAAGGTGCCCCTCTCCTCCCTTATAAAAGGGCACCTCCTCCCCCTCCTCCTCACACCAATTTGAGCACTCAAGCTCGGCCAACCCCTGCCATTTTCTCCTCTCCACTTCCCTATAATAATCCTAGAGGTCCTGGTCTTCTTCAAAGACCAGTCTTAGTTCCCTAAGTGGAGGATTCAAAGAGGCGTTCCAAAGAAGAGGTAATATCCATTACCGATCTTTTCAATTTCTTTCTTCTTCAACTTCTTCTTCTTTAGTTGTTTCATGATAAAGTAATAACATCAGTATTACTTACATACTGATATGTTATTATAAATATGAAACAACCCTATTTCACCATCTATCCATCCTACGGAAAAATGAAATCACCACGCATGCGTACGTACGGAATACCGTCTCCACGCCGTGGTGTAATCTATTTTTCCACCATCACTTTACAAGGATGGTTATAATGGTGTAATGAGTAAGTATTTATGATTATTATAAAGTAATATTGATACTGAAATAATATATATATACTCCAATACAGTTCCATGATCATAGGAATGATATCATCACTCGTGCGTACGTACGGAATACCGTCTCCACGATGTGATGCGACTCGTTCTACATGATCATCATTACATAGTAATTATATAAATGAATTGAATGAATAAATATGATATATGTTACACTAATACCATTCTGGATATAAGGTATCTATAACCTTAAAAGAAGAATAAGAATGTATTCGGAAAAACACGCATAAGAACAAAAGGCAATAAAGACCCGAGTAACAAGTAACAATGAAATATTACTAACAAGAAGCTAAGAATATGACCATATATGATAGCATATCAATATGTATGATTCTGGAATAAGTCAATAACATTATTTAAACCATTATACAGGAGCTTCGGACACGTACAAAGCAAATCGGACCTAAGGTAAGGGAAATATCACAATCTCATTTTTATCTGAGATTGTTTATTCGTAAGTATTTATTGGGGTGTATTTTATCATCCACATCCATGTTTCATCAATATGTAATATTATTTCCATCCACCTACAATTGTTTAAATCCATTTTTACCCTTCGGTGAGTTTTTAGTAATATGTATGAAAGGAATCTTTTGTCGTTTTTCGTACGAGGTACTTTTTGACTTTTCCGACAAAAGTACGAAGAATGTTTTTTTAACTTATACGGCATGAATGGATTTTTAAAACAAAATTTCCAAGAATCTTACTTTACAAGTTTTTAAGTTTATTTTTAATCATCTTCTTTTATTTTAAAGTCGTATGACATGTTATGAAAGGAAAAATGTTTTTTAAGTAGAAAGGATATTTTCCTCAAGAATGGAGTTCAAGTATTTTATCAAAATTATTTTCCATCTAAGATAATAAAAGGGTTCTGTTTTTATCCCTATTATTACATTGGTTTGATTATGTTGTGATGGAAATATTTTTATGAATTCCTTTATCTTATATGAATTGTTTTATGATGTCATGTTGTTTAAGAATCCCATTTTTATTACATGGGTTACGCTATGATGTATGGTTTATGATTATGTGGCACACATAAGAAAGGATTCATTATAAGATGGGTGGGACCTATATCTCCCTCCAATGCATTGGGTAAAGATTTTATATCTCATGAGATAGACATGGCTGGAACGGAAGGTTATTTCGGTTTAGTGATACAGGACTGAAGCAAGGAGTGAACTCGGTTCAGAAAGGGACTTTGTCCACTAAGATAGTCTTGGCAATGAGTCATGACTAACAAGAAATGATTTTCCATGATTATGTGTGCATGCCACAAAGTTTCAAGTTTTATGTTATGATTATGGGGATCTCATTTTCACTTCTATGATTTATTCCATGTTAAGATATTATGATCTCTTTTGGAGGTTTTGATTTTCAAAAAGATATGATATGATTTTTATTTCCTTTATTTGCCCTTGCTGAGCATTTGAGCTCACCCTTTTATGTTTTCTTTTCCCCAGGTCAGGAAGATGGATATTAAGTAGAATATGCTAAAAGGGACCCTAGATATGATGAAATAAATGGGAGAAACTGTAGAAGATTTATGAACCAGTTGTTTATGTTTCCCAGTTTCTAAAGACACTATACCTATACGGTCCTTTGTGGTTTTGTCATATGTTGTAATAAGTGTGCTTCAATTTTGAAGTATTAACAATGTATGTAAAGTATGGGTCGTTATAGGAATATATATAAGGAATCATATCCCAAAACAAATAATAGTTTATAGGTTTTAGAGAACCAAATTATATACCTGATACCCATTATACATTGGAAAAACAAAATAAATCATAAGAAAATTAAAATATTAGCATCCATGAAACTCATTCCAATAATTCCTCTTCATATCCTAAGGAAGGGAAAAAATAAGGGTGAGATCAAATTATAAGAAAGGGTTAATTAAATTAGAATCTTTCACAAATGAATAATCATAATAAAAATGGAATATTATATAACAGAACAAAAATGTCATTTAAATAAATATAATATCACAGTAAGATAAGGATGAATCAATATGTCAAGGTAAATAACTAAAACACATTCTATTTAATCTATAAAATGAGAGTTAAATGCATCCATTGAAAATTTTAAACAGAAAGTATCTTGGATAATAATAATAATTGAATTATCAATGAAGTAAATTCTTAATTATTGTATGTCATGTTTCCTAGGTACATCATATATTTACAATCACAACCTTCCACAATACGGTTTAAAATTTAATAGAAAAACCCATATGATTTGGACAACTGATTCATCCCATGAGACTATCGATGAATCGAGGTGATTCTATAAATGGTCTCTAACCCATGTTATACCTATCCAAAAAATTATTCATATATCTAATAATCGATTTAACTCAAAAAATAAGCCCTATCATCAAGTATCTATATTTTTAAAGGATATAAATATATCAATTTTCCCTAGTTAATAAAATAAAATTCAAAGTGAAAAAACATATGTAAAAATGGTACACAGTTTAGAAAAAAGTAATATTGATAACACAATAATATGGATATGTAAGATAAATTTAATGTCTAATTAATAATTATTTTAATAAAATGAATATTTTAAGATAAAGTAAACAATCACAAAATAAAGTTAAATTTCACACAAACTTTTACCACTTGGTAATTTTCAAGTAAAATCCCTTTGGATTGAATAATTAAAATTGGAACATAAAATACAATGAATTATTAATTAAACATGTTATTAAATGTTAAATGGGAAGTATATACACCACATAAAACTAAATTGGTTCATAATTACAATTTTGTCTCAATAGAATGTAAATTGAGACGAAATTCATTACCTCACATTTTGTTTTGGGTGAATGTTCCATAAACTAAATTATATTGGTTTTAAACATATTATTAAGTTATAAAAGAACCATATTAATATTTATGGTATCATATATTATCTTTTTATAATATATCATCATATGTTTGTTTATAATCTTTTATTATTTTCATTGTTTGAGGTGTTAATTGCATGGTTTTCTCATTCATTCATTATTATGAATGTTATAATTCTTATGCATAGTATATAGTTCCATCATATCCAGATTAATAATCATGACATAAATATAATATTTTTACATTAATGGTACTTTTAAAATTAATAATGGATGATTATTATAAAAAATGATGTGTGTTATGATCATGTTCATGGTAGGTTGAACACAGTCAAGAGTAACATTGTCCATTTTCAAATGCTCATTATGAAATGGGTGTAAGTAAAATTTTATATTTCCAAAATAATAATAATATAATATATTATTTATTATTTATTTAATTATACTTATATATATCATTCATGTGGTGTAGTTATGAAAGGAGAGTCACATCGCTTCGTGATGGCAGTAGTCCACACACACACGAATGATGTAATTGTCAGGAAGTGTCAAAAAATAAAATAATATATTTTATTTTTAGAATTATGATTATGTCATGAATATCATAATTACATAATTTATATCACATGTAATCATTAAAATTATTTCTTATCACCTTCGATGTAAGTTTTAGTTAAAGGCGAATCATGTCCTTCATGAGGTGATAGTCTGTCGTACAAACAAGAAATGTTACCATGTATCCAACGAAATGGTAAGTAATAAGGTATATATTATATAATGACTTCATATGTATAATTATGTTATAATATCATATATATACTTTATATCTATAATAATAACAAACCTTGAGAAGTGGTAATGGAAAAACAAATGACATTGTTTCGTGAGGCAGTAGTCCTACGTATATATGAATGATAATTTTGTAACCCATTTAATGGAAGTGGATATGGTTTTAGGTCATGAAATTTTTATAAAAACATACCATTATATTAATTATTATGTATTAATTATATTATGATAGTTTAATAAAAAATTAAGGAGGTGGACAATGAATTAAAATAAATATTCTCGTTTAGGAAAATTGCCTCTTCTTCAGGTATTCTCCTTATATTTTCACTAAAT
Organism: Viscum album; assembly: GCA_963277665.1. Taxonomy (NCBI): domain Eukaryota; kingdom Viridiplantae; phylum Streptophyta; class Magnoliopsida; order Santalales; family Viscaceae; genus Viscum; species Viscum album. The sequence continues at coordinate 318,324,005 of OY728163.1, forward strand.
CATTACTAGGTTACATTTGTTACAAAAATAAAACTTAGTAGAAGAGGTTAGGGATTTTTTGAAGTTATTTGGGAAGGTCTTGTTCTAACCAACATGGTTTTAAGGTCTAATGAAGGGAGGGGTAGTGAGTTCCCTTTTATAGTTGAGGAGGAGTGAAATTGTTTTAAATACCCAAAAGTATTCTCTATTGGGAGGTCTCCCTTAAGTCATGTGGATTGAAAATAAATAAATAATGGGAATTTGGGAGTTTATTTTTTATATAAACACTTCCACCATATAAAAATAAACAAATTTTTATCACTCGCTCCTTAGTCTGTATGTTTACTCAATTTTTCCGTTTTAGTTTTTTCGACGGTAACATGTATATTTTAATTTACCTAGGTAATTTATCTTTTAAGACTAAAATTTAAATGATATTAATTAGATAATTTATAAAAAATAATTTTAAATATTAAATCTAATTTATTAAATATATGATTTTATGTGTGTAAAATTAATTTTAACATAAACACATGTAATGCACAAAACCCTGTTCTAACATTAACTGTGGTAATAAAATTTTAAATGTTTTCACAAATCATTATAGTAAAAAATTAAGTTAAAAATATTATATAATATATATTATTATTTTTTAAAATATAGAATCTATTTTACCAAATTCATACCATGATTTTGGTAGAATTAAATTGAAACTTAATCCTATGGACGCAATAAGAAAAGTGAGTTTTTAAAGTGAAAATGTTAAAATGTTTATAATGTTTTTATATTAAACATAAAAATGAAAATTAATACAATGACCTATATTGTATTAATTTATATAACATTGGTCTAATTATACTTTAAAACCAACTAAAAATATAATTTAACTTTATAAATTTTTTAAATAAAAAGATGTTTTAAATTAAATATTAGTATTTTTCACTATTCCTAAAAAAATGAAATATTTTAGAAAAATACCAAAACAACTACCCAATGATAATTTTGGAATTAAATTTTCAAAAATTAATTTTAGTTTTTAACTAAATTTTTTATATTTTGTAAAATTTAATTTTAAATTATGTGCACATAGAGTGACAAAACCGTCCTTTAAAAAAATTCAGAAAACATTTCCTTTTTTTAAACGACTCTTATTTTATTACTAATAAATAGATAACTAATAAATTAAATTTTTTTATAATTTATTTAATACTATTAATAACTTCAATTACAATGGATAGGTGTTAACTAACACATTTATGAATAATATTAATAGTATATTATTGTTCGGTAAAAACTCGGTGTTACATGTAAATTTCTAAAATTTATGATATTTAAATGGGTTGTGTGAGGAAATAAAATCAAAATTGAATTAAAATAGATTAAAGGGGGTTATTTTATTTATTCCTTGGGAAGTGTTAATTAAAAAAGCTAGGGAGTTCTCTCCCCATTCATGTTTCTCATTTTCCCTCAAACTTGGGAGATCTCAGCTTAGCCTTGTGGGTTTAGTGAGCCCTTCGCAATTGACCTGAGCCTCCTCTTGTGAATCTAAATCCAATCCCATATATTTTTATCTCTTGGTATAGTTCAATGAAATCATAGAGATCCTTATGAGGTATAGTATTCAAGACACTCACTTGTATTTATAAAAATTGTGAGTTTATCATGATTCTACTTTCATTGGTAATAGGTATTAATTAAATTAAGGAGATATAATATTTGAAATTATGGAAGATAAAAGGGGGTTATGTTCCACATGTATTATTTTGTATGTTGTTATGTTATTTTATATATTGTTGTTGTTGTGTTTTTTTGGCAATAAATTAGAATGAATCACCAAAGAGAAATATGAAAATAAAAAAGGATGAAAAAATTATGGAAATAATTTGACATATGAATCTTAATATTTCAATAATATGAAATCCTTATAAATCTGAAGATTTTTTATTGTAGGTTGGATTTGTTTTCAGTATCCCCTTGAATATTGTGAATTGTTTGTCACTGAAAATATGAATTGCTACTATTTTTGGATACTGGAATCACATCACAAAACTAGATGATAAATTATAGTTAGTAAATGGAAAATTTTGTTTGAAATATATATATTTTTTCCCATGAAAATATGATTTGTTGAAATGTTAGTTTGATGGAATCACTTCTCATAAATTAATAATAATCAATAATGATGCTAATTAAATGGTTTGTTTGAATAATTTTGACTTGAATGATATTGATTTTGTCCCATGTATTGTATATGATTGGAAGTATGATGTATTATTACTAATCTGTGACTATAGTTATGATATGTGATACAATTGTAGTTGGATATTATGATTATTATGCTGTGGGGTGTTTGTGTGGTGATGTATGGATGATATGGGGCTTTGGTTAGTAATTCCTAGTGGTATGGGATAGAATGAAATTAATAAATGTGAAAAGTGTCATGGGCTCGAATTAAATAGACACATGTTATACACTATAAAAATATTAGATTAGAGGGGGTTATGCACAACCCCCTCTAAATGCATTTTTTGCATAATTAGTGGGGTTTCTACATAACTCCCTCTAATCATCGAATTTAGCGGGGGTTATGAAGCTCTTATAAATTCATTTACTATAAAAAATAGAGGGGGTTTATGTATAACCCTCATTAATCATTAAATTTAAAGGGGGTTATGGACCCCCCTAAATTTTTAATCATTATTTTTTAAATATCTGGTTGGATTTTAGAGGGTGTTAAAAAAACCCCTTCCATCCAATGGCCCGAAGGCCTTCATTTTTTTATTGATTTTGATAAACCACCTTTCTAGGGGTGAGGTGGAACCCTAACAAGACCCGTAGGAATAAGTATTACATGGCCCGTAGGCCATAGAGGAATTCATTTTCCCATAGGATTCAAACATTACATACAACCCAAACTCACTACTTGGAACTGCTCCTCCCCATTATCTTCATCGTGAAATAAGCTCTCCACATTCACATGGTTGTTCGATTAGGCATTCCCATGCATGCACAGGCTTGTCCCGATGGCAGGTGTCATACCCTCTCATTCTTGCAATCTGTTTAGCTTCTGCTATGGTGAAATCTCCTTGATCATCTTCCTTGTAGAGCTTGTTCCTCGTAGGTCGTCTGGTTTTCATCTGCACTAAAGGTGGCCTGAAGGCCTTGAGGTGGCCCGAAGGCCTTACGACCCGAAGGCCTGGGTGGCCCGAAGTCCTTAAAGGACTCAGGGACCAAATCGATGGCCAGAAGGCCCAAACGGGGGCATATTCCCAGATGCTACAGTGTCAAACAGTACCTGCTACAGTTCCCACTACAGTACTGCACAGTTCCCGCTACAATACTGCTACAGTAACCCGGAAATAATGTCTCTGCCTGGATTTGATCCTGAGTCTCCCCTTCAATGTCTAAAATTAGAGTGGGTTATGGAACCCCTCTAAATATTTTAAAGGGGGTTGAAAACCCCCTCTAATGTTTGAAATTAGAGGGGGTCATGAACCCTCGCTATTTTTTTTAAAACAACTTATATATATATATATAATTAAAACACAATATATAAATGTATTTAAATACATTATATGAACATGTTATATAAAAAATTTACATGATTGTATTTAATTGTATTTATATGTATACATAAATATAATTGTATAATATTATGTACATTAATATATATTTATTTGTATAAATTTTATTTCATATAATATTAATTAATTATTTTATAAAATCATAATCATATTATATAAATATATACATAAATATAATTTATTTAAAAAATACATCATATAGTTTTTATAATTTATATGATTATAATAATAAATATATGTTTAAATAATATGTTTATGATTTTATATTATATATAATATAAAATTGTATTTCATATAACATTGTATAAATATTTGTTTAAATTTCATTTCATATAATATTAATTATATATAATATAAATATTTGTAAAAATTGTATTTCATATAATAATAATTATATATAATATTACACAATTTATACAAATATATATATATTAATACACATAATAATAAATATATGTATTGAAATACATTATATATATATTTAAAGACATTATATAAATATATTAAGTAAATACTTATATATATACTATGTAAATAAATATGTATATAATATATAAATATGTATTTAAGTGTATAAATAATTTACATAAATATAAAATATAAATTCATTTAACATAATATATGAATGATATGAATCATAAAATAAATGTATAGTATTTACAAAACCAACATATAATTTTTATAATTTAAAAAGAGGTGTAATAATAATAATAATAATTAATAATATTATTGTTATCATACACACAAACATAATTATATAAAAATAATTAAAAAAATATATTATAATTATATTATATCTATAAAAATTATATAAATACACAAACACACACAAATATAAATGTATTTATAAATGTGTGTGTGTGTAAATATAGTTATTTATGTATATTATATAAATAAACATGTATGTAATATATAAATATGTATTTAAGTATATAAATAATTTATATGAATATATTTAAAAAATATAAACAAGTGTGTATATATATAACATAAACAGAATTATAAATATATGTAAAAATATGCTTACTCAGATGTATGTTAATATACACAGAAATATATTGTTGAAATAGTGGGTGCCCTAGACCCAACGATGTAGTACCATTTGATTACCATATCATGTGTACAGTTAGTTATACATGATGTCATCTTACCATTATAGTATAGAATTTTATGCGTCCACTATAATAATGGTAATGTCCAAAAGTTAATCGTCGTGTCAAGAGGTTATAGCAGATCCTAGACTATAATGAGAATCTCAAGATACTATGAAATAATCTTAAATATATGGTCTATAGTCTAGATACATCTTACTGACTAGAAACTTTAGATGTTTGACTATCAGGTGTTGGGGGCTCATAATCATTGAGACTTCTTCTCATGAAGTTCACACTTGGTGATCTCTAGTTGTCAGATCATGAGGACAGACTCGCCAATAGAAACACCACATGTTTTGGGTGTCATTGGTTGTTCCTATCTACAGACATGTGTATTGGTCTCCTCACTTGAGACCATTACCAATGCGTACTATTTGATTATGTACTTTGATGCAAGATGAAAACCATGGAAATGAATTCGTGGCAAGGTAGTTTGTATTGGGTGCGTCGTTGGCGGTATGACATTGGCTGAATGGTCAAGAAAGGATTTGTTGCTTCCAAGTTCAGGAAGTTGTATATCTCATCCCTGGTTGATCAGGATGGTGTTTCCTTCATAAGTCTTTGGCCAAATCAGTATAAAGGCAAATCCATCTGGATAGATCAACAAATAATAAAGTAAGAAAAGGACAATTACACAAGTGTGTGTCCTACTTTATGAGATATTTAATGAGAAAGAGATTATAGTACATAGTCAGTGTTTGTAGGATGGTAGTCATTTCTATGACTATCATTATCTCTTTAGGGTCCATGATGGGTTACTAGACTCCACTCTTGGTCTATGTATTTTATTCACTACTATCGAAATAAGGGCTTAGAGGGTCACACACAATAGCGTATTCAAGAATCCGCCCTATTCGGTTGAATAGGTATATAGACATAGTGGGCCCCACCATAGGGTTCGCGTGTTGTCCAAATTATCGATCACCGATGAATTAAATAAATTCATTATTATTCAAGTTATGAATAATTGGGATTGAATTTATTTAATGTATTTACATATTTAGTAAATACAGGAAAATTTTAATCAAACGAATATTATTTTAATATTCAAGGTTCATTTAATATTAAGCGGGATAGCGATTCGAGTTAAATGGCTCGGGTTTTATCACATAATATATTTTATATATATTAAAAGTATGTGATAAAATAATAAATAATATTGGTGTAGTTTAGTTTGTCAAAATTATTTATTTAGTGGACGTTGAAATAAACGGGGGACGGGGAACCCAACCAAGTATTTCTCAACTCCACTGTAAATATAAGAGGAGTCTCTCTCTTATATTGTGCTATGAACTATTCATTCATTCATGGAATGAAAAATTGAGTCTATCTCTCCTCCTACTTCCTAGAGAGATAAGTAGTTGATCCAAGAGTTCAGATCAAGATCATCCTCAAGCATCAAAGTCATCTCGATGTGGTGATTTTCAGGATGTCGAAAGCATCGTCGGATTGTCGCGCTAGCACTCGGAGTTCGATGGTTGACATTCCAATAGTTTTTGAAGCACGTGTGAACGATCTAGAGGGATCCTTCTATGGATTCTACAAGCCGTGATTGCCAGCAACAAGTTGTAGTCAAGCGCACCTTCGGATTTGAAACGGGTATGTTTTCATTTTTATTTTGTGCTCATAACAATTTATGCAAGATCCTCAGGCCTCTTCGGGGCTCGAATCATCGGAGTCGACAAGTTCCATCGATCCGCAGATGAAAATTTTAAAATCGTCGGCCCATCGGCTTTCACTACGGGCCCCGAAGCGGACCCCTTCAGTTTTCCCCCCCACGCCACATAGGTGGCTCCGACGCCACCAGCCCCTCACCCAGCGAGCCACCTCCACACTAGGTCCGGACCACCGTCCTGTCTTCCTTCCGACCTGGTAAGCTATCGAACCCTAGCAGGTCCAGCCGTCTGGTGCCCTCACCCCGCGCGCAGCAGGGTCTCCCCACCGCTCTGCATGCAGACCACCACTGGAGACGTCGCACCAGCACCTAGCCTCCATGCAGTGTAGCAGAGAAGCACTGCCCCATGTAGTATATGTCGGCCAAGCAGGCCACACCATTGCAGCCAGCTCCTCCTCCTATTGGGCTTCACGCAGTAGCTACTATGAAACCCCGCCACCTTGCACCCACAATGTTGCAGCAGGCCTCCCGCATCGCCTCTCACTTGTAGGCTCGACCTAGCACCCATCCTATGCCTCAGGCTCCCTACAGCAGTACACGGGCCGCTACCTCCCACCTGGAATGGCCAAGATGCCTGCAGCTCCCCTAGCTGGCACCCTAGCTGCCGTCTGGCCATCCCACCCTCTACAGTGACTCGATGCCGGACCGATGCCCAATTCTCCCTCGGTCAAGACCCGAGTGGTATTAATTTTTTCTGCAAGTATTTCTGCAGATCAAATTTGGCCCCAAAATGTTCTGGGCGGACCTACCTAATCTGAAATGGTTTTGGGTGGATCGGTCTGGCCCAGTTTTTCCCTTGCATGGACTGCTAGGGTCCTGCGTGGGTTTGGCCTGACCCGTACAGGCCAAGAAATAACGTTTCAGAGACTGATCACTTAAATTAATTTTGGTTAGTTATTTTAATACCCGGATGAAAAATTAATTCAATTTGATTATTAAATTGAATTAAGTTAATTTAATTTAATTTTGGTATTAAAATTAAATTAATTAGCAAACTGATGATTAATTAAATTATTTTAATTTATTAGCTCATTTAATTTAATTAAATAAACCCTCGTACTTATTTAATGCATTTTAATTTTTTCGTGCATTATTTACCCATCTACTGGTCTTGAGCATCGATCCATGTTGTTGCTTTTATTTAATTAATTATTTTAATTGCATGTGATGATTGTAATTAATTAAATAGACAGTCTGCGTATCGTCTTTCTTTTTTCGGTTGAAATTTATTAGGGCATACACGCCCAATATTTATATGATGTACATTTATACCTGAGTCCCCCTAACCTACATATGAGTGTTATTATACTTCGGACGAAGATGGAGAACGACATGGACCCCACCAAAATAAAGAGGTGCACGTTGATCAAGATGGTGCAAGACGACATGTGGACCCCTCCAAGATGAGGCAGTACTCCAAGACGTGACGTGGACCCCACCAAGACAGGTCAATGTTCCAGATGCGAAGCAAACATACAAGATAGAGGGAAAGCTGCATCATGAGTCAAGATTCAACTCAGGTACAATGCCCTTAGGTCATTTAGATTCTCAAGACCAGTCGGGTAGTAATTTACCTTTATGCATTTATTTATTATTTTATGCATTTTAGAAGAACAGGAAAATACATAAAATAATAGATAATAAAATGCATTAAGAAGTGACATGTGTTTTTATATTAAAGTTTAGTTGTGAGCATGACAACATAGATGAACAAGTTTAATAGAAATAAATCACATTTGTCGAGAGAAACCAATAAAACCCTCATAGAAGATATTAAGTCACAACAGCCTTCCATCATTCAAGTTTGAACAAAATCGGGTATTTGAGGTGCTGGTCATGCCATAGCTAAGGGTTCCTCTTACTACCAGGGAGTTATTATTAGGTTGGTGGGTTGACTTAACTAAAATTGCATCAAAGAAATAGATATATCTAGCTTGTTGTAATTTTAGTGGCAAGCATTGAGTAAATTAGTTATGATTTTTGAAGCTGGGACTTCACTCAACAGATTAAGGAACCGCGAGTTAATGCGGTTGGCCAGTCAAAATCCTACCTTGGACCCTTCAAGTAGTGGCATAGCCATAGCTTGTAGACTGTGAGGGGGTTTAGGGATCCTTGCCACTAGAATACTCAAGAGAATTATGATTCTAGTACAGAGGGTTCCTAGAATTCGAAAAAATAGTGGGAGATATTTAATGATTAAATAATCAGAAATGTCACATTAGGTAATCAAATAAAGGTATGATCTACTAAAGTTTAATTTTTAGAGAATGAAAAGTAATACCACAATAAAACTATGATAAATATTGTACAAATTTAATGTTCAAAAAATCATGAAATTACAAGTGTAGTATAGGTGTTTGCGCACATTACTACCATAATGGAAATTCAAGGTGCTTGTGTCCCAACCTGTTAAGACACCTCAGCAAGTGAGGGTGTAAAATTTCTTACAAGAGACTCATGAATCAATCATATGATAGTTCTATCATAATGTTATCATCAACTTCTGATATTAGTTGTGGTCTCTACATCATGACATGGATGATGTTACATGTAGTCTCATCTCCAATAAGTTTCCAAGGATAAATTGAAGCAAGATTTGAATGCGATGATTTCACTCAGTTTGTGTAAAGTGAAAGACAGTTCACAATCTTTCATGTCATCACATTCTTATACCTTTTACACCCAATTACTCTAGTTTTGTTTAAGGATACAAATGATCGGTATGGAGTTAGCGCTTCATTACCTTTAAGGTAAAATTCTCCAAGTGATAAGAATATGAAAGGTAGCACAACCTTTTTTTCTTATGGTGAATAAATTGAAATACAAGGTGGAAAGGCCTATGGAAAGTTATGCCAAAGGCACCTTCGTCATGTACTTCAAAGAAAAGTGGTTGGTTATTTAATAGGAGGTTATTTTCATCACATATTATGAAATAAATTCATGGACGTTTAAAAACTGAAATACAAGAAGCAAGTACCTACTTCTCGTTAATTTTATATTCATCAAATAAAAGTATTTTTTTTTCACATACTTCTTGGGTATTAAAATACAATATGATTTTCACATATATGTATTGAAATATAGTAACCAAGTAGGTATAGAAACATTACTAGGAGTAAGGTGTCTTCTCCAAGCAGCTGAGAAAGGGTGATTCCTAAGTCAGTAGTGAGAAACACATAACTTCTAATTGACAGGTGATTGATTCAAATTGAACAAGTTTCTGAGTATTACCAAAACATTTATCTAATGTGCCCTTTGGAAATAATGAGACATTATTCCATATTTTGGAATGCATGTTGTTTGTGGTAACATACTCAACAAATAGTTCACTGCTACTTGAATCAAAGGCAATACATGATGAATATAAAATGTAAGACCCACCCAGTTGTGGAAATATAGTACTTTGTCAAGTAAAACTAAAAGTGGACATCAAGAATATTCATAGTATGGTATTTAGGCTTGGCACAACTAAACACCTTTGGTATTATTGACATCCTTATTTTAGACAAAGAAACCTTTAGAGATAAATCTATGCCACAAAGCTTTTGGGATTAGTTCAACAAGACAGTGTGAACTATTCCAAAGAAAGCAAGAGGTAAAGATACTTCATAATATTCCTTTAAGTCGTTAAGGAATGTACCAGTGAAGTATAAGTTTGGTCAAAATATATGAGTTTCTTCTTATCGGCATGTCGAAGAATATCTTGACCAAACATTCATTGATCATGATAATGTAGCATAGAGTAATTCCTAAACACATGTTATCTTATCTACATAACCGTATTAATGTTCATAAGGGGGATCGATAATAAAGTCTTACATGTTTACATTGATCAACAAAATGTAGTGTGGAAAAATTCCTAAACACACATTTTATACATCAGAGTTATGATGTAAGTTGTATCAATGTTTCAACTTAAAGAAACTTCCATTATATTTCAAAAAAAATGTGCTTTGCAAATAACGGTGTAAATCCATAACCAATATTCCAACAAATAAATGATAAATGGATATCATACAATCCATAGTATGATAAAAATACATTATGTCATAGATCATGTGTTAGGATGCAAAGATTTTGTTAAGATATAAACAATCATACATCAAGATGAACAAATGATGCATCTAAGGTAATTATCCTAACGATTTCTTAGGATATTACCTAAATCCCTAACATAGGAAAATTGTAGTCAAGTATTATACTACATTTCTATATAAGGGTACACATATCTATTAGAGATAGTGGGAGTTGAATTGACTTAGACTTAGTCAATACTTGAGATGCACAAATGGTTGACATAGGAACAAGTTCCACAAGTACATGTGGAATAGGCATGTTCCAGTGACGCATAGTACTGCATAGGAAGGATGAAACCATGGTGATGGTTTTATATTCACCATGGACGGTGATATATTATTCATTAAGAATAATAATTCCTATAAGTAATCAGTATATGACAGTAATCTAATATTTACAATATTAAATTCAATAATGGATTTCATGTATCAAAGTGAAAAGGGTCTTATAAATTGAATATTACGGTGGATATTCAAATGAGAAGATACATAGATGGTACAAGCCTGGTACCAATAAGGCTCGATTGGTTATACTAAGTCAGTATTCCTAAATATATATGAATTTTACTTGTCATAGATAACTTCTAAGATCATTCTATTGGTCATTAGATGTCAAGATTATCTTTCGTGGAAGGTGTCTATACGACGCAACCAGAAAGAGATGATGACATCATATGATGCCAATAAGGGTTTCCAGTTACTGAAATCCAATTCTGGATTAAAGTAAGAAACAAGATCTTAGAGAATTCATTATAAATGAATCTTTTCCTTGTGTATACCAAAGTTTATTGGGAGCGCCAATGTTTTCCAAGTGAAATATGTTCGGCAACATATGGAAAATAGATCTTGGTCTTACTGCTAGATAAGACCAGGTTAAAATTAATTCTCCAATAATTGACTTAAAGTAGAAACCTATTTTATAGGGAATAGGATCTACTGATGTAGATCTAATGGTTTCTTGGACTTAGTCAATCGTACATAAAGTGACATTGTATTTAAGAATACAAGTTGGAACAATTCAAGTTCATAATTGTTGTCAATGTCACATGGATTAATCTCTCTAGGTTAACATGTTCGGAACATGGAAGAGATTAATGTTGTGAGTTGATTACCATACGCTTCATCGATGGATCAATCACATATGCCATGTTATGTAAAATAATTGATATTTCCGTAATATTCTTTATAGTAGGTAGATATCAATTATAACCAGAAGCACTATAAGTGAAGCAGTTAGAACTATCATCTTGTACTTCGGTAAGTACAAATGATATGTTCCTGGAAAATGGAGAGGAAGGTATGTTAGTTTTAGTGGGACACAAACTAGTAATCCTTAGATCAATTTGATCTAGTATCGCAGTCAGACAAAGGTGATGAGTGAGTCAAGCTCATAAAAGGTAGTGGTAGTTATACCAACAAATACCGAGTATGTTGCAGCTTCTATGGCAGCTAAGAAGTAGTTATCAATCACAACGATTTTTTCCATTTCTTGTATTCGAAACTAGTGAGAAAAGTATTATCATAATCTAAATTATGATATTCTTACTAGCTAAGTTATCAAGTTATGACAATGGAAAAATGGATATACTCAGGGATACCATCTCTTGAGAAGATTTACTCAAGGATATGAGGTCACATACAACAGATATGCCGCACAGCAAAAACATGGAAGGCCCAGCAGTTAAAGCCATAACTCAGCAGAAGCATTATTTTTGTCATGTGAGTATCTAACAAGTTTAGTTAGAAAGTTGGATCTAGTGCAAGTGAGAGTGTTGAAATAGTGGGTACCCTGGACCCAACTATGCAGTACCATTTGATTACCATATCATGTGTACAATTAGTTATACATGATGTTATCTTACCATTATAGTGTAAACTTTTCTGCATCCACTATAATAATGGTAATGTCTAAAGGTTAATTGTCATGTCGAGAGGTTATAGAAGATGCCAGGCTATAATGAGAACCTCAAGATACTATGACATTAATCTTAAATATATGTTCTCTAGTCTAGATACATCTTACTAACTGGACACAGTAGATGTCTGACTATCATGTGTTGGGGGCTCATGAGCATTGAGACTTCTTCTCATGAAGTTCGCACTTGGTGATCTCTATTTGTGAGATCATGAGGATAGAACTGCCAATAGGAACACCACATGTTTTGTGTGTCATTGGTTGTTCCTATCTACAGACATGTGTATTGGTCTCCTAACGTAAGACCATTACCAATGTGTACTATTTGATTACGTACTTTGATGCAAGACGAAAACCATAGAAATGAAGTCATGGAGAGGTATTTTGTGTTGGGTGAGTTGTTGGTGGTATGAAATTAGATGAATGGTCAAGAAAGGATTTGTCACTTCCAAGTTCAGGAATTTGTATATCTCAGACCTGGTTGATCAGGATGGTGTTTCCTTCATAAGTCTTTGGCCAAAGTAGTAGAAAGGAAAATCCATCCAGATAGATCAACAAATAATAAAGAAATAAAAGGATGATGACACAAGTGTGCATCCTTATTTGTGATATATTTAATAATAAGGAGATTATAGTACACATTTGGTGTTCATAGGATGGTAGTCATTTCTATGACTATCCTTATATTTTTAGGGTCCATGATGGGTTTCTAGACTCCACTCTTGGTCTGTAGATTTTATTCACTACTATCGAGATAAGGGCCTAGAGGGTCACACACAATAGCGTATTCAAGAATCTGCCCTATTCAGTTGAATAGGTATATGGACATAGTGGGCCCCGCCACAGGTTCTGATTGTTTTCCAGGTTATCGATCACCAATGAATTAAATAAATTCATTATTATTCAAGTTATGAATAATTGGGATTGATTTTATTTAATGTATTTACAAGTTTATTAAATACGGGAAAATATTAATCGAATGAATATTATTTTAATATTCAAGGTTCGTTTAATATTAAGTGGGATAGTGAGTCGAGTTAAATGGCTCGGGTTTAATCACGTAATATATTTTATATATATTACAAGTATGTGATAAAATAATAAATAACATTGGTGCAGTTTAGTTCTTCAAAATTATTTATTTAGTGGAAGTTGAAATAAATGGGGGCTGAGAAACCCAACCGGGTATTTCTCAACTCCACTATAAATATAAGAGGAGGATCTCTCTTGTGTTGTGATATTCACTATTCATTCATTCATGGAATGAAAAATTGAGAGCATCTCTCTCCTCCTACTTCCTAGAGAGATAAGTAGTTGATCCAAGAGTTCGGATCAAGATATTCTTCAAGCATCAAAGTCATCTCGATGTGGTGATTGTTGAGACATCGAAAGCATCTTCGGATCTACGCGCTAGCACCCGGAGTTTGATGATCAACATTCTAGTGGTTTTTGAAGTGTGTGTGGACAATCTAGAGGGATCCTTCTATGGATTCTTCAAGTAGCGATCACCAACGACAAGTTGTAGTCGAGCGCACCTTCACATTTGAAATGGGTACATTTTCATTTTTATTTTTTTCTCATAACAATTTATGTGAGAACCTCGGACCTCTATGGGGCTCAGATCATCAGCGTTGACAAGTCTCGTTGATCCGCTAATGAAAATTTTAAAATCCGCAGCCCATCGGCTTCTGCTGCGGGCCTTAGAACCTTACATATATAGTTTATATAAATTTATATATTGATTATATATTGAAATTTATTTAAATATATTAAGTAAATAATATTTATTTAATAAATTATGAAATGTATATAAATAGATTGAACTACTACATATGAATAATAGCAATATAAATAGCATAGTGTTTGGCCTCTACGTTCGATGGGCGCTCAATTTCAAATGATCCAGGTTCGAATTCCTTCGACGATGACAAAGTAAAGGGAGAACGAGAGAGAGGTGAGACTGAGTGAAATGGGAAAATAGAACTGGAGGAGGTGAAAAGGGAATGGGGTTTAAAAGTGGTTATGGTTATAACCAGTGGGGAAGTGATTTTGGGGAACCTATTATTATAATTTTCTGATATAACTAGTGGGGAAGTTATTTTGGGGGACCTATGATTATAAAATAAAAAAGGTGAACCTTTAGTGGCAGTTTTAATAACCTCTCCTAAACTATTCACGATTAGGTGCCACTAAACTATTCACGATTAAGGGTGGTTCAAACTGCCCCTAAAGCCCCATGTTTAGAAATGGTTGTGGTTATAACCAGTGGGGAAGTGATTTTGGGGCACCTATGATAATAATCTTATGATATTATGTTCTAATATTTTGAGAGATACTTGGTGACTTATCCTTGGTGTGGCTGGAAATGGTTAGTTTACCTATTATGTGCATGTTAGTTCTAATCTTTACTCATTGGAGAATTAGTATTTTTTATTAACATCTAAAAAGAGATCCTAAGGAGGATCCTACTAAGTATACATGTTATTATCATTCCTATGTGTGTGTGTGTGTGGTAATGGTTACTTTACCAATTATGTGCATATTTGTTTTAATATTTACTCATTGGAGCATTGGTATGTTTTTTTCACATTTTCACAAGCATGGGTTTTGACTGTCAGTTTCCATGCACGTAAGATTATCACAGGGAAGGGGAGGCTAAGTTGGAATGAGAGGGATGTGAAGGAGAATGAGAGGGAGGTGAGGGTGAGTGAAATGGGAAAATGGAATGGGAGGAGGTGAAAAGGGAACGTGGTTTAAAAAATAAAAAATGTGAAGATTTAGGGGTAGTTTTAATAACCATCCCTAAACTATTCATGATTAGGTAACTCACCACTAAACTATTCACAATTAGGGGTGGTTCAAACTGCCACTAAAGACCCATGTTTAGAAATGGTTGTGGTTATAAATAGTGGGGAAGTGATTTTGGGGAACCTATGATTATAATCTTATGATATAACCAGTGGGGAAGTGATTTTGGGGAACCTATGATTATAAAATAAAAAAGGTGAAGCTTTAGGGGTGGTTTTAATAACTTCCCCTAAACTATTCATGATTTGGTAACCCGACACTAAACTATTCATGATTAGGGGTGGTTCAAACCGCCCCTAAAGCCCCATGTTTAGAAGCGGTTGTGGTTATAACCAGTGGGTAAGTGATTTTGGGGCACCTATGATTATAATTTTTTGATATTATTTTCTTATATTTTGTGAGATACTTGGTGACTAATCCTTGGTGTGGTTGGGAATGGTTAGTTTACCTATTATGTGCATGTTAGTTCTAATCTTTACTCATTGAAGCATTAGTATGTTTTTTTCATGTTTTCACAAGAGATCCTGAGGAGGAACATGTTATTCTCATTCCTATATATATATATATATATATATATTATGTGATCAAGAGGGTTTTATGTTTAGAATCGGTTGTAGTTATTGAAGGTTATGGGCACAGCAGAAGCATGGTTGGGCTGGAACCCAACTTTGATTTTTTACCATGATCAATGATTATTCCATGATAAATACAATGATGAATACCAGTCTCTATGGAATAGAATCAAATATTTAAATAAATAAGGAAGAGGCCCAAAACCTTTAGAGAGGATATTTCACATCATGTTTATAATTAATTTAATTAAAATCATAAAGAAAATAATACTTGGATCTTCGGTATTTTCTTCATTGATGATGTCGATCATCCAAAATGACCCTTCCAAATTATCTTGTTGCACTTGAAAGGATCTAAACTAGAATCCCTCTAGCAGTTATCCACACGTGCTCTGATGGCCTCTGATCGACACCACTCGTTCTCCAGGTGCTAGCACGGTGAAGCGAGTGTATTGTGTCAGTATTTCTTGATCACTTGTTCTTCGGACTTGAAAACGTCTCTCATTATTAAGAGGGGCAGGAAGAGGATTCTAGAGAGAAATTGTTTAGCACAAAAATTATCAATTCACCAGGTGTGCGGTTCGGTACATGGAACAATAGACGTATGTGTCTATTTATTGACATGTGGCTTCAGTTACAATATTTAATTTCATAACATCAATTAAATACATTCATAAACATAGAGAAAACTCATGCTATTAATAATAATACAGAATCATTATTTATGGTGTGCCAACTTGTGCAAAACGGAATTATAAATAAAATTTTGTGTTACAAAATAATTGCAGCATTATTTTAATTTATGCCAACTAGTTAAATAATTATTTATCATCTTAAAAATAATTATTTTACTACCAGACTAGACTTAGTCCTCTCGAACTCCACTTCTATTTATTGAACACTCAAATAAATAAATAAATAAATTATTCTATTAAATAAATATTTTATTTACAAACTTGTAAATAAATATTTATTAAATGTTCAATAAAATAAATAAATATATTTTACCCGCAATCTGGTGAATAAATATTTATTTAATTTATTAAATCATTTTAACTTGAATAAAATTATTCCATTGTCTTGAGAATAATATTTATTAATTAAATTCAAATATAATTTAACTGAGACCACCAAAAACACTTAGTGTGTGACCCTCTAAGATTCTTTCTCATTGGCATTAAGAGAGATTACCTAAAGTCAAAGAGTACTATCTAGCAATGGGTTAAGGCACCCAAGAGAAAGAACATAACGTCACAAAAACAACATCCACATACAAACACTCATTGTGTAATATAATCCCTTTGTTGAAATATCTCATCAAGCATGTTTCATGATAGTGTCATCAATTTTTATGCTTGATATGTAGTTCTTTGACTACCTAAAATAAACTTGTCATTACACCATGGCCATGGAATTTATCATGATGATTCTATTTCAATAAAATGGATAAGATATCAACTTACATAAATGGAAGGTACAAATCCTTCCTCGACTTATACATTAATAACATGTCCCTCGTGACGTACCCAATGTACCCTACTTCTCACCAACTGTCAGTGTGACTGTTTTCGTCAGTAAATCAAAGTACGCGGGTCATGACATGTATTAATGATAATATTAAAGTCTAAGTATCATTACACATGCTCGTAGATAGAAATATCAGATGACACAAAAACATGAGGAATTCCTACTAGGGGTTTGTTCACTTAATCCATTGTTTTGGAGATTACCAAGTGAGAACTTCATGAGAGGAAGTCTCATATGCTTACGAGTACTCACACCTGACAGTCTTCATGTTATGTGTCCCATCATAGTATGTCATACAACCATAGAACTATATTAAAGAATATTGTTATTGCATTTCAAGGTCCTCATCATAACAGGGAACAACCATGACCTTATCAATGCAACAAATACTCTAGGATATTATTACATCATAGTCATGAAGAACAATGAAAAATATGTAATAATATATTTAATATTTAAATACATTAAATATCCATGTAATCAAAGTACAACCAGTTGGTTATAGGACACCAAATCTAACAAACTCCCACTTGGACTAGAGCCAACTTCCTATGACTTTAAGTCTGCTAGACCTCACATGGTGATCATGTTTCTGCTGAGTCAAGACTTTAGTCAAGGGGTCTTTCATGTTGTATTCTGTGGAAATACTGCTCACTGCAACTTCACCTATCTGAGACAAATATCTCAAGAGATGATACTTCCGAAATATGTGCTTTGTCTGCTGATATGGCCTTGGATATTTTGTGAGAGACACTGCTATAGTATTGTCACAGTATAGTGTGATGGGATCTTTACTGCTAGGTATCACATCCAGATACTGGATGAAGATTCACATCTAAACTGCTTCTTTAGCTGCCTCAGAAGCTACGATATACTCGGACTCTACTATAGAATTTGTGACCACACTCTTCTTTAAGCTCTTCTAGCTCACTACACCTCCATTCAAAGTGAATATGTATCTCGTTTGCGACTTCATGTCATCTTAATCAGTTTATAAACTAGCATATACATATCCTCTGATGACTAGTTCCTCATCTCCTTCGTAAACTAGGAACATATCATTAGTATGCCTCAGATACTTTAGGATAGTCTTGACTACCATCCAATGGTGATCACCTGGGTCAGCTTGATATCTGCCTACCACACTCAATGCATAGGCGATATCCATCCTAGTACATAGAAGGGTATATATGACTGACCCAATCACTTATGTGTATGTAGTTCTTTCCATTATCTTTCTTTCATCATGTGTCTAATGACACATTTTCTTGGAAAGCTTAATTCCATGTGATGCTGACAACAACCCCCTCTTGGATTTTTCCATACCGAATCTTATCAATGTATGTACTTTTAATTAGGCCCAATAATCTATTGGATCTATCACGATGGATCTTGATCCCAAGAATATATTATGTCTTTCCCAAGTCCTTCATGGAGAAGCATTAATTCAACCATGCCTTAACATACTGTAAGACTGGTATCTCGTTTCCAATAAGTAATATTTCATCAACATATACAATTAGGAAAACGACCGCACTCCCACTAAACTGTTTGTAGACACAATGCTCACATAGGTTCTTGATAAAACCAAATTTCATTATGGCTTCATCAAAATGAATATTCCATGATTTGGATTCTTTCTTTAATCCATAAATATATTTATGCAACTTTTATACCTTATCGGCATCCATTGGAGTCATAAACCCTTCAGTTTGTGTCATGTAGACATCTTCCTGAAGGTTCCCATTAAGGAAGGCTATTTTGACATCCATTTTCCAAATCTCATAGTCATGGTAAGCGGTAATGGCCAATAGAATTCTGATGGATTTCAGTATTGTAACTGGTGAAAAGGTTTCATCATAGCCAATTCCTTGATGCTATTTGAACCCTTTTGCAACCATTCGTGCCTTATAGGTACTGACTAGTCATTCCATGTCCAGTTTCTTCTTGAATACCCATTTGAAACCAACGGAATTTACATCAACTGGAGGATCTACCAAAATCCAGACTTGGTTTTGGTATATGGAATCCATTTCAGAATTCATGGCTTCTTTCCACTTGGAAACATCTGTGCCACTTACTGCTTCCTCGTAGGTTAGAGGATCATTATTATCAACTAATAATGAGTCACCATCCTCGATAACTAGAAAACTGTACCATTCCAATTCTCTAACTTCTCTTGTACTCCTTCACATCTCTTGTGTCTCTAGAATAGTTCTTTCTTCCACAGGGCTTTGAGGAATCTGTTACTGTACCAACTCTTGTATACCTTGAGCCACAACTTCACCGAAGTCTATCTCACTCCCACTATCTCTTTTGGATATGTGCTCCCTCTCAAGGAATATGGCATGTCTTTCCACTATAAACTTTTTTTGGGGGTTTGTATAAGTAATATCTCCTTTTTTCCTTAGGGTATCCTATAAAGTTACATGTTGTGCCTTGGGGTGCAAGTTTGTTACCTGAAGAGGCCTTAACAAGCGCATCGCTTCCCCACACATGTAAATTTGGTAATATGGATTTCTTTCCACTCCAGAAGTCATATGGAATACCATTTATCTATTTAGTTGGTACTTGGTTTAGTATGTGCATCGTTGTTTGTAACACATATCCCCAAAAGGATAATGGAAGACTCGCTTGAATCATCATTGATCTCACCATTTTCAACAGGGTGTGGTTCCTCCTTTCGCTCACACAATTCCATTGGGGAGTGTATGGAGGAGTGATTTGGGATAGGATCCCAAACTCCTATAAGTAATCAATGAAGTATTGATTAAGATATTCTCCACCTCGTCTTGAGTGGAGTTTCTTAATCTTCTTACCAAGCTAGTTCTCAACTTCATTCTTATGTTCTTTGAACTTATCAAAAGAATTTGACTTATACCTCATTAAGTAGATATATCCATGTCTATTAAAATCATCAGTAAAAGTTAAGAAATATGTTTACTATCCCCTTGCTTCAACTAGAAATGGTCCACACACATCAGTATGAACCAATTCAAGAAGTTCTTTAGCCCTTTCAACTTTCCAACTAAATGGGTCTTTGGTCATTTTTCCTTGTAAACATGTATGGCATACTCCAAGTGGTTTTAGTTTGAAAGAATATAAATATCCATCTTAATGTAACTTTTTCAAGTGTTTCTTATTTACATGACCTAGCTTGTGATTCCAAAGTTGTGTGTGGTATGAGTCATGTGAAGTATCTTTGTTATCTATTTCCATTACTTGGTTTTTGTAATACAACACGTAAAGATTGTTGTATAAATGTGCCCTACCAAAACAAATTCTATATTTGTAAAAGAAAAGGCATTCATTTCCAAAATTGAAAACAAATCCATATGTATCTAATATAGATAAAAAAATAATTTTTCTATTAGTAGACAACACATAATAACAACCCTTTAACACCAAGATCATCCCAGTTGACAATGTGAGGTGGTAGTCCCCGACAGCTACAACAATAAGTCTAGCTCCATGGGCTGCTCATGGATCTAACTCCCCTTGGTCAATCTTCTTGAATATACTTGGTTCCTGTATTTGGATACACATGTGAGCACCAAAAGTTGTATCTAATACTCAATTTATAGAAACATATAGATTTCATTCATTAAAAAATGCACCTGAAGCTTCCCCTTGCTTCTTAGGCTTGGTGTAGTTCTTCTTCCAGTGTCCCTTCTTACCACATGTGAAACAAACAGCCTTTTATTCCCTTGCCTCCCCTTTGATCTTTCTTTTCTTGGAAGGCTATGAAGAAGCTTTGGGCTTAAAGATCTTCACCTTCCCCTTCCTCTTATTCACCATAAGGACATAAGTCTTTTCATGCTTCATATCTTTATCCACTTGGACAATGAGGATAAGAAGGTTAGATAGAAACTTCTCAATGTTGTTTATATTGAAATTGACAACAAAGTTAAAGAAGCACTGAGAGAGTGATGCGAGAATGAGATCGGTGCCCAGTTCTTTTGGGATTTTAAACCCTAGAACCTCTTGGCGCTCAATGTATCCAATGATCTTGACTATATGAGGCCTAGCTGGGGAACCTTCTCTATGATTACTCTGAAAGAGTTCCTTATATATCTCAAACATTTCCTGTCTTTATCTCTCCTGGTAAAGACCACTGGGTACTTGAGCATGCTATAAGCATACATGTTTTGATGATACTTCATGAGATCACTAGACATTGATGATAACATCAAACATTGAACTTCGACCACGTCGTTCATATGTTTCTCATAGACAAGAAAATCCTCATCACTCACCTCTTTGGTAGGAGGATCAGGTAATGTTGACTCCAGCATGTAAGACTTTCATTCATGGCGTAGGATAACCTGAAGGCGTCTAAACCATTTCTGAAGTTACTACCAGTGAGGATGTTGTCTTTATCCAGAATTGATCATAGGGATAGTTTGGTTGACGAGCTTGTCATTTTTTTTTGCAATTAAAAGAGAAGATCATTAGTAATTTCTTGATTACATTAAATGAGAAATAATAAATTTTATTAAGTCTCCCACTATTTTATCAAGTCCCAATGACCCTCACCATTCAACTCGGAATGTCCAGTTTCCATAACATTCTAGTGTAAATGATCCATATTCCCCTTTGCATAAGCCCAACAAGGGTTGGTTAAGCTATTAGAAGGTATTTAGGTAGGTAGGTCTTTTCCAACTATGGGATTGTAGCTCCTTGATCTGTTGAGTGGACTCCCCAATCCTAAAATCATGAATTTGGATTTCCTCAACTCATATCTCCGATATTATACCAAGTCTAGCAAGGGATACTCCTCTTAATGTAATATGGTCAAGTCAACCCAAAACCTTTCATAAGGGATTCCTGTATAAAAGTAAGTGTCCCAACAAGGGTTGGTCAAACACAGAGTTTTATTTAGTTTTTCCATTAATCAAGTAACGGAAGGCTTCATCTGACTTAATATTTTATTTGAGGGATTTTTATCTCTTATGTGTGAATTTTTTATTATCATTATCACATGATTGATAATACTAAGTGGAACTTACTTAATTGATTAACCATGTCTTGATAATATTTACTCATAAGTCTAGTTTATTTTAGTTCCATCTTTCATGATTGTTTAATTCATTAATTATATGATCGTGAAAACACATACATAATAATAAACCATGTAACTGACATAAATAAAATAAAGTAAAGGGAGTGATCATGATATTTTCTAATGATTAGTTTATATAGAGGTTGATAAACTAACCCTGACCTAGGGGAGAAACATATTGAACCTTTTGGGTTCATGTTTATAGATTTACACATATTCACCTCTGTATCTCCTAGGATTGGTTTCATCTCAGCTCCAGCTTGAACCACCTCCACTAGATTGGGAGTTCCATCCATTACATATGCCCTTTTTTTAACTCACATGCAGGTGAGGGGTAAAAAGGGGTTTTATATAAAATAAAACTTGGGCACGCATGCCCTGCATATTAACGAGGAGAAGGATCACAAGCCAACAAATTTAATTTAAATAAATAAATTAAAATAAACCATCCACATACAAAGGTCCTGGTCTAGCTCATGATCATCCATACATGCGATGATATTTACGCATAAATAAAACTAGAATTAAATTCTTTAATCATTCTTGTTTAAGATAAATTACACTCGAATCAATTAATTGTCATGTTTAATTAATAAATCCTTTTATCTTAAACCTTTTTTTTAATTTCCTTGAGATTCTCATCCATTATAATTTTAAATAAATAAATTCATTTAAAATTATCTTTGTACGTAACTTGTACCTTGGAGGCAACCCAGTGAATTCCTATTCATAACTACCCAATGAGTAGAAATGAAAATTATGTAGATGTTAAATTAAACACATATATATAAAACACCTATCACGTGTTATTCCTCAGCTTTACACATGCATGATGGCACACGTCTCAAGGGTTTGTATAATAGAATAATAAATTTTAATAAATCTATGTAATTTGGATGAGTACACAGCGTGTAGTTCCAACTACAGATTGTGTACTATTTTTCACCGTCCATCCAAAGTACACGCCTAGGGAAACGACATGTGAGTGTACTTCAGAAGTCTTCAGAGTACACAGTGTGTCAAGTGGGTCACACACTGTGTAGTTCCTCATTACATGGTCTCCAACCGGGCAAGTTGTGTACGAGGTACACGGTCCAACCCTAACCCAAAATAGACTGCACATCGTGTTTAGTGGTCCACACAGCATGTAATCCAGAAACCATGTGCCACATATTCCTGGTCAACACACAGAGTCATTAAGACTTAGACAAACTCTAATGGCATGGATTGGTTTGGCAGACCAGACCCGGTGCATTGAACCTTGTCTACATGGTGTGTACATCCGAATACATGTTGTGTGTTCTGGTGTTGTACGGCCAGGAACCTTTGGCACCTCCGAATGAGATCTTATGTTTTATTTTAATCAAAATTAAAATAAAACATTGTTTCTATAAAGTGGATGAGAAACAAAAGAGGAGGAATAGATCTCGAGATTCAGATTTGCAGAACAATTAACTTGAATTGAAACAACTAAATTATTAACTGTGTAAATCATCAAAAAAATATTTAAATAATTATAAACTATGATTTAATCCCTTTGATACCACTTGAAGGTTTCTGGCACAGCGGAAGTGTGGTTGGGCCCACACCCAACTTTTATTTTTTACCATGATCGATGATTATTTCAGGATGAATACGATGATGAACGTAAGTCTCCATAGAATAGAATCAAATATTTATATAAATAAGGAAGAGGCCCAAAACCTTTAGAGCGGATCTTTCACATCATGTTTATAATTAATTTAATTAATTTCATAAAGAAAATAATACTTGGATCTTCGGTATTTTCTTCGTTGATGATGTTGATCATCTGAAATGACCTTTTAAAATTATCTTGTTGCACTTGCAAGGATCCAAACTATAATCACTCTAGCAGTGATCCAAACGTGCTCTGATGGCCTTCAATCGACACCACTTGTTCTCCAAGTGCTATCGCGATGTAGCGAGTGTCTTGTGCCGGTCGTTCTTGATCACTTGTTTTTCGGACTTGAAGAACGTCTATCGTTCTTGAGAGGGGCGGGAAGAGGATTCGAGAGATAAATTATTTAGCTCAACAATTCTCAATTCACTGGGTTTGTAGTTCAGTACATGGCACAAGAGACATATGTGTATATTTATTGACATGGGGCTTTAGTTACAATATTTAACTGTGTAACAGTAAATAAATACATTCATAACCTTCGAGAAAACCCATGCTATTAATAATAATATTGTTTCATTATTTATGGTGTTCCAACTTGTGAAAAATGGAATTATAAATAAAATTCCGTGTCACAAAATAATAGCAACATTATTTTAATTTGTGCCAACTAGTTAACAAATTATTTATCATCTTGCAAATAATTATTTTACTACCAGACCGGATTTGTTCCTCTCGAACTCCACTTACATTTATTAAACACCCAAATAAATAAATATATAATTTATTCTCTTAAATAAATATTTTATTTACAAACTAGTAAATAAATATTTATTAAATGTTAAATAAAATAAATATATATATTTTAACCACAATCTGGTGAATAAATATTTATTTAATTTATGAAATAATTTTAACATGAATAAAATTATTTCATTGTCTTGAGAATAATATTTATTAATTAAATTTAAATAGAATTTAACCGAGACCACCAAAATCACTTAGTGTGTAACCCTCTAGGATTCTTTCTTGTTAGCATTAGGCAGGCTTTCCTAAAATCGAAGAGTACTATCTAGCAACGGGTCAAGGGACCCAAGAGAAATAACACAACGTCACAAAAACAACATCCACATACGAATTCTCACTGTGTAATATAATCCCTTTGTTGCAATATCTCATCAATCAGGTTTCATGATAGTATCATCAACTTTTATGCTTGATATGTCATTCTTTGACTACCTAAAATAAACTCATCATTACACCATGTCCATGGAATTTCATGCGACTGTTCTATTTAAATCAAAGGGACAAGATATCAACTTCTATAAATAGAAGGGACAAATCCTTCCTCAACTTATCCATTAATAACATGCCACTCATGACACACCCAACATACCCTACTCCCCACCAACTATCTACGAAACAGTTTTCGTCAGTAAATCAAAGTGCACGAGTTGTGACATGTATTAATAATAATCATATAGTCTAAGGATCATTACACATGCTCATAGATAGAAATATCCAATGGCACCAAAACATGAAAAATTCCTACTAGCGGGTCTGTTCTCATAATCTTATGTCTTGGAGATTACCAAGTGAGAACTTCATAAGAGGAAGTATCATCTTCTTACGAGTACTCATACCTGACGGTCTGCATGCTATGTGTCTCATCACAGTATGTCATCTAACCGTAGAACTATATTTAAGAATATTGTTATAGCATTTCAAAGTTATCATCGTAGCAGGGAACTTCCATGACCTTATCAATGCAACAAATACTCCAGGACATTATTACATCATAGTCATGCAGAACAATGAACAATATGTAATAATATGTTACATATTTAAATACATTAAATATTCATGTAATCAAAGTACAACCAGTTGGTTCTAGGAAACCAAATCTTATAGTTATAACTAGTGGGGAAGTGATTTTGGGGCACCTATGATTATAATCTTCTCATATTATGTTCTTATATTTTGTTAGATACTTGGTGATTAATCCTTGGTGTGGCTGGAAATGGTTACTTTACCTATTATGTGCATGTTAGTTCTAATATTTAATCATTGGAGCATTAGTATATTTTCTTCACATCTACAAAGAGATCCTGAGGAGGATCCTACTAAGTATACATGTTATTCTCATGCCTATATGTGTGTGTGTGGATGGTTAGTTTACCTATTATGTGCATGTTAGTTCTAATATTTACACATTGGATCATTAGTAAGTTTTTTTTCAGATTTTCACAAGAGATCCTAAGGAGGATCCTACTAAGTATACATGTTATTCTCAAGGATATATATATATATATATATATATTTCAGGTGATCAATAGGGTTTCGGTGACCAAGCTAGACCATACTATCTTGGAGTTGGGAGTTGTTGTCAGTGCTGCTACCTAGGAGTCTTTTGGTGCATTGATTTTAAAGACTCGTATATATTTCATATCATGCATTGTGGGATATTATTGTTGTGAAATTGTGGTTTATTTTTTTATATGTAATGGTGTTTATTGGTGAGAATGGTTAGTTTACCTATTATGTGCATGTTAGTTATAATCTTTACTCATTGAAGCATTAGTATGTTTTTTTCACATCTGTAAAGAGATCCTGAGGAGGATCCTACTAAGTATACATGTTATTCTCATGTGTGTATATATATATGGGAATGACCAAGCTAGACCATACTATATTGGAGCTGGGAGTTGTTGTCGGTGTTGCTAGCTAGGAATCTTTTGGTTCATTTATTTTAAAGACTCATATATATTTCATATCATGTGTTGTGGGATATTATTGTTGTGAAATTGTCGTTTATTTTTTTATATGTAATGGTGTTGATTTGTAGATATGTTTTCACTACAAGAAAATCACCGATTAACAGCGGTTTAAACCGCCTCTACATGGTTCTGTGATGGTTTTAAAGAATCGCAGCTAAATCGTGTGTCGACATCCAATACGATGTGGTTTCTTCCATTTAGTGGCGGTTTCTGCTAAGTGCCATAGAAAACGTATTCAGCAATGGTTTTTGGGGGGGATATTGAGGATTTAGAAGTGGTTTTAACCACCGCTAAATCCCAACCCCCCCCCCCCCCCCCACAAAACCACCGCTCAATAATAGTGCGTCATAATTAGTGTCCATTTTAACCACCACAAAAAAATGCATTTTATAACGGCGATTTTAACCATTGTGAATAAAAATATTCCATATGTAGCGGTAGTTTAACCCACTGCTAAATGTTGATTTACAAAAAAAATGTCAACTACAGATTTTGCAACCCTAGAACTACCCTGAAAAAAAACAAATGCAAACCCAGTGTATCGCCTATCAGTAGCCACTATAAAAAATAGTAGATTAGTGGTGGTTTTTTAGAGGGGGGTTTTCATGACCCCCTCTAATTTTTTTATCATTTTTTCATATTTGATTTGATTTTAGAGGCGATTATGTCAAAACCGCCACTAATTTAATAATTAATGCCACTATATATTTGGTTGGATTTTAAAGGAGCTAAATATATATATTATATTATTTTGGATATATATATATATATAATTTATTTTTTGAAAAGTAAATAGTGGGGGTTCACAACCCCCTCTAATTTAAGATATTATATAGGTTTCATGATCCGCTACTAATCCCTTATATTAAAGGGGGGGTTTAACCCCCTCTAATTGATGACATTAGAGGAAGATTTGAACCCCCTCTAATTGATGACATTAGAGGGGGTTTTGAACTCCCTCTAATTCAAGAAATTTGATGGGGTTCATGAACCGCCACTAATTCCTTTGATTAGGGGGGGTTTAAAACCCCCTCTAATTTGTTTAAAAAATAAATCTCATATAAATTCAAATTTTATAATATATATGTGTGTGTGCACATGTGTGTGTATTTATATTACATAAACACATTATATAAATGTATTTAAATACATTATAAATATATATATATATATATAAGGACATTATATAAATACTTTAAATAAATACTTATACATATAAACAAAAATGTATACATATATAAATATCGGTACACATAATATAAATGTAATTATTAATATATTTATTCAAATTTATAAAATTTATATATGGTTTTATAAATACTATACATTTATATTATGATTTATATTATACATATATTATATTAAATAAATTTTGATTGTATATTTTTTAATAAATAAATTTATATTATATTATGTATACAAATATATATAATATATACAAAATTAAATATAAATATACATACATATATATATATATTATAATTATATAATATAATTATATTATAAATATTTAATTATATATAAATTTATAGATATTATATTATTATTTTATATATATTATAGTATACCATGTTAATTATAAATTAATTTAATTGGTATATATATATATATCATTTAATTATATTATATATTTCTAATTATATGAATGTATTTAGTTTTGTGTGTATATATATGATATAATAAAAATTTATATAATCACATATATAAATATATAATATAAATTTATTTAATATAATATATATATAATATGAATCATAAAATATATAAATGTATACTCTTTATAAAACCAACACATAATTTTTACAGTTTAAAAAATAGGTGTAATGATAATAATAATAATTAATAATATTATTATTACACAAAAAATACATATATACAAATATATATTATAAAAAAATATATGTATATATATATATTATGCACAAATATATTTTATATATTATACACAAATATATATTATATATAAATATTATAAAAAATATATCATATATAAATATTTATATCTATTTAAATATTTATTCAAATAATAAATATTTGAAACACATTTCTAATATATATAAATATAATAATGTGTAAATTATATAATAAGATGGATTTGGAATAGTGGAAAAGGTTCATGCCAAGTTTCATAGGGGTTCGCGGTTTGAAACCCACGGGTTTTTATTTTACAAAAAATTAGGGGATGATGAGGGGCATGGGTGCCACACAGCTGGGGAGCTTGGGGGAATTAGGGTGGGACATGACTATTTTAATTGGAAGAGGGCACCGAGAATGGGAGCTAGAACACGATGAGGGGGAGTTGGCATGGGACGGGAACAGGAAGAGGAATGAGAGAAGGGGGAGAACATGATTGTAACAGGGGGTAGTGGGTGGAGTAGTGGGAGAACGGGACCGTAACAGGAGGGTGGGACGTGCATTTAATAAAAATAATAATAATTAGAGGCAGTTTTCATAACCGCCTCTAGTAGATGACAAATTATTCAACTAGTAGAAGTTATAAAACTGCCACTACTCTAGTGGATAGATTAGAGGGGGTTAAAAGCCCCTCTAATCCAAGATTCCATGACGAAATTAGATAGGGTTTTAACCCCTTATAATCTAACCACCACTAATGTTTCTATCATTTTACCAGTGGTTCTTCAAAACCTCCTATAACAATAGTATGCGGCCACATTAGTGGTGGTTCTTCATAACTGCCACTAGTGTGTTTAGAAGGGGTTTTAACCCCTTCCAATCTAAAAAAAATAACCCCTATAAACGGGTCTTTTTTGTAGTGAGCACAAAAAATCCCTATTAGAAGCACACAAAATCATATATATATATATATATATATAACAAATATGACATGAATAACAAGTATATTAGTTTACATCCAACCATAAATGGATTTAGGTTTGTGTCACAAATAATACATCAACAAACTCTCTCATTCCATATTAGTCCAAGACATCAAAAAGACCACTAATCACTGCCAGATGAACTCTGCTCGTCACCCTCTCCATCTCCATATTCATCTTCATCTTCATATCTACTTCCTACAACTGGCACTACTACAAAAAAGGCCTTTAACAACGTTAGAATAGGCCTTTGTCAGCACTAAAAAAGCACCGGTAATTTGAGCGTGGTTAAAATCTCAAAACTTTTATCAGTGCTAAAAAAGAATTGTTAAAGGGCAAGTTTAACAGGGTTTTTTAGCGCTGTTAAATGGGGTAAAAAAATTTGGGCATCCATGAGCATCCAACCCCTTTATCAGCACATCAACAACCCCTTCAACAATTCTCCACCTCACCTTTATCAGTGCTTTTTGAATTTCCAACCTCATGTGCACCCACCTGGATTTGAACCCTGCACCTCTCCTTTGAAGATGAAATGTCTTTACCACTACACCATGTTGTTTTGCCATCTGTTAAATTATATATTTGTTTATTTATATATATCAATACATATATATTTACATATATTCATATAATTATTTTTAAATACATATATACAATATGTGTGTGTGTGTGTGTGATATATATATACTTACAGTTATTTAAATATATAATAAATAATAGATAATAGATAAAAATAATTAATTAATTAATAATTAATCAATAATTAATAATTAATAATTAATTAATTAATATTAAATATTAAATATTAAATAAAAAATAAGTAAATAAATAAATAAATAAATCATAAAATGTTAAGAAACTCTGAAAACCCTAAAAACACTGAAATGGCCATAAAATCGGATCTGAGGCTCCTTTTTCAGCTCCACAACTAGTCAAATCGAAGATCATGAAACGATCTTCAATATGGTGTGTGGTACAGGCACTACACCAAACTGATCATTTAGTGGTGGTTTTTTAGCAGTGGTTTACTAAACCATCACTATTTTTTAAAAATAATTTCATGGTGGTTTTTTATAAACCACCGCTAAATAGTTAAACATTTTTACAAACATGACACTTCCCCCTCCCCCGATACCCCTCACCCCTCCAACACCCCTGACCCCCCACCCTGTTGACCCCTCAACCCCACTGAATCCTTGAATCCCTAACCTCGTCGTCGCCCATCGCCACCCATCACCACCACTCGTCGGCCCTCACCGTGCCTCGCCTCGCCATGCCTCACCTCTCCGTCCCTCACTGACCCTCTCTGCACCTTGCCTCACCATCCCTCGCCTCACCACCCGTTACCTACCATCATTAGTATTCTTGTATTTACAACATGATTATGTGTTTTATGGCCTGATATAAAATAAATATTTTACATTTACATGATTCTATGTTTATATGGCCTGATATGATTCTGTGTTTTATGATTCTATGTTTACCTATATTTAAACTAAAAAATTTTGTGTTAATCATTTACCATTATGTAATGATTTTAAAAGGAGGTTACACTTGTTCAGAATATAAGGTACTTTACCCTTATAGCATGGTTATGAAAGGAGGGTACCCTAGTATTATATGATATTTAAACTACTCTTCTTTCCCAAATATGAAATTATGTTTCTTTAATTTACTGGTTTTGTTATTTTTCCTCCTTGGTGGACTTTGAGAAAAGGTTACCTTATAAAATTCTATTTTTTCCATACGATTAACCTAGGAGATACCTGATGCATGTAAGTATGAGTTATATAGTTCCCAGTTAGAACATCGATGCATTATATTGGTTTTAAACATATTTTTTTCATCACCATGTATGAAATTGATTGTGTTTTTCTATCATTACATATTATGAAGGGTATGAAACACTACACAACACTTACATATGAATATATTATTGTACCACTAAAGATGTTCAGGAGAGATAAGTGGAAATCATTTGAGTATTTTATACCCACACCCAACATGTGAACTTTACTTGTTTGTGTAAACTTTATATATCATGATTCATATAAATGAAAGGTCCAAATGATGAATGGTGGATGTCGAAGAAAGTTTAGAAGAAGGGTGTGAAGATAACAATCGAAGTTGACACTGAGTACTATTTTTATGGCTCTGGTATCTATTTATTTACTATTTTTTGGAACCTATTTCTATATATGATTAACTTAATGTGATATATTTAACAATTTATACATACAAATATTCTTATATATTACTTATATATCATTTTTGGATGTGTGTCCATATGATCGTAGTTTCTTTTCCATTTACTCTATACATGGGGAATAGTTTTTATTATTTTTTATTTATTCATTTATGATTCCCTCATTCTCTATGTCTTATAAAAAAATATGTAATAAAATTGATGGTATTTTATAGGGGTCCCTAGTGGGTCCCTATTGGATTTGTACCTCTTCTATCACTTTATTCTTGTCTAAGTAATGGGAGTAACCTGACAGGGGGATTCTGACTCTGTCTTAGGTTTCCATTATGGTTTTTTAACCTCACATACATTTTTTCTCATTCCTTTTGTAGTTTATGGTCATGCTAATCAAAATAATAAGTTTAAAATAGTTTAGGGTCATAATACTTGGACCACAATATTTTATATAGTCTAAGGTCATAATGCTTGAAATATTAATCCTGGTGTAATGTCATAGACCATGGACTATGGTGTTGCAAATAGTTTATGGTCATAATTCCTAGACCTAAGTTAATCCTCCCAAGAGTGGTTTTTATGACACTGGAGGGTTTAAAACCAACAGAAATGGTCTTCCTAAGAGGACCTACGCCAATCAAAAGAATATAGGGTTATGGCATAAATAAATTGAAATTAGGACTTTATGAACCTATGAATTAATGTGCTAATGATTGTGGACTAAAAAGGGGGAAACATTTATTCATAAAAAATCTTACTCTATTACTTGGGAATGATGACCCATATGACTAATAAACATTTACTCATAAAAAATCTTACTCTATTACTTGGGCATCGACATGTATAGTTTTTTGAAACCACTGAAACTCGGTTCATCCTCTTAAAACACAAAACTTTCATTATGACATAGAGATACCTGAATTTATATTTCTACTAAGGATCATAGGACTATCCTATATAGTTTTACATCTATCATGAAATGTGGAAATATGGTTTTAATACATCCCCTTATATATGGAATTCATTTATTTATTTCACATCTTACTCCAACCACATAAAAATATGGAGTATGAAATACTATATTCATTGTTTTCTCATGGGGAAACCCAGTTCCATTTCTATGTTACCTACAACACCACCTCTCACTACGTATACACTATATAGACTAGCTAATTGTTAGGCCTTCAAAGTTCCTCACACCATGGGCATAGTCCTTTTTTGATTTGACCATTTTTATATGATACTCCACCTATCAACCATTTCATCATTTACTATGGGTTTCATGTCTTTTTTTAGTCTTTTTCAACTATATATCAACATGTTGAACACAAATTTATTTGATGCTTTATTTTAGACCTAGAAAACATTTTATGTCATTTTTTGGATATTTTATAAATACAAAAAATATTTGGATAGAATACTCAATAGAATTATATACAACCAGTTGTAGTAAGAAGTCAATAGAAAACCTTATTTAAAATGCTTTATTATTTATCATTGTTATGTATATTTTTTTTGTTAGTATTGTGCATCTGTTATCATTTCTATTTTTTTCTGGATAATTTTTTTTAAATATATGTTCTGAATTTTATTTTATTTGATTAAATGATAGTAATTACAAGGAGGACTCATTATACTATTCCATCAACCACACCAACAGATGAAGATCCGTATATCTCCCTCCCTACATCATTTGAGACACTATCTGCTTTCCCCCCTGCACCATCTCTCACACCCTCCGTGAGCGTCCCATCAGTAGCTCAGTCGATGCCTTCCCATTTATCAGCCTCAGTAGTGAGGGATCATGGCACCACTCCTAGTTCTTTGTGGGGATATTGGAGGTTTATTTTATAGATACAAATTTTAATATGAATAAATTTATTGCACTTTTTTAGTCTAATAGTTTGTTTATAAAAGATAGAAACAATGAAACTATGGAGAAAAATATAAAAAATTCATATGTATGGAATCTTACTGGACTAAATATAGTTATCCCATTTGATGGGGCCCCTAAAAATGACATCGCAGGATTACTTGGCCAGATTCTAGGCCAGTTGGTCATGGAGCTGGTTTCCCTTCCAATTACGCATGATGATTGGAAGAATATGACTTAATCTTTGAAAAATGAAGTTTTTTATTCACAAATAAAGTCAATTTTAATAAATTATGGTGTAATTTAATGTCATTATGTTATTAAATTCTAATATTTTCAAAATTAATTTATTTGTAAATATGTTTTTCCACTTTATGGTTGCTGATGTGCTAGCATGAAAGTGGACATTGAAAATCTAGGTAATAAATGGAAAGACTTTAAATGGATATTATGTGGTGATGTCAATGATACTTCATTGAGCACCCAACAGATTTATGACAAGGTACCCAATGGGGTACCTAGAGAGAAATGAAATGTTTTTATTGATAGACATCGTGATGAGAAGCACATGGTATTTAAATATATATTATTATATTAATCTCATTTTACATTTATACATGTATATGAAAAGTAAATGAAATTGAATACATTACTATTAAATTATATTTTATTTATTTTGGGATCTTTTAAGGAATAATGCATTGATCTGGGCTAAGAAGATCATCCCTCACACTACGGGGTTAAAGATCTTTTCTAGAAGTCGATCGACTCTGGTAATCTTTTCATTAGTTTAAATATTTATAATAAAATATTATCTATTTAATATATTAAATTTTTTATTTATATTTGTTTAATGAAGTCATGGAGTTTAGGGCACCAAGCATCCTGAATAGAAGTGTGGTTGGATGTTCATAAAAAATCTGATGGGAGTTTTGTTAAGTAGCCTACCAAAGAAGTTGGGGTATGAATTAATTTTTCATAATAATAAATTATTATCATTTGTCACTATGTTAATATATATTGCTTCTAATATGACTAATATTTGATTTATAGGTAAAAATTAAAGAACTATGGGATTCCAATCCCGCACAATCCTACTTAGTCACCTAGGATGACCTAGATGGTAAAGTGCTTGGGAAAGAGCATCCTCATCTAGTGTGTGGGATGGGTTTGGGACCCTTACCATCTGAGGTCTTTAGCAGGCCATCAGGGATTGAAGCTGCATCTACTATTGGTTGTAGTCGAGATTCTCATATAGATTTTTTTTCTATGAAAAATACAATTCAGGAATAGGGGGTTCAGATATTCACTTTGTAGAAAGTGTTGCTTGATTTATATCAGAAGGTGAATGGATTCTTCCTTGGTGATATTACATCGATGATTGGTGGTGAGTAGGTAAATCAAACAACTTCAAAATCATTTATTTTAAAAACAATTATTGGTTTTAAGTTTAAATATAAATATACAATATTATTTAATTTTCAATATAATTGTTTTATAGGTGTCAGTAGCATGAAATAGGGATGGAGATAGAGAGGGTGACAAGCAGTGTTCACCATCAGACAGTGATTAGTGGTCTTGTTGATATGTTGGAAAAATATGGAAACAAAGGGTTTGTTCATGTATCATGTGTGGAACAGAGTAGTCACCTAAAATTTTCATGACCTAATATTTTCATGATTTCCCATGTTTGATAAAGGCATTTGAATTTGATATGTCTTGATGATTTAGTAAGGTAATGAGTCTAGAATTGGTGG
This sequence comes from Viscum album, assembly GCA_963277665.1. Classification (NCBI taxonomy): domain Eukaryota; kingdom Viridiplantae; phylum Streptophyta; class Magnoliopsida; order Santalales; family Viscaceae; genus Viscum; species Viscum album. The sequence continues at coordinate 318,359,440 of OY728163.1, forward strand.
AGTGTGAATTTGGTGGAGTATGAAGTAATATATATTCGATATGGAAGATGGAGATATTTAATATTTTCATTTGAGTTATGTTAGGATGTGTATATTAGTATTTTGGACTAATTATTTTGTTGTTTATTTGATTCATTTTATTCATGTTGGAGACATAATCCCCACAGTTATTTTATTCAAGGATGAGGCCCACAAATATTGGGTCAACCATTGACCACATTCAAAACATGAGAATGATCACTTCTCATAAGAGATCCTTTGAGGTGCGTACCCTAGATAGTAGGCGAGCCTATTTGGGCCACGCGCTATAACTATAGGTGAGAATAATACTTGGAGGATTATAGGGATCCAAATTGAGGGAGACCTAAAGTGTGGAGTTGAACATCAGGTGATTTTTGGGAAGATTTCAACGCTTTGGGAGCTATGCCACTATGTGCTTGATCAAATTTATTGAGCCTATATATAAGATATATTCAACCCCATTATCAAGGGGAAGGCCCTAAGGTTGGTAATTGTTTGGAATGGTACTAAGATATGATATTTTGGTATATCTTTGTATCCCATGAAACTTAGAATTTAGTCATATGTAGTTTTGAAAATCAGTGTGGTAGATGACCATCATTAGAATAGAAATTATTGTCAGGAAAGAGCTAGAATATCATGCTTGTTACATATTATTCCAAGATAGTCAATGTTAGGCTAGGTAGTTTAAAGTCTTATAGATCATAAGTTCATGCTATGTATTTTAAAGGATTACAGCTCAGACATTGGTTCTATATAGTTTAGAGTCTTAGATTTAGATCTATGAAACATTATTAGATGGTTGAGATGATATGGTTTAGATTATTCTATTATTTATATGTTCTCTATGCATGGTTTTTTATAAAACATTGTTAGATTATAGACTACTGAACATTACTAGATGGTTTAGATTATTCTTTTATATGTTCTTTGCATATGGTTTTTTTTTCAGCGTACTAGTATTAGGGCTGAAAAATCTATAGCATTTTTTTATTTGTTAATCTATATTTAGAAGTGGTTTAAACCGCCACTATAGGTTGATATTTTCTTATTGGTGGTGGTTAAAACAGCCCCTAAATAAATGTGCATTGTTATTTAGCGGTGATTTTGGTGGTTTTAGAGGCGGATTTAATTTTAAAAAATGGAAAAAAAATTAGCGGTGGTTAAAACCACCGCTAAATAAATTAAATTTTTTTCACATGAAACTGCCACTAAAACCACTAAAACCACCACTAAAATATTTTTACTACAACACTTTCCATAAACCACTGCTAAATTGAAGAAACCATTTCATGTTGGATGTTGACACCCAATTTAGCGGTGGTTTTATAAAATCATCACAGAAGCACACAATGACAGTTTAAACTGACACCATATTAAAAAAAACACTACTATGTTGGGATTTTCTTGTAGTGAGTTCGAACTAAAACTTGGATCAGAATTTATAGCCATTTGAATTTTAAGAAATTAGGTTCGGGTAATAAAAACTTTGTTTCAGAGACTTCTGGGACTTTCTGGGGAAAAAAAGAGTTAAAATGCTCAAAGATCTAGTTCCAAACCTACACAGTGTAGATCTCGTCACAGGATTTTATTTGATATGTGGTAGAGCCTAAACAAACACCTGAATCAAAAGTTATGGCCATTTGAAGTTTGAGTTACGTTTTTGACTTATTTTAGATCTTTTATTAATTTTTTGATTTTTTATTATCTTTAAATTGATATTAAATGACTATTACTCAGTAATAATAAGAAAATTATTAATTAAAAATATTTTTTTTAATTATTTTATAAGACATTTTCACTAAATATCTTATATATTAAGTGTAAATTCCTATTTAACTTATCTAAAACATATTTTAAAAAATATATATTATATTTATATTAGTATAAATATATTTATATATTATTTTTAATAAAATATAATTTTTTATGCATATTTTTATCAACACTTGTAAAAAATGTTGATAAAGGTTCCCATTTAACAATGCATTTTTAACGTTAACAATGGGGGTCTTTAACAGTGTTTTTAGCTAGCGTTGTTAAATCTCTAGCGCTGGATAAACCCAGTTTTGTAGTAGTCCAGCACCTGTAAGTCAATTATATTGAAAATTAAACAGTGTTGTATATTTATATTTAAACTTAAAACCAATAAAAGTTTGTGAACTAAATTATTTTAAAGTTGTGTGATTTACCTTCTCACCACCAGTAATCTATGCAATATCACTGAGGATAGATCTGATCATCTTTTGATATAAATCAACCGATGCTTTCAATGTCCACTTTTGTGCTATAACATCAGCAATGAGAAAGTGAAAAAACATATATAAAAAGAGATTTTTTTTGAAAATATTAGATTTTAATAACATAATGACATTCAATCACACCATAATGTATGAAAATTGCCTTTATCCATGAATCAAAAACTTCATTTTTCCAATATGAAGGAATATATCTCCAAACATCATATGTAATCGAAAGGGTAACTAGATCCAATGACAACTGACCTAGAATTTGGCTAAATAATTCTAAAACGTCATCTATATAGACCCCATAACAGTCAAATGGGACAACTATCTTTAGTCCGTTCAGATTCCAAACATCTGAAATTTTCATATTTTTCTTTGTAGTTGTATTGCTTCTATCTTTTATGAAAAAATAGTTAGTATAAAAAAACTATAATAAATTTATTCATATTAAAATTTGTACCTATAACAGTCGCCCTACAATATCCTCATGAAGAACCAGGAGTGGCATGCTGCTTCACTACTGAGGGTCGACTGGTATCATTATAACGCTTCTGCCGTACCATTATTATCATTTAATAAATAAAAAGTAACTTCAGAACATATATTTCAAAAAATTCATGCAGAAAAAAATAGAATTGATAACATATGTACAATACTGAAAAACAAAATATACATAACTATGATAATGAATGACTGTGCAAATGACATAAGTGGTTGATAAATGAATGGATGACTACATGTATAATCATTTTATTCTCCAAGCATATCATTTTACTACTCCATCATTACTTAATATACTTTATACACTCTTTCAAGACTAATATTTTCAATATCATGATGGACAAATAAGTTCTCTTCTTGTTATTTATGTGATTAAATGTCAGAGGCCAAATCTTCCACTTCATCACCCATATCATACAATTCTCTAAGTTTCATGTGATCAATTAAATTCCACCCTTCATCTATGACATCTTCCACATAATATACCATTTTCACTTGTGATGATAAGATATACAGATCATATAATTCATGGTCACTAACATCCATCAACTGAGAGAAGTTTAGAGAAGTAAATTTCAATAAATCTCTCTTAACACCCCTAATAAAATCAACCCAATTTCAATTGAATAAAACAACTGAAAAATGACTATGGTAGTTTAATTCGTTGATATCATTCAACTTTTCATAGTATCCCACTTTGGAAAATGTAAATATACCAATATTCTATGTTTTCAAACCCTCTCACTGATCGACTGTACGAAATTTAAATCCATTCATATTGTAAGCATCAAACTTTCTAGCCTACTTTAGAGGTCCTCAAGCAAGAAACTTCAAATATTCTAACAACTCATCTCAATTATCAATATTCATGATCTAAAAAAAGTAATATACATTATTATATTTACAAAATATATGTGTCAACATAATATCTGTATTTATTTCAATATTTATGAACTTACATGTCATGCAAACCATTCTACAAGCTCTTTATTAATAGCTTTTGTTATATCTTTCTCATTTTGTGTTCATCCTATCATTCATCTATTTGTTTGTATCTTTAACTCTTCAATAAATGGATTTGAATTTTAACTATTCATCAGCACATATCTATGTGCCTATAATAATTCTATTTTTTCAACATAACATTTGAGCTCCTCCAAACGGATCGGCCAATATCATGAAAGATTTTTGATTTCCCATGTAGTTGAGATTGTGTTGATGTGTCGTCAACACATCCAATTCAATTTAATATTGTCTCAATATCATCAAAGTATATAGAACAAAAGTTAATACACTCCTATGCCTAATAGCCTTCAGAAATAGAGTCTTCAGGTTGAGCTTTGTTTTTCACGTATGATTTCAAATGCCCAAGATATATGTGAAATAAAAGGAAAAAACATAATTTTGTATTTAATAAAGGGCCAAAAATTGTTTACTTAAATAAAAAAAATATAAATAAATTATCTATCAATTGGATACATCCATAGATAATGTACAAGGCCTCCTAATTTAACTTCCTTAACCAAATTTATAGTTAAATTCATCGTGATAGTAAAAAATTATGGAGGAAAGATCATATCCATTGCACAAAGTTTCAATAAAAATATATCCTGAAGGTTTTCAAGATCAAATGGTTATAGAATTTTCTTACATAGTTGTCTGAATAATGTGAAAAATTGGAGTACAACAACAATAACCTTTTCAGGTAATAATGTACACAATGTTAATGATAGCAACTGTTGTAACAAAATATGTGAATCGTGGTTTTTCAACCCTTGTAACCTATGATGATTTAAGTCAACACACCTTGAGATGTTACTTAAATACCCATAAGATACCTTGAAATGTTTTAAAATTCAAATGAATGTATCTTTATCCCTAATTTTCATTACAAAAAAATTCGTATCATACTTTCCATTCTCATCTGTCCAGATATCACACTTTATGTTCATTGCTTGTTAGTATTTCTGAGAACTGAGATGATCCTTCGATTCTCCATGCTCATTAAGAAATTTGAAGATCAAATTGTCACAAAAATTCTTCTCAATATTCATCACATCAATATTATTCCACAACAAATTAAATTCCCATTATGGAAGTTTGAATAATATACTTTTTTTCTTCCATTATTGCATTCTGATTTCACTTGGATATGCCCTTTAAACTTGTTTCCCACTATCATTCAAATGATACGCCTTCTCAAATTCTATTTCAACATTTCCAAGTTGTTCCAATATTTCATAACTTTTCAATTACTTTAGAGGTGGTCTATAATCAATAGAACCATTGAATTTTGACTTGTTTAACATAAATCTATGAGATGCATCGAGAAATATTCAATGACACAAGAAGCACCATTTTCTACTATGAGGTAATCATTTGAGCTCAAAATAAAAGTTACAAATAGGACAATCCAAACGTGTGTAATTTTTCCAACCAGCTAAATTCTCAAGTCCAGGGAAGTCGCTAACAGTCCAAATTAGAGTAGCTAGCATTTTGAACATTGTTATAGAAGATGCATTATATGTATCAACATTGTTTCTCCATAACTCTTGTAATTCTTCAATTAAAGGCTGAAAGTATACATCAATATCATTTATAGACACTTTTCTCTAGGAATAATCATCAAAATGATAAAATATTTTTGTTTCATACACATCTATGGAGGTAGATTGTAAGGGATCAAAATAGTCGGCCAAATGCTATAACTGGTGCTCAAAGTTCCAAATGGATTGAATCCGTCAGTAGCTAATCCCAATCTAAAATTACTAGGATTAGATGATAAATATGGATATAATGAATCAAATTTATTCCACTATTTTGAATCTCTTGGATGTTACATTAACCCATCATTGTTATTATTTACAAAATTTCACTTCATGTGTTCAGCGGTTTTTGATGACATGAATAATCTTTGCAATCACGGATTTAAAGAAAAGTAACAAAAAACCTTTGAAGTCATGTTACTTATATTATTATTCATAGTATTATGTTGATTTAGACTTCCAACATCACTCATTTACTACCATATAGAAGAGGAACATTTTTTTCAATCTTGTCTGCTTGAATCCTCTCTCTAATAAAGCATACAATCATTGGGACACACATGTATTTTTTGTATAATTTAGAGAAATTTTGTTAACAAATTTTTTCATATTATAAAAATACCCAGGAATATTTGCTTCATAAATGAATCACGCAACAATTCTAATATCATGGACATTGCCTTATTTGTAATTTGACATAGGCATTTGATATGGTAAAACTTTAGTAGAAAAGAAATTTTTGAATATTATAAACATCCACTATACTATAAGAGTTGGTTTCCTAGAACCAACTAGTTTTACTTTGATTACATGGATATTTAATATATTATTACATATTGTTCATTGTTCTTCATGACTATGATGTAATAATGTCCTAGATTATTTTTTGCATTGATAAGGTCATGGAAGTTCCCCGCTATGATGAGAACCTTGAAATGATATAACAATATTCTTAAATATAGTTCTATGGTTGGATGACATACTATGATGGGACACATAGCAATAAGACTATTAGGTACTAGTACTCGTAATCATATGAGACATCCTCTCATGAAGTTAACACTTGGTAATCTCCAAGATAGGAGATTATGAGAACAAACCCTCTAGTAGGAATTCCGCATGTTTTAGTTTCATCATATATTTCTATCTGTGAGCATGTGTAATGATCCTTAGACTTTAAGATTATCATTAATAAGTGTCACGACTCGCACACTTTTATTTACTTATGAAAACAATCACACAGGCAGTTGATAGGAAGTAGGGTACATTGGGTGCGTCACGAGTGACATGTTATTAATGGATAAGTCGAGGAAGGATTTGTCCCTTCCATTTATGGAAGTTTATATCTCGGCCCTTTGATTGAAATAAAACTATCGCATGAAATTCTGTGGTCATGGTGTAACGATGCGTTTATTTCAAGTAGTCAAAGAACGATATATCAAGCATAAAATTTGATGATACTATCATGAAACCTCTTTGATGAGATATTGTGACAAAGAGATTATATTACATAGTGAGCGTTTGTATGTGGATGTCGTTGTTGCAACTTTACATTCTTTCTTTTGGGTGCCTTGACCCATTTCTAGACAATACTCTTGGACTTTAGGCAAGCCCGCCTAATGCCAATGAGAAATAATCCTAGAGGGTCACACACTAAGTGTTTTTGGTGGTCTCGGTTAAATTCTATTTGAATTTAATTAATGAAATAAATATTATTCTCAAGACTATATAATAATTTTATTCAAGTTAAAATGATCGCATAAATTAAATAAAATATATTTATTTATTTTATTGAAGATTTAATAAATATTTATTTACTAGTTTGTAAATAAAATATTTATGTAAGAGAATAAATTATTTATTTATTTATTCGGGTGTTCAATAAATGGAAGTGGAGTTCGAGCGGGCCAAGGTTGGTCTGGTAGTAAAATAATTATTTTCAAGATGGTAAATAATTATTTAACTAGTTGGAACAAGTTAAAATAATAATGATGCATCTTATTCTGTGATGCGGAATTTTATTTTATAATTCCATTTTGCATAAGTTGGTGCACCATGAATAATGACACGGTATTATTATTATGAGCATGAGTTTTCTCTAAGTTCATGAATGTATTTAATTGTTTCTATGCAATTAAATATTGTAACTGAAATTCCATGTATATAAATAGACAATTAGGCATATTGTTCCATACACCACACCACATTCCTGGTGAATTGAGAATTGTTGAGACAAACAATTTCTCTTTCGAATCCTCTTCTCTCCCCTCTCAAGAATGAGAGACGTTCTTCAAGACCAAAGAACAAGTGATCAAGAATGACCGACACAAGACCGCTAGAGGGATTCTAGTTTGGATCCTTACAAGCACAACGAGATAATCCGGAAGGGTCATTCCGGATGATCAACATCATCAACGAAGAAAAATACCAAAGATCTGGGTATTATTTTTCTTTATGAAATTAATTAAATTAATTATAAACATGATGCGCAAGATCCTCTCTAAAGGTTTTAGGCCTATTTCTTCTTTATCTAAATCTTTGATTATATTTTTTGGAGACTAGAATTCATCATCGTATTGATCTTGGAATAATCATTGATCATGGTAAAAATCAAAGTTGGGTGTTGTCCCAGCCATGCTTCCACTGTGCCCAGAACATTCAAGTTGTATTAGAGGGGTTAAATCATAGTTTATAATTATTTAAATATTTTATTGATGACTTACACATTTAATAATTTATTTGTTTCAATTCAAGTTAATCATTTTGTAAATCTAAATCTAGAGATCTATTCCTCCTCTTTAATTTCTCATTCACCTTACAGAAATGATATTTTATTTTAATTTTGATTAAAATAAAATAGAGGATCTCATCTGAAGGTTACAAAGCTTCCTGGACATACAACACCAGAACACATGGTGTGTATTCGACAATACACATTGTGTAGTCAAGATTCAATGCATCAGACTGGTCCGCCAAACCAAGTTGTGTATTGGAGTCTTTCTGAGTTTTAAATGACTCCGTGTGTTGACTAGGAATAGGTGGAACACGGTTTCCGGATTACACACCGTGTGGCCCAAATGGACACGGCATGTAGTCCCTTTGGGTTAGGATTGGACCATGTACCCCATACATGGCTAGCCTGGCTGGAGACCATGTAACGAGGAACTACACAGCGTGTGGCCAACTGTACACACCATGTAATCTGAAGATTTCCGAAGGACACTCACATGTCGTTTCCCCAGGTGTGTACTTCGGATGGACGGTGAACAAAAGTACACGCCGTGTAGTCGGAACTACACGCCGTGTACTCATCCAAATTACGCAGATTTATTAAAATTTATTATTATATTATACAAACCCTTGAGACGTGTACCATCATGCAGGCATAAAGACGAGGCACAACATGTGATAGGTGTTTTATATATATGTGTTTAATTTTTTAAGAACACAGATCTTCTTTTCAGGTATGGGTTCTCTTTTCTGGTGTTTTTGAGAAAAAGAGGAGTTTCTGGAAATTTTAGTAGTACACGTCGTGTACTTATAAGTACATGTCGTGTACTCGATTTCCACTGGTGACTATGTATTGGTCATGTAACAGCCAAGTACATGGCCATGTGGGGTGACCTTGAGGCTGCCTAAATCGGGGCCCGGTAAAGGCAAGTACACACCATGTACTTTTAAAATACACACCGTGTTCTTTTTTTATTTCATTAAACGGACTGGGGTCACGTCTGACGGACAGAACACACTTCTCCTCGACCTATTCATCCAGGATCATCTGTGCAGCCACGGATCTTCTCCAAGACCCCGAATTGTCATCTTTTCTCTAAATCAACTATCGTCGATTGCATTGGAATCACCATAGTGATTTATTACTTCTTCTAGAACTTCATCTTCTGGTTTCTACTCTTTCATGAGTTATCCTCATTTTAACATCTTTAGTATTTTTGTAGATCTACGATGTTCTAGGGAGATTAAAATCCTGAGGTTCACATATATCAATCTCACGATGCTGAGCTAGGTGGTTTGTACCTTTATGTAGATAGTCTTTGAATTTTATGTGAAAAAGTGCCCAATACCCAAGAATAGGGTATTGTGTGTTTATGGTTTTTAGCCCTGTTTTTTCTGCTATGCCTTGTTTATTTGGATATAGGTTGTTTGTTTATAAATAGGGTTAATTGTTTCCATGCTATGGAGGTTTTGAACATGTTTTCTTGTTTTGACCGTTTGGTCTAGCTTGCCTGTTAGGCTGCTTTGTTTTCCATGACTAGTACTGTTAGGATGGTGTGATTATTATTTGACATGCTATGATATGTTGTAGATTGTTTAGACAAGTATTTCTTGAGGTTTACTTTGGCTGTTATGTATCATTTGTGCACTATTGACTTACACAGGGCTGTGGGAACCTGGTGTAGTAGACCATAGGGAGAATTGGCGTTGAGGGATTCTCCAAAGTGTCTGTTTACTTTTACATTGCGAGACCATAGGGGGGATGGATGTAAGTGATCCCTCGGAGTGTCTGTAGTTTCTTCGATACGGGACATAGGGGTAATTGGACGTTGAGTTCTTCCTCATAGTGCCTATTAGTTACTGATATGAGACCACAGGGGGAATTGACGGTGAGTGCTTCCTCAGAGTGTCTTTTTTAAAGCTGAACTAGAGGTGTTAGACTGTGTGTACTTCCTAGAGGGTTGCTTGTGTTTGTGTTTATTGAAACAGAGGGGTTAGGCTATGAGTAATACCCATAGGGTTACCTGCTTGTGATTATATTCTTACTTGATATATGAAAATGAATGCAATTGAATTCGTAGGATTGTTACTATGTGTACTTCCTTGTTTACTGCTTCATTTTGTTTATTGTTTTCCATATATATTCATTGACTGTTAGGCACAGATCTTTGGGTGGTTGCCTACTGGGATTATTCTCACACCCTATTTGAGTCATGATTTTGGGTCCAAATAGATTATATTGTTGCATGTTTAGATAAGGGAAAGCGCCCTTCTACTTCAGGTACTTGATTATTGTAGAGATGAGGAGCATGGGACCAAGCTAAGGCTTGTGATGCTATGGATCTGTTTACTGATTTTCTTTTGTACTATGGTTTAGTACTATATTCCATCATTGTGATTTGTTTGGCCACTTTCCTAGACATATGCATCATGCATCATTTATATATGTGTGCTCCAGCTGTTTATTACTTCTGCTATTTACTTTTGGTATGGTATTATTACTGCTTACGCTATTGTTATCTGATATTTCTGTTGTGTTACTCTTCCAATGAGGGAATAGTTTCCCCACTATCACATCCAAGTTTCTCACTACTAGTCAACAACCTCTAGCATTTGGGGAAATGCGCTTGAGGCCATGTGACCAACCGGGAACGAGGCACCTCTGGGCGGCTCCCAGAACCAGGACGTTAAAAAGTGGTATCAAAGGGATTATTTTCTTCTTGAATTACTATTTAGAGCCTATATCCAGGGATAGGAAGGAATAGGTACTTGGTAATAAGCTATGCTTGGGAGTAGCTAACCCATATACAGGGAAATCCAATTTACCTCGTTATTGCATTTTTTTAGTTTTTCAATTTTACATTTGATTTGATTTTAACCATTGGGTGATTCACATGTATTGTGTTTTTATAGTTGATGTTATTAAGGTTCTATTTCTATTGAAACAGATGAGATGAGGGTATTACATCTCATGCATCATATAGGAACTTGTTAGAAATCACGTGTCATGCATTCCTGCCATGCCATTTAGGGTGCATTAGTGATTTTATGTTATTGTGATAGATGTTGTGTTAAATATGCATGATGTTGTGATAGATGCTTTGATAGAATACCTACTTTTTGATAGTATATTAGATTGTATAAGTTTTTGTTTGAATGGATGCCAAACTTTGGTTCTTGAGGTTTTATGGGCTCTCATGGGTTGGAATTTGGTGGATCGTTGTATTTTTATTCCTTGTGTATGACATGTATAAGATGCCAAGATTTGATTCATGGGGATTATGGGCCCTCATGGATCATAATTTGGCACTTTAATGTTCGTTTTAGTGTTTTTATGGGTTCTAGAGTAGTTTCTAAGGCTTACTGTCTAGAAAAACCCAGAATACACGACATGTAATGATGAATACACTCCATGTGTCCTTCTATTCAGGAAGGAACTATTTTTCTTAAGTACATGTTGTGTATTGTATGTACACACCATGTAGTCTCTAACCATGTCACTAGCTATGTGGGCAGAGACACTGGGTTGGGATTTCTTGGTGGGACACACCGTGTACTGGATGTACACGTTGTGTGTTTAGACCATGTGTCTACCCGTGTGACTAACGACACTGATGGATAAAACTTAGGTTATACATGTTTTGTCATGCTTGAACACATCGTGTAGTGTAACCCATGTATATGTCCATGTAACGACAACATGGTTCAGTAAAATCCTTCTAGTATACGTCGGTTTTGGAATAAACACGCCGTGTAGAGTCAGCCGTGTAATCGATCGTGCAGCTAACAACATGGGTCGGTGGAGTTTGTCTAGTACACACCGTGTCAGGAACTAATATGTCATGTAGTCTTGTTCTAGGAGAATTGTGTGGATTATCCATGTAGAAGAACTCATGCAGGGGAAGAGGATTCAAGTACATGTCGTGTGTTAGGACAACACGCCATGTGTATTGGGTGTTACACGACCAGTTTTGGAAGAAGTACATGCCCATGTGAAGGCTTAAGGGAACAAATTGTGTAGTCATCATACACAACGTGTATCTATGTTTTGAAAAAATTGAATGCTTTCTTTCTCCTGTTCACTTATTTCACTTATAGTTTTCAGTCCTTGATAATCTTGATCTAAGGTGTGTGCTTGACCTTACAGAGTTATGACACCAAGATGTCCTTCGGTTGTCCACCGGTTACAGGGCAGTGATTAGACATCGGATATGGCTGATCAGGGACTACCAGCAGATCCCCCAATTATGCCATTTTTGGCACCAACCGCTATTCAGTACATGGGTGCTGACACACAGTTCCGAGAGGGATTTATGAGGTTCGTGCATACCTTTCAGGGAGCATCGCCTCCTTCCCCGTTGATGGAAGATTTGACGTGGGTTTTCCAATAGCAGCATCCTTCCACCTTCACAAGGGACGGAGGACCTTAGGCTACAGAGTCAGGGTTAGAAGTCGTGATTTCTATCTTCGACCATATGGAGACTCCTCTAGATAGGAGGGTGAAGCTTGCTACTTATATGCTTCGGGACTCCGCTAAGAGATGGTGGGATGTGATCTCACAAGCGGGATGCCAGGAGGTTATGGCTTGGGATAAGTTCAAGCATGCCTTCTATGAATACTTCTATCTGGAGACTTTGAGGTCCGATCGATCCCGTGATTTCATGAGTCTAGAGCAGGGTACTCTTTCTGTTATGGATTATTCTTCTCGCTTCATATAGTTGTAGCGCTTCACACCCATCCCAGGAGGTGATGATTTATTCCTGTCAAGGAAGTTTGAGGATGGTCTCAGGAATGACATCCGATCTCAAGTGAACATCTTCAGGTTGACTTCTATAACTTCTATAGTCAACTAGTCACTAATCACGAAGTGCAATCTGAGGGATTCTGGAGCTGTGATTCGGGGTGGTTCAACATTCGGAGTTGGTATCCCTCCTACTAACAGCAGGAAGCATTGTAGGGAGTCTACGCATGGAGATCTGAGTAGGAGGAACACTTCTTCTGGTATCCAGGTGGTGTGCTACCAGTGTAGGAAGAGAGGGCATACGAGGCCACATTGCCCGAGAGACCTAGTGGAGTGTTGATCTTGCTGCAAGATGGGTCATCTTCAGCACTTATGTCAGTTATTATCACCGTAAGTTGGTGACAGGGGTTCTTCTATGACTCCTTGTTTAGGAGAAGCACCACCAATTTATCATCAGTCGGGGAACTGGAATTATTCCAGCCATTCGGGGTGCGGTGGTGGTCATGGTCATGGTAGCTAGTTACTAAGATTTCAGCAACAGCAGGGTGGATCAGCTCATGGTGGTCAGGCAGGGTCACAGGGCCACGTTGCATGTCAGACTTTTGCGGTGGAGTAGACCTAGCATGAGGAGGATTCCGGACCCTCTACAGTTCGAGGTACAATTCTATTTTCCTCAGTTTTAGCTTTTACTCTCTTCAATATATAGGATTCCCATAGCTTCATATCTTTTTCAGTTGTGGAGAGCCATGGGCTCTGTATATTTTCTTCTGCTGATATCTTGATGCTAGACACTCTGTTAGGAAAAAGAACGGATAGTGTACGTTAGTTAAAGGATTTCCATCTTGAGATTGGTGGGTGTCACTTCTTATGGGACCTCTATGTCTTAGAGATGATAGGATATGATGTCATTCTCAGAATAGATTGGTTATTTCACTTTCAGGCAGTTGTCGATTGCTATCACCGTAGGGTGAGTTTCACATCACCATAGGGAAGATTGTTTCTTTATAAGGGAGAGTGGGATGTCTAGGAGAGCAGAACAGGAACCGAGCATCATGGATTGGGAAGGGTTACAACCCATATTTCTAGTCTATATCTGGATGACCAGGGGACTTCACAGAAGGACTTTCCTCCAGTGGTGGATCATTTCAGGGATGTCTTTCTAGAGGACTTTTCAGGTTTACCTCTAGAGCGAGAGGTGGACTTTTCTATAGATCTTATTCCAGGAGTAGCACTGGTGTCCATTCCTCCTTATAGGATGGATACACCAGAGTTACAGGAGCTTAAGAAGCAGCTAGAGGAGTTACAGGCTAAGGGGTTCATCTGACCCAGTACTTCTCCTTGGGGTTCGCCTGTCCTATTTGCGAAGAAGGAGTATGGTACCCTCAGACTTTGTGTGGATTATCGAAAGTTGAACTAGTTGACAGTCAAGAAGTGATATCCTTTTCGGAGGATTGATGATCTCTTTGATCATCTTAGAGGAGCTCGGGTGTTCTCAAAGATTGACTTGAGATTCGGTTATCATCAGTTGCATGTTAGACTGTCTGATATACCTATTACATCCTTATGGAGCAGGAATAGTCTATATGAGTATGTGGTTATGCCATACGGTCTCACGAACGCACCTGCAGTCTTCATGGCACTGATGAACTGAGTGTTCCATCCATACTTGGATTCTTTCATGGTAGTCTTCATGGACGATATCTTGGTGTACTCTCACACTCAACATGACCATGATATCCATCTTGAGATAGTTTTGAGTACACTGATAGAGCATCAGTTATATTCTAAGCTCTCAAAATTCCAATTTTGGATGGACCAGATTCACTTCTTGGGTCATATTATCTTGAAGACAGGAGTATCAGTAGACCCATAGAAATTGAGAGTGAGAGTTTCCTGGGAGCAGCCAAAGAACGTCTTTGAGGTACGGAGTTTTCTAGGGATGGATGGTTACTACAAACATTTTATACAGGACTTTTCACACTTAGCAGCACCACTGATGGGCCTGACTAAGAAGGGTGTGAAGTACTTGTGGTCATATTCTTGCGAGTCTGCCTTTCAGAAGCTAAAAGGGAGGTTGACTTCATCACCAATACTAGTTTTTTCAGAGCTGGGAAGAAACTATACTGTGTACTATAATGCATCTGGTTTTGTTCTGGGAGTAGTGCTTATGCAGGGATAAGGGGTCATTGCGTACAGATCTCAGTAGCTGAGGCCACATGAGAAGAACTACCTGACGCATAATATCGAGCTGGTTGTAGTTGTTCATGATTTATGTTGTTGGATAAATTATCTTCTGGGAGAGAATTTTTTTGTTTTCACCAACCACAAAATTCTCAAGTATTTCTTCACTCATCTTAACCTAAATTTGAGATAGTGAAGGTGGGTTGAGTACCTTCAGTCCTTTGACTTTGAGCTTGCCTACACGCCTAGGAAGGGCAATGCAGTGGATAATGCATTGAGCAGAAGGAATTAGATACATGCAGTTTAGGAGGCTAGTAGTGAGTGGCAGCTTATGTCTCTTTTCTCTGAGATGAATTTGGAGGTTCACAAAAAATAAGAGTAGATGTTTCTATCTTCTGTAGTGGTTACCTCTACTATACTTGATCAAGGTCGAATGAGTAAGCTATCAGATTCTGAAGACCTAGTCCTATGGGTGAGTGTGTCAGGAGAGGACCCTATTCCTGGATGGATAGTAAGCGAGGATGAGATCTTGCATTTTCATGGGCACGTGTGGTTACCAGCAGACATACATGAGGATCTGATGCAAGACTTTCATTCCTCGGTTTGGGTAGTTCATCCTGGTATCACCAAGATGTATCAAGATCTGCACCATCAATATTGGTGGCTAGGTATGAGGAGAGATGTTTCTGGTTTCGTCATGAGGTGTTCCACCTGTCAGCAGGTGAAGGCGAAGCATCAACGACCAGCAAGGATTTTGCAGAATCTACCCATTCTTGAGTGGAAGTGGAATGATGTTGTGATGGACTTCGTGACAGGATTACTGATGTCACCTCGATGGAATGATGCGGTTTGGGTTTTCATTGATAGACTCATGAAGGTTTCTCACTTATTTCTGATAAAGGATACCTTTAGTGTTGATGAGTTGGGAAGGTTGTACATCCAATAGATTGTACATTTACATATATTTCTGCACTCCATTGTTTCATACAAAGACGCATGTTTTACTTCTTGGGTCTGGAAGGGACTTCAGAGGGTTTTGGGTATACAGGTACTTCTGAGTATAGTTTACCATCCCCAGACAGATGGCTAGTTCGAGCATACGATTCAGGTGCTTGAGGAAATTCTTCGAGCATGCATCCTAGATTTTGGAGGTTCTTGGGAGAAGCACATACCTCTTGTGTAGTTTTCCTACAATAATAGTTTTCAAGAAACTATTCAAATGGAACCTCTTGAGGCTTTGTATGGTAGGCCATGCCGATCACCCTTATGTTGGCTGGAGGCTGGAGAGGCAGCTATTTTGGGACCTCGTCTTGTCCAGGAGACCACGGAGCAGATAAAGTTGATTCAGAAGATAATGGCTACTGCACAGTCACAGCATAAGTCTTATGATGATTGACGAAGATGACCTCTGGAGTTCGAGGTTGGAGATCAGGTTTTCCTGCATGTCACACCGAGGTTGGGACATAGGAGGATTAGGATACAGGGTCAGATTTCACCGAGATACGTCGGGTCATTTGAGGTTTTGGAGAGAGTTGGGCTAGTTTCCTATTGGTTGTAGTTACCTCAGAGGTACCGGGATATGCATGATGTCTTCCATGTTTCTCATCTCCGACGTTACTTCTCAGACCCGTCTCATGTTTTTCAACCCGAAGAGGTTGAGTTATAGGTGGATGCCTCATTCGAGGAGAATCCTATCTAGATTGTTGATCAAAGTTTGAAGGTTCTCTGTGGTTAGTTTGTTCCCCTGGTATGAGTGCTATGGCAGCATGGGTGAGTATAGGATGAGACTTGGGAGAGGGAGGTTGTGGTACGATCGCAGTGGCCGGAGTTGTTTGAGGATTCTTCTTCTACACCACCTTGCTAGGGAAATTCGGGGATGAATTTCTTTAAGGGGGGGAAGTTTGTAAGAACTCGGATCTTCTTTTCAGGTATGGGTTCTCTTTTTTTGTGTTTTTGAGAAAAATAGGAGTTTCTGGAAATTTCAGTAGTGTGCATCGTGTACTTATAAGTACACGTTGTGTACTCGCTTGTCGTGGGTGACCGTGTACTGGACGTGTAACGGCCAAGTACATGGCCATGTGGGGTGGCCTAGAGGACACCTAAATCAGGGCTCGGTAAAGGAAAGTACACACTGTGTACTTTTAAAATACACACTGTGTACTTTCTTTTTATTTCATTAAACGGACCGGGGTCACCTCTGACGGACAGAATACACTTCTCCTCAACCTATTTTGTCTAGGAGAATCTGTGCAGACATGGATATTCTCCAAGCCCCCAACTCACCATCCGTTCTTTGAATCGACCACCGTCGATTGCGTTGGAATCTCCACAGTGAGTTCTTCCTTCTTCTAGAACTTCATCTCCGGATTTCTCCTCTTTCACGAGGTATACTCGGTTGAACGTATTAATATTTTTTGTATATCTACAGTGTTATAGGGAAATTCAAGGCCTGAGGTTCACGTATATCGATCTCACTATATTGAGGTAGGTGGTTTGTTCCTTTTCGCAGATAGTCTTTAAATTTTATGTGCAAAAGTGCCCAATACCCAAGAACGGGGTATTGTGTGTTTATGGTTTTTAGCCCTTTTTTCTGTTATGCCTTGTTTTTTGGATATATGTTGTTTATTTATGAATAGGGTTAATTGTTTCCATGCTATGGAGGTTTTCCCTATGTTTTCTTGTTTTGACCGTTTGGTCTAGCTTGCGTGTTAGGCTGATTTATTTTCCATGCCTAGTACTATTCAGATGGTGTGATTATTATCTAACATGCTATGATATGATGTAGATTGTTTATCTAAGTAGTTATTGAGGTTTAATTTGGATGATATGTATCATTTGTGCACGATTGACTTACACAGGGTTGTGGGAACCTGGTGTAGTAGACCATAGGGAGAATTGATATTGAGGGATTCTTTGGAGTGTCTGTTTACTTTTACGTTGCGAGACCATAAGGGGGATAGACATAAGTGCTCCCTTAGAGTGTTTGTAGTTTCCTCGATATGGGTCATAGGGGGAATTGAACATTGAGTGCTTCCTCAGAGTGCCTATTAGTTACCGATACGAGACCACAAGTGGAATTAACGGTGAGTGCTTCCTCAGAGTGTCTTTGCTAAAGTTGAACCAGATGGGTTAGACTATATATACTTCCCGTAGGGTTTCTTGCATTTTTATTGGTTGAACCAGAGGGTTTAGGCTGTGATTACTTCACATAGGGTTACCTGCTTATGATTAGCTGCTTACTTGATATATGAAAATGAATGTAATTGAATTTGTAGGATTTTTACTATGTGTACTTCCTTGTTTACTGCTTCATTTTGTTTATTGCCTACCATATATATTCAATGACTATTAGGAATAGATCTTTGGGTGGTTGCCTACTGGGATTAGTCTCACACCCTGTTTGGGTCATGATTTTGAGCCCAAATAGATTATATTGTTGTAGGTTTATATAAAGCCAAGCGCCCTTCTACTTCAGGTACTTTATTGTTGTGGAGCTGGGGAGCATGAGACCAAGCTGAGGCTTGTGATGTTGTGGAGCTATTTACTGCTTTTCTTTTGTACTTTGGTTTATTACTGTATTCCAACATTGTGATTTGTTTAGCTTCTTTCCTAGACATATATATCATGCATCATTTATATATGTGTGGTCTAGTTTTTTATTACTTATATTGTTTACTTTTGGTATGGTATTATTACTGTTTTCGCTATTGTTATATGATATTTCTGTTGTGTTACTCCACCAATGAGGGAATAGTTTCCACACTATCATACCCAAGGCCCTCGTTTCTAGTTGTAAGCCTCTGGCATTTGGGGAAATGCGCTTGATGCCATGTGACCAACCGGGTAAGGGGAACCTCTGGGTGGCTCCCAGAACTAGGACGTTACAAATTTAACATCTGTGTAATGTTCATTTCTACTCATTGGGTAGTTATGAATAGGAATTCACCGGGTTTCCTCCAAGGTACATGTTACGTAAAAAGATAATTTTAAATTAATTTATTTGTTTAAAATTATGATGGATGAGAATCTCAAGGAAATTCAGAAAATGATTTAAGATAAAGGGATTGATTAATTAAAGATGATAATTAATTGATTTGAGCATGATTTATCTTAAATAAGAATGATTAAAGAATTGAATGCTAGTTTTATTTATGCGTAAATATCGTTGCATGTATGGATGATAATGAGCTAGACCAAGACCTTTGTATGTGGATGGTTTCTTTTAATTTATTTATTTGAATTAAATTTGTTGGCCTGTGAGCCTTCTCCTCATTAATATGTAGGGCCTACATGCCCAAGGTTTCTTTTATGTAAAACCCCCTTTTACCCCTCACCTATATGTAAGTTAAAAAAAGGCATATGTAATGGATGGAACTCCCAAGCTAGTGGAGGTGGTTCAAGCTGGATCTGAGACGAAACCAATCCCAGGAGATACATAGGTGGACAGGTGGAAGCTGTAAACACGAACCCAAAAGGTTCAAGGTGTTTCTCCCCTAGGATAGGGTTAGTTTATTAACCGCTAAATAAACTAACCATTAGAAAAGCTCATGATCATTCCATTTACTTTATTTTATTTCTGTCATTTTCATGATTTATCATTATGGATGTGTTGTTACGATCACATAATTAATGAATTAAACAAGCATGCAAGATGGAACTAAAATAAACCAGACTTATGCGTAAATATTATCAAGACATGGTTAATCACTTAAGTAAGTTCCACTTAATATTAAAAAGCATGTGATAATAATAAATCCACACATAAGAGATAAAAACCCCTCAAATAAAATATTAAGTCATACCAAGCCTTTCATTACTTGATTAAGGGAAAAACTCAATAAAACTATGTATTTGAACTACCCTTTTTGGGGCACTTAATTTTATACAGGAAGCACTTATGAAAGGTTTCGGGCTCACTTAACCATATTACATCAAGAGGAGTAGCCCTTGGTAGACTTGGTGTAATATTGGAGGTAAGAGTTGAGGAAATCCAAAGTCATGATTTTGGGATTGGGGAGTCCACTCTACAGATCAAGGAGCTACAAGCACGCAGTTGGCAAAGACCTACCTACCTAAATAGCTTCTAATATCTTGACCATCCCTTGTTGGGGTTATGCAAAGGGTAATATGGATCCTTGCAACTAGAATGTTATGGCAACTAGACATTCCGAGTTCAATGGTGAGGGACATTGGGACTTGATAAAATAGTGGGAGACTTAATAAAATTTATTATTTCTCATAAAATTTAATCAAGAAAGTACTAATGACCTTCTCTTTTAATTGTAGAATAAAAATAACATGCTCATCAACTAAACTATCCCTACGATAAATTATGGATAAAGACAACATCCTCACCAGTAGTAACTTCCAGGAATGGTTTAGACACCTTTGGGTTATCCTACGCCATGAACAGAAGTCTTACGTGATGGATTCAACATTACCTAATCCATCTGCCAAGGAGGCAAGTGATGAGGATTTCTTAGTCTATGAGAAACATATGAACGACATGATCAAAGTTCAATATTTGATGTTATCGTCAATTTCTAGTGAGCTCATGAAGTCTCATGAAAACATGTATGCTTATAGAATTCTCGAGCACCTCCATGGCCTTTACCAGGAGAGAGAAAGACAGGAAAGTTTTGAGATCTCTAAGGCACTATTTCAGAGTAAGCTTGGAGAAGGTTCCCCAAATGGGCCTCATGTAGTCAAGATCATTGGCTACATTGAGTACCTGGAGGTTCTAGGGTTTAAACTCCCCAAATAACTAGGCATCAATCTCATTATCGCATCACTCCCTCAGAGATTCTCTAACTTTGTTGTCAATTTCA
The DNA here is from genome assembly GCA_963277665.1 of Viscum album. NCBI lineage: Eukaryota > Viridiplantae > Streptophyta > Magnoliopsida > Santalales > Viscaceae > Viscum > Viscum album. Next base: position 318,380,234 of record OY728163.1, read on the forward strand.
ATATGAACAACATTGAGAAGTCTATATCTGGTCTTCTTACCCTAATTCTCCAAGTGGAAAAAGATATTAAGTGCGAAAATCCTTCTGTCCCTATGGTGAATAAGAGGAAAGGGAAGGCGAAGAGATTTAAGCCCAAAGCTTCTTCATGGCCTTCCAAGAAAAGGAAGATAAAATGGGAGGCAATGAAATAGGAGGCTGTTTGTTTAGAATGTGGCAAGAAGGGCCACTGGAAGAAGAACTGTACCCATCCTAAGAAGCAAGGGGAAGCTTCAAGTGTGTTTGTTATCGAATGCAATCTATTTTTTTCTACAAATTGGGTATTAGATACAAATTGTGGTGCTCACATATGTATCCAAATATAGTAACCAATTAGATTCGGGAAGATTGATCGAGGATAGGTAGATCTACGAGTATCCAACAGAGCCAGACTTGTTGTTGTAGCTGTTAGGGACTACCACCTCATGTTGCCAACTGGAATGATTTTGGTGTTAAAGGGTTGTTTTTATGTGCCTTATGTAACCAAAAACATAATTTCTGTATCCAGACTAGATATAGATAGATTTTTTTCAAGTTTGGAAATGAATGTTGCTTCTTTTATAAAGATAGCATTTGTTTTGGTAGGGCACATTTATACAATGGTCTTTATGTGTTGTATTACACAAACCAAGTAATGGAAATTGATGATAAAGATACTTCACATAACTCATACCACACCCAACTTTGGCATCCCTGGCTAGGTCATGTAAATGAGAAAATCTTGACAAAGTTACATCAAGATAGATATTTATATTCTTTTGAACTAAAACCACTTGGAATATGTCATGCATATTAACAAGGAAAAATGACCAAAGCCCCATTTGGTGGGAAAGGTGAAAGGGCTAAATATCTTCTTGAATTGGTTCATACTGATGTGTGTGGACCATTTCTAGTTGAATCAAGGGGTGGGTACTCATACTTAATAACTTTTACTAATGATTTTAGTAGATATGGATATATCTACTTAATGAGGTATAAGTTAGATTCCTTTGATAAGTTCAAGGAATACAAGAATGAAGTTGAGAACCAACTTGGTAAGAAGATTAAGAAACTCCACTCAAAACAAAGTGGGGAATATCTTAATCAGGGCTTCATTGATTACTTATAAGAGTTTGGGATCCTATCTCAACTCACTCCTCCTTACACGCCTCAATGGAACGTTGTAAGCAAAAAGAGTAATTGTACCTTGTTGGACATGGTGAGATCAATGATGAGTCATGCAAGTATTCCATTATCCTTTTGGGGGTATGTGTTACAAACAACGACACACATACTAAACCAAGTACTAACTAAATCGATAAATGGTATTCTATATGAGTTCTAGAGTGGAATAAAATCCATTTTATCGAATTTACATGTGTGGGGTAGTGAAGCATTTGTTAAGGCCTCTTCAGGTAGCAAACTCGCACCCCGAGGCACAAAGTGTACCTTTATAGAATACCCCAAGGAATCAAGGTAATATTACCTATAAAACCCCTCAGACAAAATGGTTATAGTGGAAAGACATTCCATATTCCTTGAGAGGGAGAACATCTACAAAAGATATAGTGGGAGAAAGATAGACTTTGATGAAGTCGAGGCTCAAGGTACACAAGAGTTGGTATAGGAACAGATTCTACAAAGCCCCATGGAAGAAGAATCTGTTCCAGAGACACAAGTACTGCGTAGGAGTATAAGAGAGGTTAGAGAACTGGAATGGTATAGTTTTCTAGTTACTGAGGATGGTGACTCATTATTAGTTGATAATAATGATCCTCTAACCTGCAAGGAAGTAGTAAGTGGCACAAACGTTTCCAAGTGGAAAGAAAACATGAATTATGAAATGGATTCCATGTACCAAAACCAAGTTTGTATTTGGGTAGATCCTCCAGTTGATGTAAAGAATGTTGGTTGAAAATGGGTATTCAAGAAGAAACTGTACATAAAAGGAAAAGTCAGTACCTATAAGGCATGATTGGTTGCAAAAGGGTTTAAACAACATCAAGGAATTGACTATGATGAAACCTTCTCACCAGTTGAAATGCTGAAATACATCAGAATTTTAATTTCCATTAAGGCTTACCATGACTATGAGATTTGGAAAATGTATTTCAAAATAGAATTCCTTAATGGGAACCTTCAAGAAGATGTCTACATGACACAACCTGAAGGTTTTGTGACTCCAAAGGATGCCAATAAGGTATTTAAGTTACAGAAATCCATTTATGGATTAAAGCAAGCATCCAGGTCATGGAACATTCATTTTGATGAAGCCATAAAAGAATTTGGTATTATCAAGAATAAATTTGAGGCTTGTGTCTACAAATGGTTTAGTGGGAGTGCAGTCATTTTCCTAATAGTAAATATTGATGACATATTACTTATTGGAAACGAGATACCAGTCTTACAGTCTATAAAGGAATGGTTGAATCAATGCTTCTCTAGGAAGGACTTGGGAGAGGCAACATATATTATTGGGATCAAGATCCATCGTGATAGATCCAAGAGATTTCTAGGCCTAAGTCAAAGTACATACATTGATAAGATACTAAAGAGATTCAGTATAGATCAATCCAAGAAGGGATTGTTGACAACGTCACATGGCATTCATCTTTACAAGAAAATGTGTCCTCAAAAACATGAGGAAAGAAAGATAATGGCAAGGACTCCATACGCATCAGCGATTGGGTCAGTCATGTATGTCATGCTATGTACTAGGCTGGATGTCGCCTACGCATTGAGTTTGGTAGGCAGATATCAAGTTGACCTAGGTGACCGCCATTGGATGGTAGTCAAGACTATCCTAAAGTATCTGAGACATACTAAGGATATGTTCCTAGATTATGAAGTAGATGAGGACCTAGTCATTAGAGGATATGCAGATTCTAGTTTCTAGACTGATCAAGATGACATGAAGTCACAAACAGGATACATCTTCACTTTGAATGGAGGTGCAATGAGCTAGAAGATCTCAAATAAGAGTGTTGTTGTAGATTCTACAGTATATTCTGAGTATATCACAGCTTCTGAGGTAGCTAAAGAAGCAGTTTGGATGTGAATCTTCATCCAAGAGCTATATGTGATACCTAGCAGTAAGGATCTCATCACATTGTACTGTGATAATACTGTAGCGGTGGCTCTCGCAAAAGAGCCAAGGTCACATCAGCGGATGAAGCACATACTTCGGAAGTATCACCTCTTGATGGATTTTTCTCAGAGAGGTGAAGTTGTAGTGAGCATTATTTCCACATAAGACAATGTGGCGGACCCCTTGACTAAATCCTTTACTCAGCAGAAATAGGATCATTATGTGAGGTCTAGCGGACTGAAAGTCGTAAGCAGTTGTCTCTAGTACAAGTGGTATTTTGTAAGATTTGGTATCCTAGAACCAACTAGTTTTACTTTGATTAAATGGATATTTAATGTATTATTACTTATTGTTCATTATTCTGTATGACTATGATGTAATAATGTCCTTGAGTATTTGTTGCATTGATAAGGTCTTGGTAGTTCCCTACTATGATGAGAACCTTGAAATGCTATAAAAATATTCTTAAATATAGTTCTTCGGTTGGATGACATACTATGATGGGACACATAGCATGAAGACCATTAGGTGTGAGTACTCATAAGCATATGAGACTTCCTCTCATGAAGTTCTCACCTGGTAATCTCCAAGATAGGAGATTATGATAACAGACTTTCTAGTAGGAATTCTGCATGTTTTAGTTTCATTGGATATTTCTATCTGCAAGCATGTGTAATGATTCTTAGACTTTAATATTATCATTAATAAGTGTCACGGCTCGTGCACTTTGATTTACTGACGAAAACCATCATGCATGCAATTGGTGGGAAGTAGGGTACGTTGGGTGCGTCACAAGTGGCATGTTATTAATGGATAATTCGAGTAAGTATTTGTCCCTTCTATTTATGGAAGTTGATATCTTGGCCCTTTGATTGAAATAAAATTTTCATGTGAAATTCCATTTCCATGGTGTAACGATGGGTTTATTTCAGGTAGTCAAAGAACGATGTATCAAGCATAAAATTTGATGACACTTTCATGAAACCTGCTTGATGAGATATTGTGATAAAGAGATTATATTACACAGTGAGTGTTCGTATGTGGATGTTGTTGTTGTGACTTTACGTTCTTTCTCTTGGGTGCCTTGACCCATTTCTAGACAGTACTCTTGGACTTTAGGTAAGACCACATAATTCCAATGAGAAAGAATCCTATAGGGTCACACACTAAGTGTTTTTTGTGGTCACGGTTAAATTCTATTTGAATTTAATTAATGAAATAAATATTATTCTCAAGAGTGTGGAATAATTTTATTCAAGTTAAAATGATCGCATAAATTAAATAAAATTTATTTATTTATTTTATTGAACATTTAATAAACATTTATTTAATAGTTTGTAAATAAAATATTTATTTAAGAGAATAATTTATTTATTTATTTATTTGGGTGTTCAATAAATGAAAGTGGAGTTCAAGTAGACCAAGGTTGGCCTGGTAATAAAATAATTATTTGAAAGATGGTAAATAATTATTTAACTAGTTGGCACAAGTTAAAATAATAATGACGCAACTATTATTCTGTGATGTAGAATTTTATTTTATAATTCTGTCTTGTGCAAGTTGGAACACCATGAATAATGACACGGTATTATTATTATAAGCATGAGTTTTCTCTAAGTTTATGAATGTATGTAATTGTTGCTATGAAATTAAATATTGTAACTGAAATTCCATGTATATAAATAGACAAGTAGGTCTGTTGTGACATAAACCACACTACACGGCTGGTGAGTTGAGAATTTTTTATCCAAATAATTTCTCTCTCAAATCCTCTTCTCTCTCCTCTCAAGAACGAGAGACGTTATTCAAGTTCTAAGAACAAGCGATCAAGAACGACAGACACAAGACACTCACTTCGCCACACTAGCACCCGGAGAACGAGCGGTGTCGATCGAAGGACATCAGAACACATGTGGATCACCACTAGAAGGATTATAGTTTGGACCCTTACAGGCGCAACAAGATAATACAGAAGGTTCATTCTGGATGATCAATATCATTAATGAAGAAAATTTCCAAAGATCCATGTATTATTTTTCTTTATGAAATTAATTAAATTAATTATAAACATGATGTACAAGATCCACTCTAAAGGTTCCGATCCTCTTTCTTCTTTATCTAAATCTTTGATTATATTTTGTGGAGATTTTCATTCATCATTGTATTGATCCTAGAATAATCATTGATCATGGTAAAAATCAAAGTTGGGTGTCTTCCCAACCACGCTTCTACTACGCCCGGAACCTTCATATACAACTCTTGATTTCCATCATCATTTAAACCATGAAATGAATCTATCTGCTCAATAAAGTTTTCTCTTACATTAGTCTCTATAGAATCAAGAAGAGGATTCAATTATATGTTATAATCTTGATCTGGTTGTCCTATAGTCTCAAAAACATCAGTTGTCACGTTGTTATTTGTAGCACCCTCAATTGGTTGTTCTTATATGTTTTGATGTTGATGTTATTGTATTGAAATTTACAATGCATCATTAATAAGTTTTTTCATTTAACTTTCCATTGTATATAAAGTTGGGAGCTCATTCTGTCAATTTACTTTAGTTCTCAAAGTTTCTGTAATGTTTTATTTTCCATGGAAAATCCAACATAAATATTGAGTAGGGAATTTCTTCAATATCAAGTGTTCATAAACTTCATCTCTCTTCAACCATCTTCTAAATTTACATTTAGTACATGGAAATATTATTCTCCCATAAATGGATCAATTAAAAATTGAAAAATATAAAAACTCTTCCAAACCCTTAGCATACTAAGGTGTATTCCTAAGTAATGTGATCTAGATTTTATCCATATATATCACAATGTGCCTACACATTATTAAAAAAATTAAAACACATAACTATTACTAAATAGGAAAATAGATAAATGGAAGTGAAAAACCCACAACCCAAGTAGTTATAAGAAGATTCATATAAGAAGAGTCATATAAGTACTAGAGGAGATGTCACATAATGCTTCACTGGCATTACTAGTGGTGGAGGACCTCATGAATAACTCACTTAAATTTTCTTGTTTAACGACTTAGTTTGTGTTAGTCATCATTAAATTTCCTATAGATGTAACTAGATGTTATTCTACTAGATTTGTATTATTAAATGCTGAAGTTATCGTAATATGATAACTTAATACTTGGTAAATTATGCTTTGATTCTATTCCATTATCTAAAAATTACCTCTATCAATATAACTATTCCATGATCATTAATGTAGGTTCAATGATTAAATTGAAATATGTATATAAATTTCTTATAGAAATTCATGCATAAACTGATAAGTTTTCTAAATATCCTTAATTAACATCTCCAATAAGAAAAGAAATATCAATACTATTTAAGATAAAATCATGTTAAAGAAAAATTCTCAATAATTTATCAAGGTGATCAAATATATTCACCTAAACATACACAAAAAATGGGATATGATGTCTAATGTCTATTTAATGATACTATATTTTTAGGATGATTGAGTATTCCTATTCCAAAACTATACATAGTACTATGTGATCCTATTCTGAAAATATACATAGTACTATGTGATCCTATAAATATATATGGTAAATAATGAAGCATTTTAAAAAGGATATTTGAAATCCATAAATTCTAGTTGTGAGGAAAATGGTGTTTGAAAGAGTTACATTTTTCATTTAAAAACCATTAAGAACCCCAAGAGGAAAAATACATGTTGAAATCTATTTTTAATAAAAATATTATTTTAATAAATCATTGAAAAAAGTATCAAAATCCAATGTCAATAATTGATATTGAATCTATGAGTATATACCATGTACCTATGAGAAAAACATCATATCAAGGAAGATACATTGGTAAAAAAATGTACCTCATAACAATCAAACATATATAATAAAGGAGTTCAAATGTGGAAATTCTAGTGTCGAGTAACTATCAAGTGATCAGAGATACATAAAAACCACCAATGCCAAGTGTTGAGTTCATATATCATTGGATGGTCCTAAGTATATTAGTGATACCATCAAATACAAGCAACAAGGGTGTATAACTGGTAAAATGGGAGGAATGACCCTATTTACTACAAGGAAATTAAAGTAAAACAAACAATCAACACTAAATACTACATATGAATAAACCCAAATTTACAATGATAATGAAATTTGAATTTAATGTTATACAAAAAAAATACAAGGATAATTCAAAATTAAATAGATCATATAATGAAAATGAATCCTCCAATGTCAACTAACCACCAATTCATTATCAAGTCATAACAAGCCTGTTGTAAGAAACTGGCCCAGGTCTACCTAGCCTATCACCCGAGCTACTCAGCCATAAGGCTTGAAACAAATTACTAATCATGATTAGATAGAAACATGTGTATAGGTATCAAAATAAATAACCAGTGGGAATGGGTTTACCCCTGTATCCTATGAATAAAAACATAATGGAATCTACTATGAATCAAACATTTTATGCCCATATATTTTTTTATTCATGCATATAAAATAAATAGTCTTAGATAAATGAACAAGAAAAACAGACCCTAAATCAAAAAAAAAATACAAAGAGATATAGTCAATAAAATTGATTACTCTCATCCTATAAATATAACAACTATAAAATATTAAAAAAATTACAATAAAAATTAGTATAAAATACATCACAAGAATTTAAAATAGTCAATGCTAAATAATAAAGTACAACTACTGGATGAATTGGAGAATACATAAATACACATAAAACATATAAACCTAAGACATTGCATAAACATATCCATGTGATCTACGATCACCTACCACATCCCAACATCCACTAATAGACTGATACAATAATAAACAACATCATATCACAAATTCATAACCTGATAATATAATTTCAGCCACACTCACACACACACACACAAGTATAAATACATGGTATAAGATAAATAATCCCAATAGAATTTCAATAAGGTATCAATGAAATTATTATTATAAAATAGTTAATAAATTCAAGTTTGAAAATAACTATTAAATATTGTTTTTTACATGTTAAGTATAAAAATAAACTATCATACATTCATATATTTTTCTTCAAAATTGAAGGGATTTTTTTTAAATATACTTCTAGTTTAAATTTATAATTTTAATCTTATGTAATAATCAAACAATCCATTAAAATATATTATTAAATGAATAAAAAGAAGAATAAATTACATAAAAACACCTACCTCAATATTGGTATAATAATATGTTGATGATCTAAAATCAGTGTGGAAGAAGGATCCTACAGCAGTAAGTAGAGGAGGGGGATCGACAGTGGGGTGGTGACCAGGGGTCAGCAGTAGTGATGGTTCAGGGGAGAAAGAAATCGGTGGATAAGGATTAGGATCAGGGGGCTCAGGGGTGTGGGTGAGGGGGTGTCGGCAGTTTGGGATCAGGAAGGGGGTGTCGGTGGGGGATGGGATCAGGATCTAGTGTTGGTAGGCGAAGGGGGTATTGGTGGCTTAGGATCATACTAGCGGTGAGGGGCTAGGGCTCGGGGGGCTTGGGGGTGGGGGTTTCGGGTTCTAGGGGGTGAGGAGGTGTCTGGGGGAAGAAGTATCGTGTTTTAAAAAAATATGAAATTTTTAGTGGTGGTTTTTAAAAACCTACCATTAAATTATTTAAAAAAAATTAGCGGTGGTTTAAGAAGTCACCACTAAAAAACCGCCGCGAATTGTTGGTTTTGATTTAGTGATTATCTCTTTTTCTTTACTTACATAACGAGGTAGATGAATCTCATTGTGTAAAGTATACCCTCAGAGCTAGTCACCAACCTAAGCCCTATTTGAGGTGAGATTAGTGGGTTAATCCTATTCATTAATGGTCCACAAGGGGGTACCAAGGAGGGGGCCATGATAGAGTGGTATTAAACCTGATGTTTGGATGATAAGATAGAGTTTAGAGTTAGACACTGTGATAATTTCAAGGGATGGTAGGGAAACCGTATTATTTAAAATTAGAAAATGATGTAAGTAGGGGAGATTTGCTAAGTCATAGGATTTCAGGGGGCCCTGTGATCCGGTGCAAGAACCTTAATATTTTTTAATGTATTAATCATAGTGATGTTTCTTGTAGGGTAGAGACCTAGGAATGGTAAATGAATCATAGTTATTTATTTTTTTGATTGAATGGGGGTGATTTTGAGAATTAAATGAACATACTTAAATGAATTTGAGGAATTGTATGCTATCAGGATTAAGGATTTTTTATGTGCTAATAACGTATGTTATAGTTTCAAGCATATAAAGAGGGGGGACACCTCCCCCATCTATATGTTCTATTTTTTGAAACATTTAAAAACCATTCGAGTGAGTTAATGACACACAAAGCAAACAATAACATAGTGTGTTGGATGGGTTACCTTGATTTGTATACTTGTGGCAACACTTTTTATGTTGATATAGGTTCTTATATTGTTTGAGAAATATAATGTGGTGATGACTTAAAACTATAAGAATTAATGGATTTCACTAGTAGTAGATGTCAATGATAACATTGATAACTTTAAACCAACTTTGTTCATTTTAACTTTAAGTGCTTACTTGAAACATTAATGGTAATTTTGGGTATGATAGTAGCTTGGTGGGTCTTTAATTTGAAAAAAAGGAATTGTTTCAACCTCATATTTTAGTAATCATTTTACATGTTGATTTGGATTCTATAGTTTTGAAGTTATGTATATTGATATTAACTTAATCTAGATCATGATAGGGTTTTCCTAGTCAAACAAAAAGAATGTGATGAAATCATGTAACCTTTTCTAGATATATGAGTTATTATAGAAGGCATGCTAACCTTTAATCTAGTAATTGATAAAATACCCAAATCCCATTATGTGTGAAGATGAATTGGATATGATATTAAATGATCAATCTTATCTAAATTAATAATGGTATGTTTCTAGTAATATGATTTAACATTGGGAATGATAACTTTTAAAATTCATTTCATGTTGTGTCATACTATATGGGGTGACATAAGTGTTATGGGGTGACTTACTTGGTTTATAGTGTACTTTTTGGAAATATATTTTCTTAAAAACATGCAAGGTCTTCTTTAAAACATGAATGAATCTATTTTGAAAGTGTTTTTACAAATTGTATAAGGGTGTTTTATGAATATGGGTTAGTGGGTTTTAAAAAATAATTTTTCCACCATATTTTAAAGAAAATTTGAAGGCCTACATTTCAAATGGTTTTAAAAATGTTGGGATATTTTTGTTGATCCATGATATTTTAAACTCATGGCTTCCAAGGAATAATTTTCATATTTTAAAAATAATATTTTTTAAGGTCTTTTCAAACATACTTAAGTAATTAATATTCTATTAGGTGCATTGATGTTTCCATTTTTAGGGTGCTTGAATCATTGTCATAGTTGGAACTAGGATCTGATTTGTGAGTATGTTCAGGATGTTTATTTGAGATAAAGTGTAATAATATGATTTGGTATTTATAATTAGAGATCATTCATTTTAAATTTATTCATACTATTTAAAACATAATTTTTTGGAAGTTATGAAACAATAAGATGCTTAGTTTTCTTTAGTAAAATGTTATGTTTGTTCTAAAATTTGAAAATATTGATTAATGAAATTGTAAGAACATGTTAGGAATTGATAATATTGTTTAAAATGAACATGAGTGGTATGTTAATGTGTTTTCATTGATGAAGAATAATTTACAAAATATATTTTTATAAAAGAAATTGAGAGATTTTTCTTAATTAAATATGTAATGAGGGTAAATTTTTAATTTAGAAAGTAATTTTTGAACAATATACTTTAGATTTTTACATTCCATAATATGTAATGTTATTAAACATGATATTTCAAATTGATTAAAACTAAATGAAAGTTGTAAGTATGGCCTTATTTAGTTAAATATCATGTTAAGGGTTGTTAATTTTTTTTATTTAGCTTGTATGACTTACAAACAAATTTTAATGCATGCCTAAGACATATTATGCTTATAAATAAATTAATGGAACGTGATTTAAATTAAGAAATGATGTATATAACATTATTAATGAACACTATAAAAAAAATTGTGTGTGTATAATAACTTATGAGACATATTGTTTATTCCATGTTAACCATGATAAGTTTCAAATTTTGTGAATTAAATACGCTGCATGAATTATTATGATATGTTTTGATTAAGTGTAAAGCATGATAGGGGAACATATATAAATTATATGATGAATTAAAATCATGATAAATAATTGATAAATAAGGAATATAGTGAAAATTTCATCCTGTGAGCATTATAATCTTTTGATAATTATACAAAAATTGGGCATGGAACATGTTAGGAGCACCTCCCATGAGATGTAGATATAATGTTGTGTATCAGTTTTTGATACCATGATTTCCATAACATGTTTCCTCTAAAATTAAATTTTGTTATTATTGTTGGAATTTGCAACCTACTAAACTGATTTTATGATAGTGAAGTATGCTTAAATTGTCTATGTTGGGTGATTTTGAAAGCCTCCATAAAACAAATTTCCCTTGATATATTTCATATTGTTAAACAAAAATAAATTTTTTTGGAGGCATTATTAGATATATTTTTATTCTTGTTAAAGTTTTATTCAATGTGTTACCTTCCACTCATGGTGTATTATATGCCTCTATCAAGTATTTATTATGATACTAGGTTGTGGTCAATTATTTTTGTAATTCCTAAAAGGATTCAAGTATTTTTAGTGTTAACCCATAAAAAATTTCAAGACTTTTACATAAATGGAACTGCATTTTCTTTTTAATTATAGATAATGATTTGTGAATCCAAAGTATTTATGTGATATACATCGAATTAAGAAATTACATGTCATGTGTAGTTATTAGAAAATAGATGCACATGGGTAAGGGTTCAGTATAGATTGTTTATTATGGAAAGAAATTATAAAGATAAAGACTAATTTTGTGATTTGTTTTAAGGACACCAAAATAAAAAAAATGAAAGTAAAGGTATTTTTTCTTAAATGTGACATGGAAGCATGTTTTTTTGGTAAAATTTTTAATTTAATATTGTTAAGTATGATAAATGGGGATAAATCATGGATATATTTTCATTTGAGAACATTCTTAAGTAAAATTGTTGAAGTTTCGGATATAATGATTTCTTCTAAATGATTTTTTAAAGAAATTAAGAATGATACATGATGTACTGTTGGTTTAATTATTATCTTGAAATGTTGATATGTGTTTTTTGAAAATATATTTTTTGAACCACAAATAGCCATACTAAAGGTTGGCTAACATAAAGTGTTTTCCTAATAAACTTGATGCATAGAAGTTCTATGTTGTCTATTTAAAGTAATATGTAGTGATTATTTTTGAAAGGTGTTCCATGTTGTATTGTTTATATTTATACTATGATCGTATTGATGAATTAAACTTAAATAAAAAGGGATAATCATTTAAAAATGGTAAAGGAAACAACTATTTTTAAATATAAAATTAGGTTATGATATTATTACACACTTATTTCATGATATAATATTGATACAAATGCGATAGATTGATATGAATTGTTAGTTGGGTTTTCTAGGGATGTATGTGTGGCCTTTGTGCACATGAGCCTCAGCCCAGTTGGTGTGGAATCCTTAAGTGCATCCAAGATACCCGAGATCAAATCCAGATGGAGGTATTTTTTCAGGTTACTGTAGCAGAAATGTAGCAAGTACTGTTTAGTACTTTAGCAGCTAGAAATATTCACCCATTTGGGCCTTTGGTCCACCAGTTTGGTCCTCGGGTCCTTCAAGGCCTTCGGGCCACCCAAGGCCTTCGGTCCGGTAAGTCTTTCGGGCCACCTCAAGGCCTTCGGGCCACCTCAAGGCCTTCGGGTGACCTCAAGGACTTTGGGACACATGAATTGTAGATGTACCAGGATGACTTACAAGGAACAAGGCCCTAGATGAGGATTCAGAGCAGGTGCATTCACTAGATCAGAGCTAATCAGACTTGCAAGAATGAGAGGGTATGACTTTTCCATCACTACTAGGCTTGTGAATCCCTGCACATGACAGCTAGATGACTAGTCATGTGATGGTGGAGTGATGATCATGATGTAGTTGCTGGGGAGGGGTAGTTTCAAGTAGTCATTGTCTGTGTTGAATTACTTTAAGACCTTCGGGTCATATAATGTCATGAAGCCTACTGGCCATGTATGGGTTCCCCTTCAACCCTTAAAAATTGGATTATCAAAAATTAATAAAAAATAAAGGCCTTTGGGCCATTCAGGCATGCAGGTATGTGTGGCCTTTATTGCAATCTGTGTGAGTTTAATTAGAGAAATGTTGTGGCTATTTGGGTACTAATATGTGTTGGATTGTAGGGTTGCAACTAGTTTCAATGGTAAGTATGAGATTCTTGGTCTTACACTGATGTATTAAAAAATGATTGGCTCTATGTGAAATCACTGAGTCATTAATCTTCTATTTTTCCCTATATCTAGATACTAGTTTAATCTTTTTTTAGAGGAATCTCACCATATGAGTATTGGTTAGGGTACCTCTATACTCCTTCCCAAGTTTTATTCTAATTTATGAGGATGAGAATTGTTTGAGAGGTATCCAATGTAATGGTCTAGATTTAGCCTACCCCTGTTCCTTTTTTTTCTATGCCAAGAGGGTGTTCTGAGTCTAACCTTGTTATCTATAAGTTTCTTCAATTAAAAATTTATTTTTTTATCCTTACACAGTACCCCCACCCTATAAAAAGGTAAGATTGTTTTACCAATATACAGACTCACTACCATAGAAAATGCTTTTCACAATGCTACCCTTTGTCAACGCTAGTAAAAAAGTGATGATAAAGGGGGTACCTTTATCAGTGCTAATAAAAAACGCTGATAAAATGTACTTTTAACAGCATTAAAAACGCTATAAAAATACCCATTTATCAGCACTTTTTTAAAAGTGTTGATAAATACTCCCCTTTATCAGTGTTTTTTTACTAGCGCTGATAAAGGGAATATTTCAAAAAAAATCATTAAAAATAATATATTAATATATAAATATATAAATATATTTATATTGATATAAATATAATATATATTTTTTAAATATGTTTTAGATAAGGATAAATGGAAATTTAAACTTAATATATAAGATATTTAGTAAAAAAGGCCTATGAAATAATTTTAAAAATATTTTTAATTAATAATTTTTTAATTTTTATCGATTAATAATCATTTATAACAATTTGAATATAAAAAATAAAAAATAATAATAAAATATCTAAAATTAGTTGAAAATGAAACTTGAACTTCAAACGACCATAACTTTTGATCTGGATGTCTAATTGAGCTCTACCACATATCAAATCAAAGCCTGCGATGAGTTCTACACCCTAACAACTAAGGGTAAACCCTTCGTCACATTTTTTAGGCCAAAAATGCTCAAAAATCCTTCAAAACTGAGTTTTTAGTTGGGGTACCCCAATTTTTTAACATTCGATGGATTTTCAGACTCGTTTAAGAGAGCCTTTTTGCCTTTTTTTAGTGGAGATTGAATTTATTTCTAGGGATTACATTTATATTGATATTATGGATTTGAAATTTTATTGATTTTCACAATTTACTGTTATTTATAATCAAATATATAAAAATATATACATATTTTTTATATATTCACAGATAAAAATTTAATTTTATAAATAAATAATTCATAATTTTTACATTTAAAATATATTTCTCAATATATAAGCCTTATTTAAATAAAACTAATATCCATTTTTTTAAAACAAATATATGAATATTTATATACCTATATAATGTGTGTGTGTGTGTGTGTGTATTAACAAACTGATATATATTATCTATATATTCTAACACATGTATATACATATTAATATATAATATATGTAAATATATATAAATATGTATAATTATACTTACAGATATATATATATAGGAATGTATGTTGTATATATGTATGTATTTATTTATTTATTTATAAACACACATAAAAAAACATATTTTATAAATTTATTTAAAACCGGTCTTATAAATATATATTAATATATGAATAAATATATGAATATATAAATATGACTATATATGTATATGTGTATATATATATATATTAATATATGAATAAATATAACTATATATATATATAAATAGATATAACATTGATTGGAGAACAAAACAAGATGGGATGAGTGGTAAAGGTGTAGGCGTGCAAGGAAGAGGTCTAAGTTTCGAATCCAAGGAGAGGCAGGGGTGCGCGCGGGTGAGTGAAGGGGTGGCTGGGGTGTGTAGGGGTGGCTAGGGCGTGTAGGCAGGGTGCTTCATAGCACTGTTGAAGGGAGGTCAAGCACTGTTAAAACACTCCGATTTGTAGATTTTTTTTTATTTTTTTAACTTTTATCAGCGCTAAAAAAGCACTGATAAAAATGACCCCTTTTAATAGTGCCTTGATTATCACTGCGTTTTTAGCACTGATAAAGTCATTTTTTAGCGCTAATAAAACTCTATTTTGTAGTATTTTCTTTTTTCTTCACTTGGTAAACCTAGCCTCATGTTAGGGTCTCACATTAGGGTGGAGTTATGTGAAGGTCTTCATGTACAGGTCATCCCGACCTTATGTCATGGTAACTTACATGAAGGTGAACCCAATCTTGTATTGGGGTCTTCTCATGAGGGTCCTCACATTAGAGTCCTCATGTCATGGTGAATTGAGCCTTGTGAAAGGGTATATCTCGCGCAAGGATCCTTGTATCAAGGTACTATGAGATTTCTAGAGCTTCTGTGAGGGTAGTCTGCTCTACGTCATGGTAAGGCTTCTGGTCTCACATAAGGGTAAGGTATCTATCTCACGTAAAGGTATATTGATGCATCGTGAAGGTAATAGTTTTGTACAAAAACTCTATTCTTCCTTCCATATTCATTCACTACAACACATCTGCTGTTTAGCAGCGGTTGTTTAGCGGCGGTTCTTAGAACCGCCGCTAAACCTGTTTTAAAAAAGGTTTCACGGTGGTTTATAATAAACCGCCGCGAAACCCTGGTTTTTTTTACAGTCGGCCCTTCCCCCCTTCCCGACCCTCCTCACATTTCCCCCGGCCCCCCGCTTCCCCCGCGACCCCGGCCCCCCGCGACCCCGGCGACCTGGCGACCCCGCGACCCCGGCGACCCCGTGACCTCGGTGACCCCAACCCCCCACGACCCCGACGACCCCGCGACCTCGGTGACGCTGCTTCCCCGGTGACCTATACGAAACCCTAAGGTTGGTTTTTTTAAATTCAAACTAAATGTGAGTTAGTGTAATCCCATAAATTGAAACATTACTAGGTGTTAGTAGTTCCAACCCTTATGTAAGGATAGTTAATCATTTCCTTGATATTCTCCATTAAATGAGAGCATGCGAGTTATTCATTGGCCTCATATTCTATAGATTGTAACTAAATGATAGACGATATTTACTAGTGATCTTTTCAAGAGTGATAACATAATAGTATATATGGTTTTAGGCCTTACCAGGTGCTAGACTGATGTCATTAGCACCTCAAGAACATCAAAAACCTTGCAATGTGACTATAAAGTGTTTTAGATGTGAGGTTTCATTCAAGTGTCATTTTTCATGAGTAGGAACTTATTTTATAAAATGGAACTTAGGTTTTATGGGTGTTCATATGGTGTTTTGACCCATTTTAGGGGTGTTATATTCACATAATTCTTCATTTTAGTGGGTTATACATTCCTAGAGCATGATTAGGCACCTAATAGGTATTATGGAAATTCATTATCTTTTGTAATGAAAGGCTAGGTATGTCATCAGTTGGATTATAATTAGTACAGAATAATGAAACTCTAGGCTATATTTTTTTTAGATCATTGGATATAAGGATGTATAAGGATGATGTGAATATGGATATTATTGAAGAATTTTTCATTTCATTGGTAAATCATAGGGATGATGCATCGATAAACTTGTTTCCCATTGATTTATTGAATGGTAAAATGATCCATACAAGTATGGTTGAAATTATTAAATCATTGAGCTATTAAATTTTTATCATGTGTAATCTCCAAGTTAGAGAGAATTTGAATTTAAAGGAAATATGATTCAACCTAATGTTAGGGAAGATTTTATAAAATCATCTAGTGTCGTAAAACGATGAGTCGGTTTAGTTTTGGATTTTATTCTATATGTTATGGTGAACATGTACATGCCTTAGGAGGAGGGTCACACATATGTATGATGGTGAATCTTATCAATCATGCATCCAAGTGGTTGGTTACATATCTTTTTGAAATCTTTACACCATGTTTTCATGTTTTATGACCTAGGTTTTCATGGTTATAAATATTATAATTTTATGCTCATGCACTTTGATTATGTCATCATATTCATATAATATTTTATACTCACTAATAAGATTTTATTTTTAATGCAAATTTTTACCTTTTATGAGGATTTTATATCAAACTTATTATGATTTATTTTCCCCAGCTCCCCCTGGCTGGACAGCCCCCCTGCTGGAGCCCACCCCCTGGCTGGACATCCCCCTAGCTCCCCCCCTGGTTGGACAACCCCCCCTGCTGGAGCCCTTCCCCCCTGGCTGGACAGCCCCCAGCCCCCCTGGCTGGACAGCCCCCCATCTCCCCCCTGGCTGGACATCCCCCAGCCCCCCGAATGGACAGCCCCCCAGCCCCCCTGGATGGACAACCCCCCCTGACTGGACAGCCCCCCATCTCCCCCTGGCTAGACAACACCCCCCTGCTGGAGCCCCTCCCCCTTGGCTAGATAGCCCCCCGGACTAGACAACCCCCCAGACTGGACAGCCCCCCCAGCTGGACAACCCCTCCCCCGTAGCTAGACAACCCCCCTGTTGGAGCCCCGAACACACATACAATCATAATCAGCACATCATTCATGTCAATACAAAGCATCCCCCATAGGGTCAAAATCCATAACTATAAAATATAACAAACGAGGCTCACATAGGACTCACACATTCATTAAACTTGATGTTTAAATTTAGCCTTTAAATGTTCCAAGAACGAATGTAATGAAATATATCGACTCAAATAAATCCTTAATGTGGTGTTCTTAGATTTAACCCTAGAGTAATTGTACTTTAAACATTTCTTAATTAGTTTCCTTGAAATGGGATTACGATCATTACCTGTAGGCCTATTTTTCTATTGATTAGACCGAAATTATAAGACCTTAAGCTTAGGGAACTTTTAGGCATTACCCCCTTATAGGGTCGATGCTGTATGTTTTTGTAATGGGCTTTCCAAAGGTAGGTAATTCCATTATAACTTAAAATCTGTGATAAATTTTTATAAGGAGTTTCAGACATGAGGTGCATTTCAGGTGCAATTTGGTCTTAATTATAACACATAGTTTCTAAAATGACACCTAGGTAGGATAGGTGGTCATGAAAAATTTTGACCCTTTTTTCAGGAATGCTCATCATGTAACGACTAGTTTCTATCGGATTGAAATTCCTAGGTAATGTTAAACCATATATAAGGTTGTTTGACAATTCTTCTTCACTGTTATCAATGTTGGATGACTCAAGGGGTCGTTAGCATGCTTTATAGTCATACAAGACAGTAAAACTCTACACAAGTATTTCTTATGGACCATTGAATACCAAGATTCATAGGTCTGATAATACAATGGATAGTATAAAGTATTTTCCATTTTGATTTTGAAAGCTCAGGGCACTATATGTTGATACCTGTGGTAACCGTCACGTTTCAAAAATTGATTATGAAACCATATGTATTCAGTGGAAATAGTTCAATCAATGATCATCTATGATTTAATCTCCACTTATCTATGAGGTTGAGATACCCAGGTGTTAATAAAAAATCTATGTTATTCCAAATCTCTGGATGATTTCATAAAAATGATCAAGTGATTTGATATACTAATCTGTTATTATTGGCTTATATACTTTATGTCATAGAACATGTTGATATAACTTAGAGGAGTGTCATGTGTACATTCAAATTTGAATCTAATCTAGAATGAATTTTAGAATATAGTTTTTATCTCTTCAATATAATGATGGTTAAAGTGTGTTGGACAC
This sequence comes from Viscum album, assembly GCA_963277665.1. Lineage (NCBI taxonomy): Eukaryota > Viridiplantae > Streptophyta > Magnoliopsida > Santalales > Viscaceae > Viscum > Viscum album. The sequence goes on from OY728163.1 coordinate 318,399,415, forward strand.
ATCCAAAACCTACGTTCAATGATCTGTGTAGAGTGTTCCATAGTATGCAATCCATTTTCAACAAATGATGACTAGGAAACTCCTATGGTGTGAAGTGTTATTCCATGTAGGTTAGCGTGTCCTTCTGAGTATAAGGAACACAACTGGGGAGGACCATTTGATATCAGTTGATGTTTATTTTGAATTACCATGGGGGTGTATACATTAGAAACGTGTCAGTGCTTGCAATGTAACACACTGATGGAATGATTGGCTATGCATGCCACCTATTTAGACATCATTAGTTAGTGATGCAATTAAATGGTTATGCTTGAGGAATAAAAATACACATCTTATGGTAAACCCATCATATTCAGGTAGTGATGATTATTATGTGGGAGCAGTGGATCTCTTCTTATGGTAAACCCATCATATCCAGTTTTTAGCAGTTCCTCTCCTTCATCAACTCTCATTATGAGGGCGAAATTATTTGACATCAAATAACTCACTCATTACAGGAGATATTATGGAATAAATTGAAATATTGAGGTAAATCCATGACAAAAATGGATCGAAATCAACATAAGGATTCATGAAGGACTAAACCTTCACACACAAAATGGTTCTTCATGATGGTATATAAGGCATCATAAAAGATGACACACATAAATGATGACAACCATTTCACAATGTATGTCTACTCGTGAAGGTCTCCATCATTCATGAAACGTACCTCATAGGTGGTAACATTCATTAAAAGTATCTTATCACCTCAAAATCACATATAAATACCTAACATCATTTGACATTTAATGGAATTAAAACATTTAAGTTTTTTTAGAAGCTCTAAAATTTTTAAACTTAAACCATCATGAGGAAAACAGATGATTGACCCCTATATGTAGTTATCTTTCATGAACAACCACCCTTGAGCTCTTGAAACTCAACACCATGGTTGTGATAACTCTCACAATGGTTGATGATATTTGTGATATTGGTAAAACCCCTTACACTTCTTATGGTTTTGTGGGACATTTTTCATTCACGAAACATGTCCTATATGAACTAAGGCATTACCCCAAGGCTGGGGAACCCAGTTTCACAAATCTCTAACCTTCAAGAAATAGCTAAACTTTAAAAAACTCTTTCACTTCATGTAACCATCCATATTCATGAAAATCACATAACATTTCCAAACTTGATTCCTCCTTTCATCAAACCCATCATCATGAATGTTGATTTCTCAATTGTCTTATACCATTCAAATTTGGTTCATTCATGGCCAGATCTTCCATATGACTAGTATCATCAACCCTCATTTCTGGTTTGATTTGTTTTTCAGGGCAGTGGTGCAGTAGAAACAAAAAATATATTTTTTTGTTTCTGGGCAGTTTTTAGCGGCGGTTTAAACCGCCGCTAAACGTGAATTTTAATTTACCTTTAGCGGCGGTTATAACCACCGCTAAATAGTCACATCGGCTGCCTCATCCCGCGGAGGTTCCGATGGCTTTAGCGGTGGTTTTATGGTGGCTGGATTTTAGTTTATTCGCGGTGGTTATAACCACCGCGAATAAAGGGATACCGACGGCTCGTAAAACCGCCGCGAAATGAGACAGCTACGACGCTTTCCTCAAACCACCGCGAAACGTAAATAACCACCGCTAATAGATTGCCGACGCCTTACTTGGCGGCAGTTTTTATAAACCGCCGCCAAATGGTTTAGCGGCGCTTAAAACCGCCGCTAAACGGCGGTTCTGCTGTAGTGATTCTATAGCATGTTTTTATGAAATATAAGGGAATGGAAATTAAAAATAAATAGATTTAAGATCTGTTTTGATGGGAATGGATGTAATCTTTAAATTTCTAAAATTTAAGAGATTTAAATGGGTCATGAAAGGGAATAAAATCAAAATTGAATTAATATGAATTAAAATGGGGAAATTTGACCGAGTATTTGGGAAGTACCAAGTAAAATGATCTCTGTAATTTTAAAATCAGAGCCCAATCATGTTTCACGTTTTCCCTCAAACCTGGGAGACCTCATCCTAGCCTTACGAGTTTAGTTAGCCCTTCACAATCGACCCGATCTACCTATTGTGATTTTCAAGCCAATCCCATCACTTATTATCTTTTGGATATAGTGTAGCAAAATCATAAATATATTTTGGAGGTAAGGGATTCAAGACACTCTCTTTTATTTGTGAAAACTGTGAGTTTATCATTCTTCTACTTTCATCACTACCACAGATCCAGGTAAAGGATGTGCTAGGTTTTATCAACGCTAAGCAGAAAACGCTGATAAAAAGGAGACTTGTATCAGCGCTTGTGAAAAGCGGTGATAAAAGTTTTTAATAAAAAATATTATTAATTTATATAGAATTATTATATTTATATTAAAAAAAATGTTTATTTGTATACATTAAATAAAAAATGCATGTTTATAATTAATATATTTTTTAATAATTCAAATGTATATATAATAAATTTCATTAAATAATAAATATATTTATTATATTTATATATTTATAAATATACATTTATAAATATATATTTATAATTATGAGATTATAAAAAATATATTTAATTAATATATTTATTTTAATAATTATGAAATTATAAAAAATATATATAATTAATATATATATTTTTAATTTCATAAGTATTTATATATATATTAATGACCATATATAATTATTATATTTATTTTAATTTCATAAGTATTTAAATATATATATATATATATATTTATATTTATATTTATGACTATAATTAAAATATATATGTAATAAATATATATTTACAATTATAATTCTAAATAAATATAGATATATTTAAATATATATTTATTATAACTATAAATAACTATATATAAATTTATAGTTATTAAATAATTATAAAATTATAATAAATATATACAAATATTTACAATTATAATTCTAAATAAATATAGATGTATTTAAATAATTATAAAATCATAATAAAGATATTGATTATATGTAATTGTAAATATAATAAATATATTTATTACAAATTTATAATTATAAATATATAGTTTTATTATATATATGTATATATATATATATATATATATATATATATATAAATAATTTATTATCATTATAGTTTTATCAACGCTTTTTTGATGGGGGAATGAATCTTATTAAGAAGCATCTTGTGATTTCATCCCATGTAGTGATAGAATATGGCATTAAGCTTTGGATCCGCTCTTTGGCTTTATCTTTTAGTGAGAATCTGGATAACCTTAGCCTTACTGCATCGCTAACAACGTCGTTGAACCAGAAAGTATCACAAAGCTCAAGAAAACTTCCCAAGTGTGCATTTGGATCTTCATGTGGTAGCCTGATGAATTGAAGTGAATTCACGATCATTTGGATAATCACCTGCTTGATCTCGAAGTGGTTCGCAACAACCGGGAGGCACTGAGATGCCCGATTGTATCCCTATGCTTGAAGGAAACCATAATCCATAAAATCCTTTGTGCCGGTTGTCTTCCTTTCCCAGATGGATCAATTCCTTATTCTCACTCTACTCCCGCTGTACCGCCCTCTAGTTTCTTCAATCTTCTTTCCAACTCAGGATTGAAATTAAAAAACTATTTTCCTTTTCGTCGAGTTGAGTACTCCTCCAATAACGATATAACCTGAAAATTTCAACACAACCAGATCAAGCGTAACAAAAAGAATAAAAGAAAGGGGATGAGAACAGACTTACCCTAATCTGCCAAACCTAAGGTCTTTACTAAGTAGTGATTATGTTGTTATTGGAATTGGATCTAAGCAAACCTCTTCTCTTAGAATTAGCTCTCTAATTTCCAAACTCCTCATTTCTTATGTTCAAGCACTTCAGTTCATAAAAAAATTAGGTGATTCAAAACCATATTAAAACATAGCACTTAAACTCAATCTATGGTCAAGATAGAATCTAAGAACTAGTCACACATTGAAAATCAATTCCTCAATCAAGAGACAACGATCAAGCTCAAAGCTCAAAGAAGGAAGAAAAGATATGAAAGATAATATGAATGCATAACCCAATAAGAGTATCCATTAAAAACTTAAGAAAACGACTATTCAATCATCCATCATTACAAAACTCGGTACATGAATGTTTACCCCCTCATGTTTTCACACAAACCAAGGAATTGATCCATGCTAAACATGAGAAGAGTGCCTATAAACCTAAAACTAACTGAAGTCTCAAGCTGAGCACTCCAACAAGTGGTAGGTTTATTCACGTAGGAATAAAGCTATGGGAAGGGGTGCAACAAGTCGGGAATCACATGGGGGCCTCAGCACACGTGAAGGCTAACAAATTGGGAATAAATTGTGGGAGTGGGACCGGGCGTGAGGCTGGCAGTTAGAAGGTTACAGATTCTTGGCTTAGTGTTTGGGCGGGAGAGCGCAGGGGGCTCCCGAAGTTCTCCTAGTATTTCTCCTCCGCCTCTCTTCTTCCTCAGATTCTGTATTACCAGAGTCTGTATTCCAGGTAATTCTTACAGGACTCTTTGAATACAATTTTCCATATACTGTTTGTTTCAGTGTGGGGATTCTATCATTTTGTTACGGCCTGCCGGATCCGACATTAACTCGCGCTCCCTCCTGCATCGTTTCCTAGAGCGGACGATGTCAGTTACAAATCGAGTATGGAGACTCGGCTACAGTCTCGTCTAGAAGCACTGGAGTAGAGAATGGAGCGTGTAGAATCTATACGTGACCAGTGTATCGAATGGGTGGAAATGACAGTAACAGAACTAGCGTCTACGGCGGGAGCTTTCCAGCAGGAAATCTCTGGACTAAAGGGACTGCAGAAATCTATGGCTGGAATCGTGCATCAATTGGAGAAATTACCGATGCAAGAGGAGGCGACACATTCTGCGCCAAATTTCGAATCAGGAGAGTTGCTGATGCCATTGTAGGAGAAATCGAGCCCGAAACGCAGGGGTTGGGGGAAGCTGTCGGAGATGGTCCCGTGCTGATGTTAGCGGTGCGGTGAGTAGAACTTCATGTTTTTGATGGACAAGATCCTCGAGGATGGCTCAACAGAGCTGAATTATATTTTTCGGATAAATCAAACACCCGAGCATGCCAAGATTTCTTTGGCTCATGTGAGTATGGAAGGGGTGTCTATACACTAGTTCACCGTTTTTGAAGAGGTTGGATCCACATTGTCTTGGAAAAAATTTAAGGCAGAGATAATGGAAAGATTTACTGGATTAGAAGTACAAAATCCTTATGAAGAATTAGCTGGGAATCGGCAACATGACACAGTCTAGGAATACATTGAACGTTTCAAATTTATGAAATCTCTCATTCTACACCAGCTGGAATCTCAATATGTTAGGTATTTCCTTCACAGGTTGCGAGAAGAGGTGCAGAGCTGGGTTGGAATCCATAATCTGAAGACTCGTTTACAAGTAACGCGATTAGCGTGGCATGTTGAGATGGAACTTGGCAAAGGAGCGGGTCCACAGATTCAGGCTGGAAGTTCTCGCTGGTCTAGAAGCAGAGACCGGATGCACTCCTCTCGGGTTCATCTATCTCAGCAGCCAAACTCAGCACCACAAATACTACAAAGAGGAAGGGAGCTGATAGGCAGACTCAACAGGGAGGTAATACGTACTGTTCCAAATGGAGGAAAAGGAGTTGGGCAATTATCATGTAAAGTGTGGGAAGATTGTAGGAAGAAGGGATCGTGTTTTCACTGTGGAAAACCTTACAATCCCCTGCATAAATGCTCCGACCTCAAGATAAGGGTGTTAATTTTAGGAGAATACGATGATGAGTCTGAACCTACACCCCCACAAGAAGAGGTCATCGAGTAGATTGAGGCAGTCTGAACCTAGACCCCCACAACAGACTTTTTGACGGTTGGTGGAATAGTGTTCGTCCTCCTTATTAGCCCATTTTCGGGCTAGGGTTGAGTTAGTGTTTTGAGAACCCTGAAACTCTCTGTAAATTGTGCTCTCGGATCATAGTGAAATTCTGCCTCTCCGTGAACATAGAGATTATTTCCGAACCACGTAAATCTCTATGTTCTCGTTCATTTCTTTTTTTCCCTTTTATTCTTCTTTGAATCGTTGTTTTGTCGTTGTGACTCCTGGCGTTTCCGCATCAGAATGTAAGCTTATGGACTTAGAGGACTTGGGAATTTTGTACAGCTCTATAAACTGCTCAAAGGAATCCTACCATGACTTTGAAAATTGAGGGTAACATTAAGGGAATTTCAGTTTTAATTTTACTAGATAGTGGTGCCTCACACAATTTTATTAGTCCTAAATTGGCCAGGATACTTGGTTTGACAGTTATGGACTCTAGGAGGATGAGGGTCAAGCTTGAGATGGACATAAAACCGAAAATAAAGGGGTCTGCCATCAAATTTGGCTAACGATGGGAGCTTATGGTTGTTCTATCAAATCACATGTCTTAGATATTGGGGGGATGTATATCATCTTGGGAGTAGCATGGTTAAGTGCCCTTGAGGATGTTTGCATCAACTGGAAAACTATGATGATGAAATTTGCAGTGGACAACCAGTTTTACACTCTTTTGGAAGTTCAATGTGCTGACCGTGCAGCTTTTTCTCTGGATCAGTGGGTTCGTGGACAATGTGTCAGCTGTACACGTTGTCAGATAACTAGAGGCAAGAAAAGTTGTGGGGAGTAGTTTCTGAATGACAAACAAAGCTGGGAATGATAGTAGGTTTTTTGTCCCTTTTCCTCAGTTTTTGACGAACCCAGTGGACTTCCAGCACAGTGGCAACAAGAACATAAGATAAACCTCACTCCAAGACAAGGACCAGTATCGGCTTGGCCGTATAGATACCCCTATTTTCAGAAGAATGAAATAGAAAAGCAGGTACAACATATGTTAAACAGTGGCATTATACGGCCAATTACTAGTGTTTTTTCCAGTCCGGTGTTGTTAGTTAAAAAGAAGGATGGGACGTGGTGGCTATGTGTAGATTACTGTGCGTTGAATAAAGTGACTATACCGGACAAATTTCCTATTCCGGTGGTAGAAGAATTACTTGATGAATTGTATGAGGCTACTTATTTTTCTAAACTTGATCTTCGAGCAGGGTATCATCAAATTCGCATGCAAGAGTGCGATGTGGAAAAAATAGCTTTTCGGACTCATAGTGGTTACTATGAGTATCTAGTGATGCCTTTTGGTTTGATGAATGTACCATCCACTTTTCAGGCCACTATGAACGGGTTATTACGTTCCTTGCCTCGACATTATGTTTTAATTTTTTTTGATGATATTCTTGTGTATAGCAAGGATTGACCGATGCATTTACAACATGTGGTGGAGGTACTTCAAGTTCTCCAAGAAAATGAGTTTTTTTGCCAACAAGAAAAAATGTCATTTTGGGTAGCGGAAAATTGAATATTTGGGTCACATTATTTCCGCCGAGGGAGTCTCCATGGACCCCGGCCGACCATGACCCAACCGAACTCCCTCGACCGCCGCAACTCAGATACGCGATGTACCAGTAACTTTTTTTTTTAATTCAAATTTATTTATATTGCTCGCCCCTTATTTTTTTTCGAGTTACACCTGTTGTTATTTTTACTGCCATGTTTTCTTTCTATATTTTTATGTTTTTTTTATTTTTTTGTTTATTGTTTTTTTTGAGATATATGGTTTTTAATATTTAATTGTTTGTTTTATATATTTCAGGAATTGTGATTTATTTAAAAATGTCTAAGGCAAGGTAAGGAAACACCCAACTTGGTTTTTTGAGATATATGGTTTTTAATATATTTCAGGAATTTATATATGATTTTTTGAGATATATGGTTTTTAATATTTAATCATTGGTGGCATTGTCGACTTCATTTGTTTTTTGATGTATGAAATATGAATTATTAACATAAATCTTTTATATTTATGTATATATTGTATAATTTATTATTTGTTATTGTTGATTTATGTATACACCTCTTTTGTGCGCCGTGCCGTGCGCTTTTGCGCCGGGGGCCCTTGTCGCCGTTGTACACCATGCGCCATAAATAACAATGACAACAGTGCATTACCACTATCGACCAATAGTGTTAGATTGCAAAATTATTAGGTTATCGATTTGAAATTTGTTATAAACCGGGCAAGGAAAATTCAGATGTCGATGCTTTGTCCAAAAGAGACGAGGAGGCATCTCGCCTTTGTCTGTTAGAATCTCGGTCAGTTTGGAAGGAGGGCCACAACTTAACTGATGGGGTTTCTTCTGACCCTTTTCTGTGGTAAATTTTATGTGCACTGCAATCTGGGCAGCCGACTGCTGCTGGATTTACCCTTAACCAGGGCATTCTGCACTACCATGGGCGTTTAGCTATACCAGCCACGTCCCCTTGGGTTCCTGTCCTATTTGCGGAATTTCATTCTACTCAAGGGGGGCACATGGGTTTCTACCGCACCCACAGAAAGTTGGACGACAATTTATATTGGATGGGAATGAAGCAAGCTGTAAGGAACTACGTTCAGCAGTGTGAAGTGTGTCAGCGGTTCAAATATTCTACTCTTTCTCCTACGGGTCTGCTAGAACCCCTGGAAATTCCTACAGTAGTATGGTCGGATATATTTTTGGATTTCATTTCTGGCCTTCTTAAATCCAAAGGGTATGATGTAGTTTTGGTGGTTGTCGACCGGTTGTCCAAATATGCCAATTTCCTGCTCCTCAAACACCCTTATACAGCCCAATCAGTTGGTGAGCTTTTTATTCGCGAGATAGTTCGTTTACATGGAGTACCTGCATCTATAATGAGTGACCGCAGCCCACTTTTTCTCGATCACTTTTGGACAGAATTATTCCGTCTTTATGACACCACCCTTCGACTAAGTTCAACCTACCACCCTCAAACGGATGGACAAATGGAAGGCGTCTACCATTGTCTTGAAACCTACATGCGTTGTTTTGGGGGGGACCAACCATGCACTTGGTCATATTGGATCTCATGGGCTGAATGGAGTTACAACACCACCTGACATATCTCTATTCGGACTATTTCTTTTGAAATGGTTTATGCTCGAAAGCCCCCAATCATCCTTGGTTTTCTGCCCTCTGAGATCCGAGTTCCAACTGTAGCTGCTACATTAGGAGATCGTGATGAAACCCTTCGCCAACTCTGTCATCATTTGGCCCGATCTCATGATTATATGAAGTTTTCAACACATAAGCATCGACTTACAGTTGATTTCCAGGCTGGGGATTGAGTTTACTTAAAGTTTCGACCGCATAAACAACACACTTGCTCAGCAATTTTTTCACAAACTGGCCGCCATATTTTATGGCCCTTTTACCATCTTGGAACGGATTGGTCATGTCGCTTACCAGTTAGATTTACCTGCTGTTGCACAGGGTCACCCGATTTTTCATGTTTCTCAATTAAAAAAGGCAATTGGCACACAACAAGTACATCCCTCCCTATCGCCAGGAATGGACATCGACACGGCTCATTATCCAAAACCATTGGTTGTTTTGTCTCACCGCCTACACTTGAAAGATGGTTTGGCCCACCCACAGTTTTTAATTTAGTGGACCGGCAACTCAGCTGATGATGCAACTTGGGAAGATGAATTTACCTTATGCAACCAGTTTCCTCATTTCAGTCTTGGGAACAAGACTGTTTTTCAAGGGCGGGTTAGTGTTAGAGTCGGAGGGGATCCTGCCACCAGGCAGGTTTATTCCCGTGGGAATAAAGCTACAGGAGGGGGTGACGTAAGTGGGGAATCATGTGGGGGCCTCAGCACATGTGAAGCCTAACCATTTGGGACTAAATTGTGGGAGTGGGTCGGGTTTGTGGTGGTTGGTAGCTACTTTGTAGGGGGTGAATTGTAGTTGTGCTGCGAGCCGCCCTCCCTGTACGAGGACACCACCCCCGGTGTCTCGCCCTCGTGCGACAACACAACACCCAACCCGTCACCCCCTCCCTGTACAACACCCCCCAGATCGTCGCCTCTCTTGGTGTGCCTACTCCAGCGGATCACCTTTCTCCATCTGACACCCCATACTGCACAACCGGACTCCTCCGCCATTCATGAAACTCCTTTTTTAGTGACCTAATTAATACCCAGATGTTCCGAGTGTGCATTTTCAGCGCCTATTGTCTAGGATTACTCTGCCATGATTGATCACAGAAGGTAACGACTCAAAACATTTTTTCTATCTTTTGTGCACCTTCAACACCTTGTCAACATGCATTTTCAACACACAATCTATGACATCATCAAACGCCACTATTGTCCATGGCGATACTCCAACAGCGTGTCTATCCCAACGGTCCACCTCATGGGTTTCTGACTCTGGTTCCTCTGAGCACATCACCAGGGATGGAGGTATTCTTCGGTCCTACAAATCGACCTCAACTGGAGGTAATATTACTGTGGACGATGGTCAGACAATGCAAATTATTGGTTATGAGAGTTGTTCAATTACGTCTGGCTTAACACTATCCGTTGTTGCTTTCGTCCCTGTTGTCTCTTTAATTTACTATCAATTAGTAAAATTACAGCTGACTTACAGTGCCAGACCATATTCTCACCTGTTTTAGTTATATTTCAAGAGCATTCAATGACTCAGGTGCTTGGTAATGGACGTCTTTAGGGTGGTGTGTATGTGTTTGACTCGGCCCCCGCTCTCGCCTGTCTTGCCACCTCTAATCATGCCCTCCAGCTTCACTATCGCCTTGGTCATCCACCCGTCACCGGGTCACCTATGTTCCTCAAGCAACCCCCCGTGCATCCACTCCTTTTCATTTGGTTCATTTTGATATCTGGGGGTCCAGTTCTAGTCTATCCAAACTGGGTTATCGATATTTTGTTACTTTCATCAACGATTTTTCATGGATGACTTAAGTCTATTTGCTGAAAAATCGTTCTGAAATCTTTTCTGTGTTTCGCTCCTATTACCAAGAAATCACCACCCAATTTTCTGCTAATCTTCACTGCTTTCGTTCTGACAATGATCGTGAATATTTATCTGGACCATTCCAGTCTTTTCTCGATGACCACGACATTATCCATCGGACTTATTGTCCTGACACACCTCAACAAAACGGTGTTGTTGAACGAAAGAACCGTCATCCGTTAGAAGTTGCTCGAGCGCTTTTATTTCAGAAGAAAGTTTCAACCATTTTTGGGTGATGTCATTCTCACAGCCACCTATCATATCAACAGACTTCCCTCATCTGTTCTTCAGGGGGAGGCACCCTTCCATTCTTTATTTCCAACAACACCCCCTCATTCCCTACCCCTGTGCATTTTTGGCCGTGCGGGTTATGTTCGTGATGTTCGCCCATCGATTACCAAGATTGATGCGCGTGCTCTAAAATGCATCTTTCTTGGCTATTCTCGCACCCATCGCGAATATCGATGCTTCTCTCTAGATTTGCGTTATTATGTTGTCTCAGCTGATATTTTCTTTGTCGAATCATCAGTTATTTTTGTTTCCGAGTTCCCACCACCACTTACTTCTTCCAATTCCGAAGTTATTTTACTATATTCTCTCAATACACCACCACCTCTATCTCTTCCTAGTGATGTTTTTGGATCATGATTTGGCCAGGTATGTACTCGCCGACCTCGCACACCTGCCACCCTGCCCCCTGATGTCGCTACCACACTTGACAACTCACCTGCTCTTGATGCTTCATCATCAGAGTTGCCTACTGCGCTTTGCAAAGGCTCACGCTCCTGTCAGTCTTATCAGGGATTATCTGTGACTACCTCATGAGTTATTGAGACACTGACTGCTCACTCGACACCACACACTATTTTCGAGACCATATCTCATCCATGATGGTTACAGGCTATGCAGGATGAATTTCAGGTTATGGACACCAACCATACTTGGGATCTTGTCCCTTTTCCTTCGGGTAAACAGATGGTTGGTTGAAAATGGATCTATATAGTTCGTGTCAATGCTGATGACTCTCTTAATTGTTTCAAGGCTCACCCTGTTGTCAAAGGTTATGCGCAGATATATGGAGTTGATTATTTTGACACTTTTTCTCTAATGGCAAAGATGACATCGGTTCACCTACTTATCTCTCTTGATTCCTCCTCTCACCGATCTCTCCATCAATTGGATATTAAAAATGATTTTCTTCATTGATTTCTTAATAAAGAAGTATATATGGAGCAACCACCTGAGTTTGTTGCTCAGGGGGAGTTCTCCAAGGTTTGTCGTCTTCGTTGATCGCTGTATGGACTCAAGTAGTCGCCACGTGCTTGGTTCGACCGTTTTTGCACTGTTATGCTTAGCTTTGTCATGTGCCAAAGCATAAAAGATCCTTCTGTTTTTTATCGTCAATCTGCAGTAAAAAGATTTTTTTGGTGGTCTATTTGGATGACATTGTTATTACTGGCAATGATGCTACTGACATTGGTCGACTCAAGTCTTTTCTTCATCAGAATTTTCAAACAAAAGATTTGGGTCCACTTCGATATTTATTAGGAATTGAGGTCTCCGGATGTAACAAGAGAATTTTTCTATCTCAGAGAAAGTAAGCTTTTGATATGCCGTAGGAGACTGGCATGACTCAAGTTGACTCGGTTGACACACCCCTTGAACCTCGAGAAATGTCACTTTTCACCGACAGTGAGATGTTTTCATCACCCGACAGATATAGACGACTCGTTGGGAAGCTTAACTACTTGATGAAGACTCGACCCGATATTGCTTGTGCGGTTAGCAAAGTGAGTCAGTTTATGGAATCTCCAACAAAAACACAGTGGGATGTTATTCTTCGCATTGTTAGCACTACTGAAAATCAGGCCATTAGCGACCGCCATTGGCGGTCGCTAAAGGCCTTTAGCGGCCGCTCAGCGACCGCCATTGGCGGTCGCTGTTGCCTCGTCGCTAGAGGCTTTTAGCGACCGCCAATGGCGGTCGCTGAAGGCCCTCTGCCGGGCACCCTATAGGCGGTCGCTAGTATAATTTTTTTTTTTTTTTAAATTTTTTTTATTGAATTGAATATATAAATATATATATATATATATATATATAAATATTCATATATATACTATTAAATACAATATTTTAAATATATATATATATAATATATTTTAAATGTTTTAATATATATATAATATATATATAATATCAAATCATTGTGCTATAATAATTTAAAAACTTCGATTCAAGAAATAATCTCATTTCAGGTCTTTCGGAGCACGTTTGCTCCGAATGGGACCGCCGCACGCCGTTTTGGTGTTTTATGGCGCCGGAAACGCGTTTCCGGCCGCCGCGGTCAAACGGCACCTCCGAATGAGGTGCCGTCTGGCCGACCATTTCACAATTCACGCCCCGGATGTTGTCGTACGGTTTCGTGGCATTCGGAGGTCGTTCGGGTGGTTTTGACCCCCCAACGCGACATTGCAGCGCGCGCCGCGCTGCTGAAAAGGACACAATCGGACGTGCCGCGCGCACCGCACGTCCGATGGACGTGCGGCCTCCTCCTGCATCTCAGGAATAATATTTCTATCGTTCCCGTGCGGTTTCAGGTCGTTCGGAGCACGTTTGCTCCGAATTGGACCGCCGCACGCCGTTTTGGTGTTTAATGGCGCCGGAAACGCGTTTCCGGCCGCCGCGGTCAAACGGCACCTCTGAATGAGGTGCCGTCTGACCGAACATTTCACAATTCACGCCCCGGATGTTTTCGTACGGTTTCGTGGCATTCGGAGGTCGTTCGGGTGGTTTTGACCTCCCAACGCGCCATTTCAGCGCGCGCCGCGCTGCTGAAAAGGACACAATCGGACGTGCCGCGCGCACCGCACGTCCGATGGACGTGCGGCCTCCTCCTGCATCTCAGTAATAATATTTCTATCGTTCCCGTGCGGTTTCAGGTCGTTCGGAGCACGTTTGCTCCGAATTGGACCGCCGCACGCCGTTTTGGTGTTTAATGGCGCCGGAAACGCGTTTCCGGCCGCCGCGGTCAAACGGCACCTCCAAATGAGGTGCCGTCTGGCCGACCATTTCACAATTCACGCCCCGGATGTTGTCGTACGGTTTCGTGACATTCGGAGGTCGTTCGGGTGGTTTTGACCCCCCAACGCGCCATTTCAGCGCGCGCCGCGCTGCTGAAAAGGACACAATCGGACGTGCCGCGCGCACCGCACTTCCGATGGACGTGTGGCCTCCTCCTGCATCTCAGGAATAATATTTCTATCGTTCCCGTGCGGTTTCAGGTCGTTCGGAGCACGTTTGCTCCGAATTGGACCGCCGCACGCCGTTTTGGTGTTTAATGGCGCCGGAAACGCGTTTCCGGCCGCCGCGGTCAAACGGCACCTCCGAATGAGGTGCCGTCTGGCCGACCATTTCACAATTCACGCCCCGGATGTTGTCGTACGGTTTCGTGGCATTCGGAGGTCGTTCGGGTGGTTTTGACCCCCCAACGCGCCATTTCAGCGCGCGCCGCGCTGCTGAAAAGTACACAATCGGACGTGCCGCGCGCACCGCACGTCCGATGGACGTGCGGCCTCCTCTTGCATCTCAGGAATAATATTTCTATCGTTCTCATGCGGTTTCAGGTCGTTCGGAGCACGTTTGCTCCGAATTGGACCGCCGCACGCCGTTTTGGTGTGTTATGGCGCCGGAAACGCGTTTCCGGCCGCCGCGGTCACACGGCACCTCCGAATGAGGTGCCGTCTGGCCGACCATTTCACAATTCACGCCCCGGATGTTGTCGTACGGTTTCGTGGCATTTGGAGGTCGTTCGGGTGGTTTTGACCCCCCAACGCGCCATTTCAGCGTGCGCCGCGCTGTTGAAAAGGACACAATCGGACGTGCCGCGCGCACCGCACGTCCGATGGACGTGCGGCCTCCTCCTACATCTCAGGAATAATATTTCTATCGTTCCCGTGCGGTTTCAGGTCGTTCGGAGCACGTTTGCTCCGAATTGGACCGCCGCACGCCGTTTTGGTGTTTAATGGCGCCAGAAACGCGTTTCCGGCCGCCGCGGTCACACGGCACCTCCGAATGAGGTGCCGTCTGGCCGACCATTTCACAATTCACGCCCCGGATGTTGTCGTACGGTTTCGTGGCATTCGGAGGTCGTTCGGGTGGTTTTGACCCCCCAACGCGCCATTTCAGCGCGCGCCGCGGTGCTGAAAAGGACACAATAGGACGTGCCGCGCGCACCGCACGTCCGATGGACGTGCGGCCTCCTCCTGCATCTCAGGAATAATATTTCTATCGTTCCCGTGCGGTTTCAGGTCGTTCGGAGCACGTTTGCTCCGAATTGGACCGCCGCACGCCGTTTTGGTGTGTTATGGCGCCGGAAACGCGTTTCCGGTCGCCGCGGTCACACGGCACCTCCGAATGAGGTGCCGTCTGGCCGACCATTTCACAATTCACGCCCCGGATGCTGTCGTACGGTTTCGTGGCATTCGGAGGTCGTTCGGGTGGTTTTGACCCCCCAACGCGCCATTTCAGCGCGCGTCGCGCTGCTGAAAAGGACACAATCGGACGTGCCGCGCGCACCGCACGTCCGATGGACGTGCGGCCTCCTCCTGCATCTCAGGAATAATATTTCTATCGTTCCCGTGCGGTTTCAGGTCGTTCGGAGCACGTTTGCTCCGAATTGGACCGCCGCACGCCGTTTTGATGTTTAATGGCGCCGGAAACGCGTTTCCGGCCACCGCGGTCAAACGGCACCTCCGAATGAGGTGCCGTCTGGCCGACCATTTCACAATTGACGCCCCGGATGTTGTCGTACGGTTTCGTGGCATTCGGAGGTCGTTCGGGTGGTTTTGACCCCCAACGCGCCATTTCAGCGCGAGCCGCGCTGCTAAAAAGGACACAATCGGACGTGCCGCGCGCACCGCACGTCCGATGGACGTGCGGCCTCCTCCTACATTTCAGGAACAATATTTCTATCGTTCCCGTGCGGTTTCAGGTCGTTCGGAGCACGTTTGCTCCGAATTGGACCACCGCACGCCGTTTTGGTGTTTAATGGCGCCGGAAACGCGTTCCCGGCCGCCGCGGTCACACGGCACCTCCGAATGAGGTGCCGTCTGGCCGACCATTTCACAATTCACGCCCCGGATGTTGTCGTACGGTTTCGTGGCATTCAGAGGTCGTTCGGGTGGTTTTGACCCCCCAACGCGCCATTTCAGCGCGCGCCGCGCTGCTGAAAAGGACTCAATCGGACGTTCCGCGCGCACCGCACGTTCGATGGACGTGCGGCCCTCTCCTGCATCTCAGGAATAATATTTCTATCGTTCCCGTGCGGTTTCAGGTCGTTCGGAGCACGTTTTCTCCGAATTGGACCGCCGCACGCCGTTTTGGTGTTTTATGGCGCCGGAAACGCGTTTCCGGCCGCCGCGGTCACACGGCACCTCCGATTGAGGTGCCGTCTGGCCGACCATTTCACAATTCACGCCCCGGATGTTGTCGTACGGTTTCGTGGCATTCGGAGGTCGTTCGGGTGGTTTTGACCCCCCAACGCGCCATTTCAGCGCGCGCCGCGCTGCTGAAAAGGACACAATCGGACGTGTCGCGCGCACCGCACGTCCGATGGACGTGCGGCCTCCTCCTGCATCTCAGGAATAATATTTCTATCGTTCCCGTGCGGTTTCAGGTCGTTCGGAGCACGTTTGCTCCGAATTGGACCGCCGCACGCCGTTTTGGTGTTCAATGGCGTCGGAAACGCGTTTCCGGCCACCGCGGTCAAACGGCACCTCCGAATGAGGTGCCGTCTGGCCGAACATTTCACAATTCACGCCCCGGATGTTGTCGTACGGTTTCGTGGCATTCGGAGGTCGTTCGGGTGGTTTTGACCCCCAACGCGCCATTTCAGCGCGCGCCGCGCTGCTGAAAAGGACACAATCGGACGTGCCGCGCGCACCGCACGTCCGATGGACGTGCGGCCTCCTCCTGCATTTCAGGAATAATATTTCTATCGTTCCCGTGCGGTTTCAGGTCGTTCGGAGCACGTTTGCTCCGAATTGGACCGCCGCACGCCGTTTTGGTGTTTTATGGCGCCGGAAACGCGTTTCCGGCCGCCGCGGTCACACGGAACCTCCGATTGAGGTGCCGTCTGGCCGTCCATTTCACAATTCACGCCCCGTATGTTGTCGTACGGTTTCGTGGCATTTGGAGGTCGTTCGGGTGGTTTTGACCCCCCAACGTGCCATTTCAGCGAGCGCCGCGCTGTTGAAAAGGACACAATCGGACGTGCCGCGCGCACCGCACGTCCGATGGACGTGCGGCCTCCTCCTGCATCTCAGGAATAATATTTCTATCGTTCCCGTGCGGTTTCAGGTCGTTCGGAGCACGTTTGCTCCGAATTGGACTGCCGCACGCCGTTTTGGTGTTTTATAGCGCCGGAAACGCGTTTCCGGCCGCCGCGGTCACACGGCACCTCCGATTGAGGTGCCGTCTGGCCGACCATTTCACAATTCACGCCCCGGATGTTTTCGTACGGTTTCGTGGCATTCGGAGGTCGTTCGGGTGGTTTTGACCCCCCAACGCGCCATTTCAGCGCGCGCCGCGCTGCTGAAAAGGACACAATCGGACGTGCCGCGCGCACCGCACGTCCGATGGGCGTGCGACCTCCTCCTGCATCTCAGGAATAATATTTCTATCGTTCCCGTGCGGTTTCAGGTCGTTCGGAGCACGTTTGCTCCGAATTGAACCGTCGCACGTCGTTTTGGTGTTTTATGGCGCCGGAAACGCGTTTCCGGCCGCCGCGGTCACACGGCACCTCCGATTGAGGTGCCGTCTGGCCGACCATTTCACAATTCACGCCCCGGATGTTGTCGTACGGTTTCGTGGCATTCGGAGGTCGTTCGGGTGGTTTTGACCCCCAACGCGCCATTTCAGCGCGCGCCGCGGTGCTAAAAAGGACACAATCGGACGTGCCGCGCGCACCGCACGTCGACGTGCGGCCTCCTCCGGCATCTCAGGAATAATATTTCTATCGTTCCCGTGCGGTTTCAGGTCGTTCGGAGCACGTTTGCTCCGAATTGGACCGTCGCACGCCGTTTTGGTGTTTTATGGCGCCGGAAACGCGTTTCCGGCCGCCGCGGTCACACGGCACCTCCGATTGAGGTTCCGTCTGGCCGACCATTTCACAATTCACGCTCCAGATGTTGTCGTACGGTTTCGTGGCATTCGGAGGTCGTTCGGGTGGTTTTGACCCCCCAACGCGCCATTTCAGCGCGCGCCGCGCTGCTGAAAAGGACACAATCGGACGTGCCGTGCGCACCGCACGTCCGATGAACGTGCGGCCTCCTCCTGCATCTCAGGAATAATATTTCTATCGTTCCCGTGCGGTTTCAGGTCGTTCGGAGCACGTTTGCTCCGAATTTGACCGCCGCACGCCGTTTTGGTGTTTTATGGCGCCGGAAACGCGTTTCCGGCCGCCGCGGTCACACGGCACCTCCGATTGAGGTGCCGTCTGGCCGACCATTTCACAATTCACGCCCCGGATGTTGTCGTACGGTTTCGTGGCATTCGGAGGTCGTTCGGGTGGTTTTGACCCCCCAACGCGTCATTTCAGCGCGCGCCGCACTGCTAAAAAGGACACAATCGGACGTGCCGCGCGCACCGCACGTCCGATGGACGTGCGGCCTCCTCCTGCATCTCAGAAATAATATTTCTATCGTTCCCGTGCGGTTTCAGGTCGTTCGGAGCACGTTTGCTCCGAATTGGACCGCTGCACGCCGTTTTGGTGTTTTATGGCGCCGGAAACGCGTTTCCGGCCGCCGCGGTCACACGGAACCTCCGATTGAGGTGCCGTCTGGCCGACCATTTCACAATTCACGCCCCGGATGTTGTCGTACGGTTTCGTGGCATTCGGAGGTCGTTCGGGTGGTTTTGACCCCCCAACGCGCCATTTCAGCGCGCGCCGCGCTGCTGAAAAGGACACAATCGGACGTGTCCCGCGCACCGCACGTCCGATGGACGTGCGACCTCCTCCTGCATCTCAGGAATAATATTTTTATCGTTCCCGTGCGGTTTCAGGTCGTTCGGAGCACGTTTGCTCCGAATTGGACCGCCGCACGCCGTTTTGGTGTTTTATTGCGCCGGAAACGCGTTTCCGGCCGCCGCGGTCACACGGCACCTCCGATTGAGGTGCCGTCTGGCCGACCATTTCACAATTCACGCCCCGGATGTTGTCGTACGGTTTCGTGGCATTCAGAGGTCGTTCGGGTGGTTTTGACCCCCCAACGCGCCATTTCAGCGCGCGCCGCGCTGCTGAAAAGGACACAATCGGACGTGCCGCGCGCACCGCACGTCCGATGGACGTGC
Source organism: Viscum album (assembly GCA_963277665.1). Taxonomy (NCBI): domain Eukaryota; kingdom Viridiplantae; phylum Streptophyta; class Magnoliopsida; order Santalales; family Viscaceae; genus Viscum; species Viscum album. The sequence continues at coordinate 318,418,669 of OY728163.1, forward strand.
GGCCTCCTCCTGCATCTCAGGAATAATATTTCTATCGTTCCCGTGCGGTTTCAGGTCGTTCGGAGCACGTTTGCTCCGAATTGGACCGCCGCACGCCGTTTTGGTGTTTAATGGCGCCGGAAACGCGTTTCCGGCCGCCGCGGTCACACGGCACCTCCGAATGAGGTGCCGTCTGGCCGACCATTTCACAATTCACGCCCCGGATGTTGTCGTACGGTTTCGTGGCATTCGGAGGTCGTTCGGGTGGTTTTGACCCCCCAACGCGCCATTTCAGCGCGCGCCGCGCTGCTGAAAAAGACACAATCGGACGTGCGGGGGGCAGTACGGGGGTGCGGGGGGCTGTACGGGGGTGGCGGGGGGCAGTACGGGGGTGCGGGGGGTTGTACGGGGGTGCGGGGGGGGGGGGGGGGGGGCTGTACGGGGGTGCGGGGGGCTGTACGGGGTGTGCGGGGGGCTGTACGGGGGTGGCGGGGGGCAGTACGGGGGGTGCGGGGGGCAGTACGGGGGTTCGGGGGGCAGTACGGGGGTGCGGGGGGTTGTACGGGTGTGCGGGGGGGCTATACGGGGGTGCGGGGGGGGCAGTACGGGGGTGCGGGGGGGGGGGGGGGCTGTACGGGGGTGCGGGGGGGGCTGTACGGGGGGGGGGGGGGCTGTACGGGGGTGCGGGGGGGCAGTACGGGTGTACGGGGGTGCGGGGGGGCAGTACGGGGGTGCGGGGGGTTGTACGGGGGTGCGGGGGGGCAGTACGGGGGTGCGGGGGGCTGTACAGGGGGTGCGGGGGGGCTGTACGGGTGTGCGGGGGGCTGTACAGGGGTGCGGGGGGGCTGTACGGGGGTGCGGTGGGCTGTATGGGGGTGCGGGGGGCTGTACGGGGGTGCGGGGGCTGTACGGGGGTGCGGGGGGGGCTGTTGGAATTAGTTCGACTTTTTCAAATGTAGAATCATTCAAGATTATCTGATCAAAAACTCAATATGTGTATAAAATATTTAAAAGACTACCATGGATGGTAATAATGCATTACTTAAATGAATAAATACAGTACATCAATGTCAACCCTACCAGTAAAAACAAAAAACATATCTCGTGAATATATGGTGCGTCACGCGTTGTCATCACTGCTACCTCCTGGTGGCAGGTGCCTACAACAAATAAACATTATAAATATTTTAATAACAAAAATAATTTAAATTAAATAAATAAATACAGTATATACCTGCGTCGTATGATCCCCTGTACCATCAGCTCGACGCACATATTTCCGCAGTGCTCTAACCTCAGCTGTCAATTGCGCATTTGTCTCCTCGGAAGCGCGCAGCCGTGCCTCAAAATCTGACATCTGCTGTGTCATATGAGCAACAGCAGGACCGACAACCGCAGCGCGTGACACTACAGAACGAGGAATCCCTGCTCCATAGGTCAAACTATAGTCATGCCCGTCCCGACCAATAATGCGATGAAAGATCTCATCCCGTCGCATGGGAAGCTGTCGCTGGTCCTCTGGCAGATGCTCTAACTCAGCTTCAAATTGAGCCTGTGAAATATTTAAATATATATAAATATATATATGTTAATATATAGATTTATGTAATTATTGGTAAGTACAGACACTTACTATCAATGCTGCAACCTCTGGATCATTGCGATCACGAGTCCTTATCCACACCGACATTTTATCAGTTGCTGCACCTTGCCCTCGCAACTGTATATTAAAAGAATATAAACACAAAACCATATTAATTAATAAATTAAAAAATGAATAATATATACCTCATGTCGGATCTGAGACACGTGACGAGTCCCGAGCCTGTGAGCTGGTCCCTGCAACGCTCGATTCTCCGAATGGCGTGTTGACACCTCCTACATTCAATTCATTCAAATTTCAAACAAATCACATATTCTTGAAAATATATATACAGGACTTCTCCTCTTTACGGTTTTTATTGTTTTATCGTTTTGGTTTGATACATGTTTTAATAAGTAAAAAATTTACAATATCTAACATTATATGAAAAAACTAAATGTAAACAAGAAATAAACATGTGTTACCTGTAATTTTAGGAATGTACAGTTGGATTGTTTTCCCAAATTCCTTCGTCGTGATCGTTCCTTATGGCACAAACCATGTCTTCAACATACTCATCATTATGTTCTGTTAGTCTTTCCATGGAAGTAGGGATCTCACATAAATCAGTATCTTCATCAAATTCATCCTCACCAACATATTGTTTTTTCCCTTGTAAAACAACAGCCCACTGCATATCTGATTGATCTACTACATAGAAAATTTGTTTGGCATGTGTTGCCATTATAAAAGAATCAGCTGTGTCTTCCAATCTATTCAGATTAACAAGTGTCATTCCAAATTCATCGTGTCTGACACTGTTGTTACCGATAAACCATTTACAGTTAAAAACAGGAACTTTAATTTTAAAGTAATCAGCCTCCCATATGTCTTCAATCACTCCATAATATGCACTTGATGCCGAAATTGGGTTTCTGTCCTTAGCACTCGAAAAATGCATTGCTTCTGCAAACACCAATACACCACTATTCTGAACTGCACTTCTGTTGTCCTGAGCTTTCGTATGAAATGTATAGCCATTAATGTCATAAGCGGACCATGTTATCACATTTAAAGATGGACCACCCACTATCCATTTTAATGTCTCTGATACATCTGATCTACCAAGCAATGTCTTTTTAAACCATGGCAAAAAAGTTTTGTTGTGCTCATTCAAAATCCACATTTCTTTCTTCTTTGGATGACATTGTTTCAACTCATTAATATGCAATGTGATATACGGTTGAACATCAGCTATGTTATTCAAGATGTATGATTCTAACTTCTTCATATGTTCAGCTGACGGTGATTTGACTTTCAAGCCACGAATCCCCTTTCCCTCATTATTAACCCGTTCATGGCGAGATGGAGGCAAACCTATGTGTTGCGCCGTAGCCAAGTAGCTCGTACAAAACTCTGCTACCTCCTCAGAAATATACTTTTCAATAATGGAGGCTTTAGGTCGATATGGATTTTTAACATATCCCTTTAATATTTTTATATACCTTTCAAAAGGATACATCCAACGAAGATATACAGGTCCACAAAGCTTTATTTCTCGAACCAGATGAATCATTAAATGCACCATCATATCAAAAAAAGTTGGAGGAAAATACATTTCCAAATGACAAAGTATAAAAATTGCATCCTTTTCCAAAATGTTCAAAGCATTCACATCAATCGCCTTGTTACAAATTGAATTGAAAAAATAACACAACCTCATTATAGTCTTTCTGACATGGATGGGCAATATTCCACGCAGTGCAACTGGTAGAATTTGTTGCATCATGACGTGACAATCATGTGATTTCATACCTATCAACTTCAAGTCTAGTCTTTCAATGAGACAAAATTTTTTACATTTGAAGAATAACCTTGAGGCACTTTGATATCATGAAGACACTGACATAAGCTACTTTTCTCCCTCTTCGATAATGTATGACAAGCCGGGGGAAGAAATGTTCGTCTTCCTTTAGGAGTGGGAGCTAACTCCAAACGTATTCCCATTGATAGTAGGTCTAACCTTGCATTCAACCCATCTTTTGTCTTTCCTTTAATATCTAGCAATGTTCCGATCAAAGAATCACAGATATTCTTCTCCACGTGCATGACATCAATATTATGTTTGACTTCATGATACCTCCAATATGGTAGCTCAAAAAATATTGACCTTTTCTTCCACATATGTCTATCATTACCATATTTCTGTGTCTTTCCCAATGTCACATCAAGGTTTTTCACCCTCTCAAAATACAAATCTGGGGATAAAGGTTTTGGAGCAGTATCAAATTCTTGTGAGCCATTGAATGCCTTTTTTAGTCTTCTATAAGGGTGATCCATAGGCAAAAACTTTCGATGACCCATGTACACTGTTTTCCTCCCATGATGCAATTGACAATATGACGTCTGTTGTTCGCAAATTGGACATGCTTTATGCCCTTTAACACTGTATCCAGACAAATTTCCATATGCTGGGAAGTCATTTATAGTGAATAGAAGCACTGCATGCAGTTGAAAATATTTCATTTTATAAGAATCATACACCCTAATACCATCAGCCCATAACAGTTTCAAATCATCAATCAGCGGTGACAAGTATACATCAATATCATTGCCGGGTTGCTTTGGACCAGAGATCATGATACTCAACATGACATATTTGCGCTTCATACAAACTTCAGGAGAGAGGTTGTAAATTACCAATAAAACAGGCCATGAACTATGTGTGCTACTGAGGGTTCGGTATGGATTCATTCCATCTGTGCACAAGCCTAGTCTCAGATTTCTAATTTCATTTCCAAATGTAGGGTACTGGGCATCAATTTTCTTCCATTGTGGACAATCAGCTGGATGACGTATTTTTCCATCACATACCCGCTCATCAGCATGCCATCTTAACCTTTTTGCATCATGTGAATTAGCAAATAAACATTTGAAACGAGGAATTATAGAAAGATACCAAAATACCTTTGAAGGGAGCTTTGTAATCTCTACATCAGCTTGTGATTTTTCTTTCACTTTATACCGTGATGTCCCACATTTAGGACACTCTTTCAGAAATTCATATTCCTTCCTATATATAATGCAGTCATTCGGACAGGCATGTATTTTCCTGTATCCCAATCCCATCGGGCATAATATTTTTTTGGCCTTATAATGTGAATCTGGAAGATCGTTATCTTTTGGAAGAATGTCTTTCATCAATTGTAGCAGCTCTGTAAAACTTCTGTCACTCCATCCATGTTTCGCCTTCAGGTTAATCAATCTTAACACCGCCGACAAAACCGTAAAATCTGTACAACCAGGATATAATGGTTTTTCGGCATCACCATATAGACGTGCAACTGTCGGTTCTATCTCAATTTGTTCTGCTACAATATCGCGAATCATTTCTTCAATTCCATCGGAGTTACCATCTTGCGATTCATTATCATCAGTGACATTCTGTCCAGTTTCGCCATGCCAAATCCAAGGGTTGTAACTCGGATTGAAACCATGACAAATCAGATGATCTTTTATCTCTCTACTTTTCAACTTCTTCATATTCAGACATTTCAGGCATGGACAGAAAAAAATGTCACTACTTGGAACATTTCGTTTAGCAAATTCCAAAAAGGCATCAACACCTTCCTCATATTCATTGCTCATTCGATGTGCCGTAATCCAACTTCGACTCATTATTACCTATAACAAATAGCAAAAATATATATATTTTTTAGATAAGACAAATATATGTTTATATGAAAAAAATCATAATTTGAATGTAAACAATTTTGAAATATAAAACAAATCGATGTGTATTTAAAAAAATATGCTTGAATATTATTTTTTAAACAAAATATAGTAAGATATAACACCCCCCCTGGACACCACCCGACCCCTCTGGACAGCCCCCCGCCCCTCCTGGACACCACCCCCCACCGACCCCTCTGGACAGGCCGCCACCCCCTTGGACAGCCCCCCACACCCACCCATCCCCTTGGACACCACCCTGGACACCCCCCGACCCCTCTGGACAGCCCCCGACCCCTCTAGAAAGCACCCCCACCCCTCCTGGACACAACCCCCCACCCCGACCTGCTTGGACACCCCCCTGGACACCCCCCAACCCTCTGGACAGCCCCCCCACCCCTCCTAAACACCACCCCCACCCCCTACCCCCTTGGACACCCCCCTGGAAACCCCCCAACACCCACCCACACCCTTGGACAGCCCCCCACACCCACCCACCCCCTTGTAAACCCCCCTGGACACCCCCCGACCCCTCTGGACAGCCCCCCACCCCTCCTGGACACCACCCCCCACCCCCTACCCCCTTGGACACCCCCCTGGACATCCCCCAACCCTCTGGGCAGCCCCCCCACCCACCCGGACAACCCCAAATACCCTCTGGAGAGGCCGCCACCCACTTGGACAACCCCCCACACCCATCCACCCCCTTGGACACCCCCCTGGACACCCCACCGACCCCTCTGGACAGGCCGCCACCCCCTTGGACAGCCCCCCACACCCACCCATCCCCTTGGACACCACCCTGGACACCCCCCGACCCCTCTGGACAGCCCCCGACCCCTCTAGAAAGCACCCCCACCCCTCCTGGACACAACCCCCCACCCCCGACCTGCTTGGACACCCCCCTGGACACCCCCCAACCCTCTGGACAACCCCCCCACCCCTCCTAAACACCACCCCCACCCCCTACCCCCTTGGACACCCCCCTGGACACCCCCCAACACCCACCCACACCCTTGGACAGCCCCCCACACCCACCCACCCCCTTGTAAACCCCCCTGGACACCCCCCGACCCCTCTGGACAGCCCCCCACCCCTCCTGGACACCACCCCCACCCCTACCCCCTTGGACACCCCCCTGGACATCCCCCAACCCTCTGGACAGCCCCCCCACCCACCCGGACAACCCCAAATACCCTCTGGAGAGGCCGCCACCCACTTGGACAGCCCCCCACACCCATCCCACCCCTTGGACACCCCCCTGGACACCCCATCCAAATGGACACGCCCCAACCCTCTCGGGGATTTATAGAAAACGATGAAAAATTAGTGAAATCATAAAATTAGTCAATATTGCAAGTCGAACTAATAGATCTAGGGATGATAAATAAGATTATGGTGCCAAAACGAGTTAAAAGGGTTCGCAATCGAAGAATCTTAGCTAGTTTCAACAAAAAAATCACAACACAAATATATATACTATCCGCGAAAAAAAACGAACGAGTGGGAGGATTACCTGAGTGCTGCGAGTTTAGATGATTGATCCGAGGAGATTAAATATGAGAAACGATGATCGCAAAACGAATCTAAACCCACGAAATGGACGAGCCGATTCGGGTTTACGCGCGAGAGAGACGAGTCGCGACTGTCGAAGGTAAACTCGCGAATGACAATCCACGGGTCTGGGTAAATTTTTAAATGCGTTATCACGTCGGTTATTCAATAACCGACGTTATAATTTTTTTAAAAACATTTATAACGTCGGTTATTCAATAACCGACGTAAAACCCTACCTCCGATTCTTTTTTTACGTCGGTTATTTTATAACCGACGTTATAAAGGGCTCAAAATCCGCGTTTTATTACGTCGGTTATTCCATAACCGACGTCAAAAACATCTGCGGATTCTTTTTTTACGTCGGTTATTGAATAACCGACGTAACAAACGCCCCTCGCTTCTGTTTTTTACGGCGGTTAATGTATAACCGACGTAAAAAACGAAGCCGCGCGATTAATAACGTCGGTTATAAAAATAACCGACGTTAAAGGTGTACTAAACACAGGTTTTTACGTCGGTTATTAAATAACCGACGTAAAAAACCTCATTTTACATATTATGACGTCGGTTTTATATAACCGACGTAAAAAATGGTGACGTAAAAAACGTTTTCTGCACTAGTGCGTGCGGATATTTTCTTCCTCAATCTGCGATAACATTTCGACTCCTGTCATGATCTTTGGTGCTGGGCTGAACTCTCTAGAACCATCAAATGCCACTCTGTCCTTTCTGAACCTGTGCTGGGGAGGGAGAAAACGCCTGTGACCCATGTATGCCCATTTTTTGGAATGTTTAAGCCATACAGATTTTTTACTTTTATTGCAACAAGGGCAAGCAAATTTCCCTTTCGTACTCCAGCCTGATAAATTTGCATAAGCTGGGAAGTCATTGATTGTCCACAATAAAGCAGCATGCAGTTTGAACATTTCATTCGTTTCGCAGTCATAAGTCATCACACCATCGCCCCAAAATTCATTCAACTCATCAATCAATGGCTGAAGGTAAACATCAATCTTATCCCCCGGACTTTTAGGTCCATCAATAAGAGTGGAAAGTAATATAAATTGTTGCTTCATACAAAGCCACGGAGGAAGATTATATGGAACCAACACCACGGGCCATGTGCTATGAGTTGCACCAACCATAGACTTGAATAGATTGAAACCATCTGCTGCCAATCCCAATCGGACATTACGAACATCTTTAGCAAAGTCGGGATGTCTCTTATCAAAATCCTTCCATGCATGAGAGTCTGCCGGGTGGGTTAACATGTCACTTTCATGAACTCTTTCTGCATGTCATCTCATTAAATTAGAAACTTTAGATGACATAAAAAATCTTTTCAACCTCGGTTTAAGGGGAAAGTAACGCATTTGCTTTACGGCAATCGGTTTCCCCTGTATCGCAATCTGACTTTGATGAGTCTTATTTCCCCTGTTCTCTTTCCACCTGGAAGCGCCACAAACCGTACAAATATCCAAATGAGCAGTTTCATTTCTAAACAACATACAGTTGTTTGCACATGCATCTATAGTCTCATATGTAAAACCTAAGTTCTCTGTCAACTTACGAGCATAGTAATACGACTCAGGAATCTTAGCGTCGACAGGAAGAACTTTTTTCAATAAAACCAAAAGCATGTCGAATGATGTGTCTGACCAATTATTCAAAGTCTTCAAATGCAACAACTCCACGATAAACGACAGTTTATTGTAAGAAGTACATCCAGGATATAATTCTGTTTTCGCATCATCAAGTACTTCATAAAACCTCATCGAATCACGATCTGCACCAGAGCGAAAATTTATCTCACCGGTCTCAAGATTCTGGATGTCAATGCCTTCAGGATCAAACCCACGTACCATTTCAGTAAGCATTTCATGCATTGGATCAGTCATCCTTGCATCAACACCCATCTGAGCTGCATCTGTATTTTGACAACGAACATATTCTTCTCCATGACGAGTCCAACTCTTATAATTTTTCAGAAATCCATTAAAGAAAAGGTGCTCCCTCACAGTATCTCGTGTGAATTGATATCTGTTAGCACATTTTCTACATGGACAACTAATATAGTCACTTTCAAATCTTCTCGTGAAGTCAATAAACTGCATAATGCCATTGAAATATTCTCTAGACGTTCGATTTGGAAGATCAATCAAACTCTTATCCATAATAATATCTGTATAACAAACATTTACACAATACTTATTACATTTACATTTTTCAAATCAACTATATTCAAAATAAATATTAACCATTTGTTTATGAACCATTGATAAATAATAATGTAACTGAAAGCTCATGTTACCTGATTGAGCTACAAACCTGAAAGGGAGGGGAGCCGAAGGCGGTGCTGCGAGGGAGAGGAGGCAGCGAAGGGGAGCCGGGAGCCAAAGGCGGTGCGACAAGGGAGGGGGACGGGGCGGCGGCGGCGGCGGGGAGCTGGAGGAGAGGAGGCGGTGAGGGGACGGGGGACGGGCAGCGAGGGGGGGGGGGGTGTCCGGGGTCGAGGGGGGGGGGGGGGGCTGTCCGAGGTGCGGGGAGGGGTGTCCGGGGTGTCGGGGGCCTGTCAGGGGTGCGGGCAGGGGGTGTTCGGGGTGCGGGGGTGTCCGGGGTGGGGGGGGGCTGTCTGGGGTGCAGGGGGGCTGTCGGGGGTGCGGGGTGGGGTGTCGGGGGTGCGGGGGGCCTGTCCGGGGTGCGGGGGGGCTGTCCGGTTCGAAGGGGGGGTGTCCGAGTGCGGGGGTGGGGGGGGGGGGGGGGGGGGGGGGGGGGGGGCTGTCCGGGGGTGCGGGGGGGCTGTCCGGGTTCGAGGGGGGTGTCCGAGTGCTGGGGGGGCTGTCCGGGGTGCGGGGAGGCGTCCGGGGGGCGGTCCGGAGTGCGCGGGGGGGGGGGGGGGGGGTGCTGTCCGGGGTGCGGGGAGGCGTGTCCGGAGTGCGCGGGGTGGGGGGGGGGGGGGGGGCTGTCCGGGTTGCGGGGAGGCGTCCGGGGTGCGGGGGGCGGTCCCGAAGTGCGCGGCGGGGGCTGTCCGGGGTGCGGGTGCCGTCCGGGGTGGGGGGGGAGGGCCGAGAGGCCGGAGGGCGGCGGCCGGAGGCCCGAGGGCGGAGGGCGGCGGTCGGAGGGCAGGCGGCGGGGGAGGGCGGGCGGCGGGGGAGGGCCGGGCGGCGGGGGAGGGCGGCGAGGGAGGGAGGGGGTTAGGGCGGCGATCGGGGGGGATTGGGGTCGAGGGAGCGCGGGGGGGGGGGGGGGGCGCAGAAGCCCCCCGTTTTTTTTTATGTAGGTTAGCGACCGCCATTGGCGGTCGCTATTGGTTAGCTATAGCGACCGCCAATGGCGGTCGCCCGAGTCTGGGGGGCTTCAATGCCCCCTTTTCTAGTAGTGTAGATATGTGAAAAAGGAACCAGGTTTAGGTCTTCTATATTCTGATCATAGACATACAAATATTCAAGCATTTTGTGATACAGATTATGCTGGATCTCTCTCTTTTAGGAGATCTACACCTGGTTTTGCGATATTTGTTGAAGGAAATTTGATCTCGTGGCGAAGTAAGAAACAAACAGTTATTTCTCAATCTAGTGCAGAGTTGGAGTATCGTGCCATGACATATGTGATTGCAGAGATTATTTGGGTACAACAAATTCTACGGGAGATTGGTATCTTCTCAAGAAACCGACACATATCTGGTTTGACAATAAAGCTGCTATCAATATTGCCACAAATCCAGTCTTTCATGAGCGGACCAAGCATATTGAAATTGATTGTCATTTCGTTTGAGAAAGCTTTGAGAAGAAGATCACTTTCGATCATGTTCACTCTCCGATCAACTTGCAGATGTTCTCACAAAAGGGGTGTCTGAACCACGTGTCCAATTTTTGTGTAACAAGCTGGACATGATAAATATATATGTCTCAGCTTGAGGGGGTGTTAAGAGTTAGATATTTTTAATATATTTGTATCCCATATTGGTGTGAAATTGCAGGGAAATTAATAATGCAGTGTTTAGCATACACTCAATTTACAGGTAATGTTATTTCAAATTTCAAAAATGACATTCAATAAAAAAGGTAAGTTAATATAAATAAATAAATCAACAGTATAATTTTTATATAAAAATGGATGTTGGATGCCAGGGATTGGAGGAGAAATCCATGCATTGGATAAAAGATTTAACATTTTATTCATTACTTCTATTCTTTTTTACCTATTTATTTAGATTATTTTTGATGTTTTATATTTACTTGGTGGTGCAAAGTTGCATTGTAAAGGGAAGTGACTGCAATCAGATTGCAGGACCTGTTTGCAATCACTTCACTGTTGCAATGTTATTTTTGTGGTTTTAGTTGTTGTACAAATGCTATTAGGTGATTGCAGTGATATTAAATTATGCTGCAAAGTGATTAAAATCACAATGCCAAATGGCACCTTGTTTTTATCTTAAGCTGCCTGAGCCTTTGGTCAAAAGAAATATGAATTTCTAGAGTAAAGTTAATGTTTCTTTCTGACTACTCAGGGTGGATGATGAAGCTGAAAACCCACTTTACTGCTGGAACCAGTGCCTTTGCCAAGAGAGATTTATTGTACGTTCCCAGGCGTTGGAACTGTCTTAAGAGTAACTATCAATCTAGATGATGAGAAGATGGACGCCAACATGGTGGATATTGGGAAGTGGGTTAAATTTAGGGCTGTAAATTGTGAGACAAGTGCAGGAATTTGGCATGGTGTATTGTTGCCATGCTCTAAAATCCTGTATTTACACAATGAAGATCCTCTCATACTTCTCCGCCGAAGGTAATTTTACTTTCATTTAAGAGATCATTAGGACGAGCGTTATGTATATGTATGTTAAATTCTGGCCGTGACACACTTTCTTAATGATTTCCAGATCATTCAATGAGCGGATGTCAGCCAAATGGGACTGGATGCCACAGTCAGCCTTTCCTTGGCCTTCTTGTATCACAGGTTATTGCCATCTACTGAGTTGAAAATGTATTTTATATTAATGTTCCACATCATCCTTTTTTTAATATTTTTAATTTTTTTTTATGTTTTTACCTTCGGCTTTTGTTGTAGAGACTGATCATAGACTTGTATCATTTGTGACATTGATGGATATTCTCACCTGCTGCAAGGCATTTTATCTGTCACGTTATTTTGATCAATTTGATATTTTTATTGATGCACTTTTTTCAATATTAATGCAATCTGCTGGTTTCTTGAAATCTTTTGTTTTCCGAGTTTCATCCCGTACAGGTCACGGCTAAATTCAGGTGCGTTGTTAGGGTTGTAGCAGCACATCCGTGGTGCGTTGAGGACTTCCGCTCCTCGTCTGGTGTATACAGAATGAGGCTGACCTTGGAGGATCCGACGGCCAGAATTCATGCTTACGTGTATGCCGAGGATGGGGTAAAATTTCTCTTACGTTGCTCACTTCATATACATTAATCTGCCCCTTGCCCGATGAAATGTTTATACTAACTGATAAAGACACGCCTTAGAGAACTCCTTGGTATATTAGAACTAAGTGGTATGATTGCAGTATGGTGAAAGGAGAAAAGAAAAACCAGGAAATGATAATACACGAGGAGACTTCCCTCTTTCCTGCCCAAGCCATTAGGCCGTCGCACAGAATCTTTTCCAATCCCATTCTCTCTTGCTCCTCTCCCCCTATAACCACCTCTTGCCCCCTTATTCACCACGCGGGGTCCATAGCAGTCGGGGATATTAAGAGTCCTAGACTTTATCACAACCCTAGCGGGTACCTCCTAAGGTCCCACAAACAAAAAACCATCATGAACCAACTTGGCTCTCCCAGCCTAGTCTAACCACCCATTACAAAGGGGAGGATTCACATACAATCCATGCGTCATCATGCAACATCACATAACAGGAGAAGCCATAAAAGGCAGCTAGCAGAACAAGTGGTCTTAAGAACAACCCCACACATTTTCATCATTTGGTTAAAAATGAATTTATATAAATCCTAGAATGATTCTCCCCATCTGGTCTTCTCTTCTCCTTTACACGTGGTAGCATATTAGAGAGAAATATTTCAATTTTCAAAACAAATCTTTATGATTTTCTACGCCCTTTTTATCCTTGACAACCGATCGCGTCAGGCATGCTGTTCTGTGAGCTACAGTAACATGACTGTCATCTGAGTGAGAGAAATGCACAACTGTTTTAAGTTTTTTGTCAATCATGGTCATTCTTTACTTACTGAAGCTTCGAGTGTCCACTAAAAACACCCAGATTGTCGGTTAGAAATGTTTTTTTCTGGCCTGTCAACTGAAAATATCAATTGATGACAGGAGACTTCCACTGCCAACAGAAAATCATGGCTGTCGATTGGATTACTTCCACTACTGACTAAACACATAACTGTAAACAAGAATTGTTGGCGGTTAATCGACTTACTCGTTGTCTACTGAAATACATACGGTTGACATGATTCATCCATTAATTACAGAATGTTTTACTGTTGACATGACAAGCAATACATTTTATGCCTTCAGTAACACACTACTGTTGATTTAAGCTTGACTGATGATTATATTATAGAGTTGTTGATTTCTCATCGAAGAAGCTTCTATTGCTCACGGAAGATGTTTTGACTGTTCTTCACTAGGGGCAAATTCACAACTGCTGACAACACAAATTAATGATAACCATTCTTCACCACCGATAGGGCCACCTTGTTGTCCCAGACGTGATAGCCTTGAGAGAGGGAGTGAAATCAGATTTTAAACTTTCTATTTCAAAAAATAAAATAAGGTAGATTGTACATGATATTTATATAGCTTCAGGATTAATGTAATCTGTATGTCTACTGCAATTGTAATAAAAGTGAAAGCAAAACATGAAACTAAAGAGAGCAGATTTTTTTTTTTGCTGATGTGGAAGGTTAATGGTGTTCTATGATGCATAATTGAGCCCCTTTAATGCCCTAACAACCATCCTTTGAGGCTTCTTGAATGTAGGTTGAAAAACTTCCTCTTGGGTGGTGTTGTGCGTGTGTGTGTGAGAAAGAGAGAGCAGTAACGGTGAGCTGGGGAGTCCCGTTTCACTGCGCTCTTAGTGATAAACAAATTTTAGATTTGATCATTTGTTTAATTTAATAGGTGATATGTTTGGAAAAATTTATGACCGTTAGCTTTTAATCATAATCACCATAACTGCTTTGTTTGTAGTTTTATTTTTTGGGACATGGGAACAAACATTTCTAGCCCTTTGGAATGATCATGAGACGAACTTAGCTTAATGAGAAATATTGGGGTTGACATCCCGGGAAAGATTCATTACTCTTGGGGGAGATGAATTTGATAACCAATGGAAAAATAATAATTGAAGGTTTTATGAATGTTGATGCCTTTGTATTTGTATCTCTGTTCTCTTCCTTAAAAAAGAGGGCCATTTGATTGGCATCAGGAGAAATTTTATGAAGGGTTTCCAGCAGTTGAGGTGCTGGGGAGAAAGCGAGACAAATTGCTGGGTATTATGAGCGAAGGGGATGGTGGTAGGAATCCGGAATGGGTGGATTTCTGCATCAAATCCTACTCTCTCCTCAAAACTGATCCTTGGGGAAGTAGGCACTATCAGATTTTCGACACCAAGGTCAGTCACCATTCCGAGCTTTTTTATTGCCTTAAAAATCTATAAAGATGTCGTAGTTTTGTTTTTGCTCAAGTGTTGTTTTGCTGGTACCGATATCTAGTGGATGGGATTAAACATAATTTGAATAGGAATGTTGTGTTTATTTCTCTTTGTAACATTAGTCTCTGTTTTTTTTTAATTCTTTAGATTTATTAAAAATTGCAGGTCTTGCTTTGTTGACAGTTTGATTGTGTTTTTTTCTTGTGTGTTGGTGTTTTGTTGGGTTATGGTTTAAAAAAAATGTTAGAATTTATGTTTATGTAAATGATATATATATAATTTTTTATTTTCACAAATACTTCTCGAAAATTAAAATTGGAATCAAATACAATTTCAATATTTCTTATTACATGCACATACGCACCTTGTTTTAAATTGTCTGCAATTGTTTCAATTTGCTTATATTGTTATGTGTTGGACCCATTTAGGTGTATTTTAGAGTTCCACATTGATTTCCTCCTATATGTATTAGTTTCCTCTATCGATAAATAAAGGGCTCCACCTTTCATTGAGGTAAGGAGTACGGTTTTACATGGTATCAAATGGATAACTCCGCCCCAATCTCATTTTTTCCCTTTACTGTACTCTGACACTGTTTGACTCTATCTGCCGCCTGCCTCCTATCTAGCCACCCACCTCCTCTCTCCATCCAAGCCAGGCCCTGCCGCCCTCCTCTACGCCTCGCCACTCTCCTCCGCACTCTAACCCTAACCGCTCGCCACCTTGAGTGCGACCCAATCGCGTCTCCCATGCAAGCCCCGTTGCCCCTATGGCTCCTCTGGTGAGTGCGCCCGCACCCAACATGTCACGCCTCCTGATCACGCCATCCTCTATATTTGTTCCAGATTTGAATGACCTAAGGCGTGATTTGTCGATTGTTGTCACCCCTGTTCCTGTGCACACGAATGTTGTGCTTCATCCTATGCAGCGTGCACGCCCAACCAGGACACATCACTCAGGCAGGGCTCCTCCTGGCGCACCTCCTCCGCCTCCAACTGGACGAGTCTAGCGCTCCAAGTTATGACCTCCTAGCACCACGGCTCCCCTATGGCGTCTCTCTTCTGTAGGTTCCGGGCGTAGCGGAAGCGCGTTGGTGAGTTTGCCCAACTTTAATTTTAGCGTTAACAACGATCAATCCGAGATCCGTCACAATAATAAAATGTCGGATCTTCAGAATAGAACGAAGAACGAAAAAAAGAAAGAGGGAGTCCCGGAACCATAAAGACAGGATCATCATATGTTGGTTATAATTAATTTAATTAATTGTCAAGAATTACCTTGATTGAATTCTTTCTTCGTTGATGTCTCCGGTCACGATCCGATGTGATTCGTCGTTGCGTCGCAGAAGCCAAGTGTAGACTTCCTCTAGCGATTATCCACACGTGCACCACGTATCTCTGGACATCGCCAAAGGAATCTCCGGGTGCTAGCGTGGAGAAGTCTTTGCTTGCGTTGTCCGCCTTAGATCGCCTTGATCCGATGGATGATGATCTCTCTCGGTCTTAAGAGCGTTCTTGGAGGAATGAGTTTTTTCGGCCTCGAGAGAATTCTCCAGAATTGTTGTGCACAACGATTCTCTCTGAAAAAATGTTGGGGTTGTGAGGATATTTATAATCAGGTTTGAAGTTATAGAGTTATGACAATAAATAAACGTGTTGCGCGTTTTATTTATTTCATCAACTCTTATTGAAAACCCCCATGTCGAATGATTAATTCATTGACATGCACTCACGCTGATTATAATAAATATCATTTAATAAAACGATATTATTTCCTCAAAATCCCGATTGGAAAAACTACACGGCGTGTAATCATTATTACACGGTGTGTACTCGTTTTCCATGAAAACTACACGGCGTGTACATTCAATGTACACAACGTGTTTATCTTGTTTTCATTTTTCTTTATTTCCTCCACCGCTTTTATTAGACCTTGTGTAATGACTATTTATTTCTTAAATAAATGTAACTGCATTACTCGCTAATAAATATATATTATTTCGCCCACGATATATTCTCTCGAATAACTAATGTCGAAATAAATGCGATCAGACATCCTTAAATAATTATTAAACCACAGTCAGGAATAATCTTTATTTAACTTGTTAAATTAATATTTATCTGAGATACATGGACACACTTAGTGTGTGACCCTCTAGGCCTCTTTCTCAGTGGCATTAGGCGGGGCCTGCCTAAAGTCCAAGGTTAGCGTCTAGCAACACGCTAAGGTACCCATAGAGAAAGAAGTTAACGCCGCAATGACGCGTCACCTCATACGAACGCTTACCGTGTAATATAATCCATTTGTCACGATATCTCGAATCAAGCGAGTTGCATGCTAGTGTCATCAACCCATGTGCTCGATTATTCTTTCTTTGACTTTCCGGAATTGAACTCGCTCATTCCTTACTATGACCATGAATTTATTTAGGCTATATCAATTCCATCAAAGAGCATGAGATATCTACTTCCGTTGTGGAATAGAAGGGACAAATCCTTTCTCGCATTATCTATTAATGCAGTATTACTCGTGACGCTCCCAACGTATCCTACCTCGCTGCGAACAGTGTGTCGTCACAGTTTTCGTCAATACATCTAAGTGCGCGAGTTGTAATACTCATTAATAATAATCTTAAAGTCCAAGGACCAATACATACGTCCGCAGATAGGAACATCCAATGACACTATGAAATGTGGATTTCCTACTGGTGGGTCTTGTTATCATAATATCCTCCTGGATATTACCAAGGGCGCACACCATGAGAAGGTGCCTCAAAGTTTTATGAATCATCACCCCTAATGACCTGTATTATTTGTGTCCCTCAAATAACATCATCCGGCCATAGAACATATATTCAAGAACAATGTTATGACACTTTTGGGTTCTCATCATAGCAGAGATCCGCTATGACCCTTTAATGCAACAACTATTCTTGAGACATTATCAAATGCATTGTCACGCAGAAGAACAATCAAGATGTGATAAGGTGTTTATTTAATGAATAAAGTACAAAGTAGTTGGTTCTAGACCACCAACTCCAACAGACTCTCACTTGGACTAGAGTCAACTGCTAACAACTTTTAACCCGCTAGCTCTCACATGATATTCATGCTTCTGCTGAGATGAGTCTTTAGTCATGGGGTCCGCCACACTCTTCCGTGGATACTCTGCTCACTGCAACTTCACCCCTTTGATAGAAATCATTTAAGATGTGATACTTTCGGAGTATGTGCTTTGTCCGTTGATGTGACCTTGGTTCTTTTGCAAGAGCCACCGCCGCAGTAGTATCACAATACAACGTGATATGATCTTTACTGCTAGGCACCACATCAAGCTCCTGGACAAAGTTCTAAATCCAGACGACTTCCTTGGCTGCATCAGAAGCCGCTATATATCCGGACTCCGCTGTAGAATCGACGACAACTGGCTGCTTTGAATTCTTCCAGCTCACAGCTCCTCCATTGAGACAGAAAACATATCCAGATTGTGACTTCAGATCGTTCTGATCTGTCTGAAAACCAGAATCAACATACCCTCTGATGACAAGCTCCTCGTCTCCTCCATACACTAGGAACATATCCTTAGTTCTTCTCAGATACTTATGGATAGTCTTAACAGCAGTCCAATACTGTTCTCCTGGATCTGCTTGATATCTGTCTACCATGCTCAGTGCATATGCAACATCAAGCCTGGTCTATAACATGACATACATGATGGATCCTATAGCCGAAGCGTATGCGATCTTACTCATTCTATCTTTCTCCTGTTGTGTCTGTGGACACATTTTCTTAGAAGGATGTAGGCCATGTGACACTGGAACTAATCCCCTCTTGGATTGTTCCATACTAAATCTCTTCAGTATCTGGTCAATATATGTACCCTGACTTAGTCCAAGCAACCTCTTGGATCTATCACGAATGATCTTGATCCCTAGAATGTAGGCTGCTTCACCCAAGTCCTTCATGGAGAAACACTTGTTCAACCAGTCCTTAACTGACTGTAAGACCGACACATCGTTTCTAATAAGCAATATGTCGTCAACATATACTACTAGAATAATGATCACATTCCCATTAAACCGCTTATAAACATATGACTCACATTCGTTCTTAATGAAACCAAATTCCTTTATGGCTTCATCAAATTGAATGTTTCATGACCTGGATGCTTGCTTTAATCCATAAATGGATTTCTGCAACATGAAAACTTGTTTGGCTTCACCTGGTGTCACAAACCATTCTGGTTGTGTCATATAGACATCTTCCTGAAGGTTCCCGTTAAGGAATGTTGTTTTGACATCCATCTGCCAAATATCGTAGTCATGATAAGCTGTTATGGCAAGTACGATTCTTATGGATTTAAACATGGCAACTGGCGAAAAGGTTTCATCATAGTCAATTCCTTGACGTTGTCTGAATCCTTTAGCCACTAGCCTTACTTTATAGGTGCTAACTTGACCTTCCATGTCCAATTTTCTCTTGAATACCCATTTGCATTCAACAAGCTTTACATCAACTGACTCATCGACCATAACCCAGACTTGGTTCTTATACATGGAATCCATCTCAGAATTCATAGCTTCTAGCCATCTTGCAGCTTCTGAGCTTTATACTGCTTCCTTGTAGGATAGAGGTTCATCATTGTCCAACAATAATGATTCATCATCCTCGGTGACTAGGAAACCAAATCTCTCTGGTTCCCTTACCTCTCTTGAGCCCCTACACAGTACTTGTGTTTCTAGAACCTCTTCCACGGGGACCTGTGGAACTTGTTCCTGTACCAACTCCTGTGTATCTTGAGCATCAACTTCGTCGAAGTCAATCTTGCTCCCACTATCCTTTTTGAGGATGTGCTCCCTCTCAAGAAAGACGACTTGTCTGGCGACAATCACTTTCTTGTCTTGAGAGTTATATAGGTAATATCCTTTTGTTTCCTTGGGATATCCTATAAAGATACACCTCGTGCCCCGGGGTGCTAGTTTGTTGCCTGAGAAGGCCTTAACAAATGCATCGCATCCCCATACACGTGTATGCGACAAAATGAGTTTCTTTCCATTCCATAACTCGGAGGGAATTCTATTTGCAGCCTTAATTGGTACTCGGTTTAATGTGTATGCTGCAGTTTGTAATGCATATCCCCAAAAGGATAATGGAAGATCTGCATGACTCATCATCGACCTCACCATGTCCAACAAGGTGCGGTTACTCCTTTCACTAACACCATTCCACTATGGTGTATAAGGAGGAGTGAGCTGAGATAGAATCTCAGACTCCCGTAGAAGATCGATGAACTCTTGGTTCAGATATTCTCCACCTCGATCCGATAGAAGTTTCTTTATCTTCTTACCAAGCTGATTCTCTACTTCATTCTTGAATTCCTTAAATTTCTCTAAGGCTTCTGACTTATACCTCATTAAGTAGACATAGCCGTATCTACTCAAATCATCAGTAAAAGTAATGAAATAAGAATATCCACCTCTAGCTTCTACTGGAAATGGTCCACACACATCCGTGTGCACCAATCCTAGAAGCTCTGTAGCCCTTTCACCTTGCCCACCGAAGGGCGGCTTGGTCATTTTTCCTTGTAAACAAGCGTGACATCTATCAAGTGGTTTTAGCTCAGTAGAGTCTAAATAGCCATCTTGGCAGAGCTTTGTCAAGCCTTTCTCGTTTACATGACCGAGACAGTGATGCCACAACTGAGTGATGTATGAGTCATCTGAGTTTGTTTCGTTATCGATTGCCAACACTTGGTTTTCGTAATTTAATACATACAAACCATTATTTAAATGCGCCATACCATAACATACGTTGTTCTTATAAAAGAGACAATCCTTATTTCCAAACTTGAAAAATAAATCCATCTATATCCAAACAAGATACAAAAAATATGTTCTTGGTAACACTTGGCACATAATAACAGTTATGTAAAACCAAAATCATCCCATTCGGCAATGAGAGGTGGTAATCGCCAATGGCCAACGCAGCCAGCCTCGCGCCATTGGCAGCTCGAAGATCCACCTCTCCTCTGGCAATCTTTCTAAATCTACTTGGTTCCTGCATTTGAATACAGATGTGAGCCCCACAAGCTGTATCTAATACCCAATGTGTAGAAATGGAAAGATTACACTCTTTAACGAACACACCTTTAGCGTCCCCACGCTTCTGGGTGCAGTTCCTCTTCCAGTGGCCTTGCTTGCCACATGCAAAACATACTGTCTCTCATTCCTTGCACTGCCTCTGGATCTTCGCCTTCTTGGAGGGATGACGCTTGGGGGCTTCAGACCGTTTATAAGTCTTTGGCTCCTTTGCCTTGTCCTTCCTTTTCTTATTCACCATAAGGACTGCGGGTTTGTCATGCCCCATGTCCTTATCTACTTGGCGAATTAAGTTCAGAAGTTCTGATAGACTATTCTCATTGTTGCTCATGTTATAATTGACAATGAAGCTAGAGAAGGTCTTGGGCAGTGGTGATAGGATGAGATCTGTATGCAACTCATCCAGGAATTTAATCCCTAAGATGTCTAGACGTTCAATGTAGCCAATAAGCTTGACTACATGAGCCCCAGCTGACGCAGACTCTCCAATATTAGTTGTAAACAAAGCATTGGAGATCACATATCTCTTTTGTCTCGCCTTCTCTTGGTAGAGATCCTTAAGATGAGACATCATGCTATACACGTCCATATTTTCATGTTGCTTCAAGAGCTCATTGACATGACCGATAGCATGAAAAACTGGACATCTGTGGCATCATCCATATGTTTTGCATAGAGAGATATTTCCTCATCACTGGCCTCTTTCCCAGGCGCAACTGGAACAAGCTCTTCCAGCACATACAATTTCCTCTCGTGGCGAAGGATGACGCGTAAATGCCCCTGCCACTCTTGGAAATTGGTGCTGGTGAGAAGGTTTTCCTTCTCGGGTATGGTTCGCAATGATATGTTTGAAGTCATTCTTCTTGTCGTTTCTACAAATTAAGATGAGTAAAAGTTTTAGTACTTTATAAAACTGAGACAAATAAATAAATTAATATTTATTAGTCTTCCACTATTTTATCGAAATCCAATAGCTCTCACCATTGACTTCGGAATATTCTGTTGCCTGAATATTCTAGTGGCAAGGATCCATCTTGCCCTTTGCATTACCCCAACTAGGGTTGGTCAAGAAACTTGAAGGGTTTTAGGTAGGCATTCCAAATTCCAACTGCATTAACTCGCAGCTCCTTGATCCGCTAAGTGGACTCCCCAATCCTGAAATCCTTTTATTTTGGATTTCCTCAACCTTTGTCTCTTGGTCACACCAAGTCCTGTTGTGGCAGTCAACCCTTGAAGCGAACCAAGTTAAGTCAACCCAAAACCTTGAATTAGAATTCCCCGATAATTGAAAACACCCCAACTAGGGTTGATCAAGCACTTTGAATTATGGTTCGATTCTAACCAAGATTATGGAAGGCTATACCGACTTAATATTTCTTTGAGGGATTTTATACGTAAATTGTCAATTTATTATCTTCGATTACATGCTTGTTAATATTAAGTGGGATATACTTAAGTGATTAACCATGTCTAAGATAATATTTTACGCATAAGCCGGTCTTATTTTAGTTATATCTTGCATGCTTGTTTAATTCATTAATTGTGTGATCGTGACAACACACCCACAATAAATAAACAATGCAACTGACAGAAATAAAATAAATGGTATGATCATGAGATTGTTCTATTGGTTAGTTTATCTAGCGGTTGATAAACTAACCCAAGACCTAGGGGAAAAACACCTTGAACCTTTCAGGTTCGTGTTTACAACTTTCCACCTGTCCACCTTTGTATCTCCTTGGATTGGTTTCACCTTAGCTCCTGACTTGAGCCACCTCCACTAGGTTGGTAGCTCCATCCATTACATATGCATTTATCTCACACGCAGGTGAGGGGTAAAGGGGTTTTTACATAAAAGAAACATTGGGCGCGCATGCCCTACATATTAATGAGGAGAATGCTCGCAGGCCAACATATTTAATTTAAATAAATAAATTAAAATAAATCATTCACATACAAAGGTTTTGGTCTAGTTCATGATCATCCATGCATGCAACGATATTACGCATTAATAAAACTAGCATTCAATTCTTTAATCGTTCTTGTTTAAGATAAATCACGCTCGAATCAATTAATTATCTTAAATTAATCAATCCATTTATCTTAAACCCTTTTTCTGAATTTACTTAGATTTTCACCCATCACAATTTTAAACAAATTAATTCATTTAAAATTATCTTTATACTTAACATGTACCTTGGAGGCAACCCGGTGAATTCACATTCATTACGCAGATGTTAAATTAAACACATATATATAAAACACCTATCACGTGTTCTGTCTCAGCTTTATGCCTGCACTATGGTACACGTCTCAAGGGTTTGTATAATATAATAATAAATTTTAATAAATCTGCGTAATTTGGATGAGTACACGACGTATAGTTCCGAATACACGGCGTGTACTTTTGTTCACCGTCCATCCGAAGTACATGCCCGGGGACATGGCGTGTAGATGTACTTCGGAAATTTTCGGAGTACACGGCGTGTTCAGTGGGACACACGTCATGTAGTATTCACGTTACACGGTTTCCAGCCGGGCAAGCTGTGTACGGGGTACACGGTCCAACCATAACCCGAAGGGACTACAAGCCGTGTTCAGTGGACCACACAGCGTGTAATCCGGAAACCATGTGTCATCTGTTCCTGGTTAACACACTGTGTCATTTATGACTTAAGTATACTCCAATACACGACCTGATTTGGCGGACCAGTTCGATGCATTGAACCTAGACTACACGACGTGTACTTCCGAATACACGTCGTGTATTCTTGTGTTGTACAGCCAGGAACGTTTGACACCTCCGGATGATATCCTCTATTTTATTTTAATCAAAGTTAAAAGAAAAATTCGTTTTTGTAAGGTGAACGAGAAACGAGAGAGGAGGAACAGATCTCGAGATTCAGATTTAAAAAACGATTAACTTGAATTGAAACAACTAAATTATTAAATGCGTAAATCACCAATGAAAAACTAAATAATTATAATCAACGATTTGACCCCTCTGATACCACTTGTAGGTTCCGGACACAGCGGAAGCGCGTTGGTGGGTTTTCCCAACTTTAATTTTAGCGTTAACAACGATCAATCCGAGATTCGTCACGATAATAAAACGCCAGATCTTCGGAATAGAACGAAGAATGAAAAAAAGAAAGAGGAAGTCCCAAAACCATAAAGACAGGATCATCATATGTTGGTTATAATTAATTTAATTAATTGACAAGAATTGCCTTGATGGAATTCTTTCTTTATTGATGTCTTCGGTCACGATCCGATGTGATTCGCCGTTGCGTCGCAGAAGCCAAGTGTAGACTTCCTCTAGCGATGATCCACATGTGCACCACATATCTCTAGACGTTGCCAAAGGAATCTCCGGGTGCTAGCGTGGAGAAGCCTTTGCTTGCGTTGTTCGCCTTAGATCGCCTTTATCTGATGGAGGAGGATCTCTCTCGGTCTTGAGAGCGTTCTTGGAGGAAGGAGTTCTTTCGGCCTCGAGAGAATTCTCCAAAATTGTTGTGCACAACGATTCTCTCTGGAAAAATGTTGGGGTTGTGAAGATATTTATAATCGGGTTTGAGGTTATAGAGTTATGACAATAAATAAATGCGTTACGCGTTTTATTTATTTCATTAACTCTTATTGAAAACCCCTATGTCGAATGATTAATTCCTTGACATGCGCCCACGCTGATTATAATAAATATCATTTAATAAAACGATATTATTTCCTCAAAATCCCGACTGAAAAAACTACACGGCGTGTAATCATTAATACATGGCGTGTACTCGTTTTCCATGAAAACTACACGGCGTGTACATTCAATGTACACTGCGTGTTTATCTTGTTTTCATTTTTCTTTATTTCTTCCACCACATTTATTAGACCTTGAGTAATGACTATTTATTTCTTAAATACATGTAACTGCATTACTCGCTAATAAATATATATTATTTCACCCACAATATATATTCTCTCAAATAACTAGTGTTGAAATAAATGCGATCAGACATCCTTAAATAATTATTAAACCACAGTCGGGAATAATCTTTATTTAACTTGTTAAATTAATATTTAACTAAGATGCATAGACACACTTAGTGTGTGACCCTCTAGGCCTCTTTCTCAGTGGCATTAGGCGGAGCCTGCCTAAAGTCCAAGGTTAGCGTCTAACAACACGCCAAAACACCCATAGAGAAAAAAGTTAACGCCGCAATGACGTGTCACCTCATACAAACGCTTACCGTGTAATATAATCCCTTTGTCACGATATCTCGAATCAAGCGGGTTGCATGCTAGTGTCATCAACCCATGTGCTCGATTATTCTTTCTTTGACTTTCCGGAATTAAACTCGCTCATTCCTTACCATGACCTTGGATTTATTTAGGCTATATCAATTCCATCAAAGGGCCTGATATATCTACTTCCGTTATGGAACAGAAGGGACAAATCCTTTCTCGCATTATCTATTAATGCAGTATTACTCGTGACGCACCCAACGTATCCTACCTCGCTGCGAACAGTGTGTCGTCACAGTTTTCGTCAATACATCTAAGTGCACGAGTTGCAATACCCATTAATAATAATCTTAAAGTCCAAGGACCAATACACACGTCCGCATATAAGAACATCCAATGATACTATGAAATGTGGATTTCCTATTGGCGGGTCTTGTTCTCATAATATCTTCTTGGATATTACCAAGGGCGCACACCATGAGAAGATGCCTCAAAGTTTTACGAGTCTTCGCCCCTAATGGCCTGTATTATTTGTGTCCCTCAAATAACATCATCTGACCATAGAACATATATTCAAGAACAATGTTATGACACTTCTGGGTTCTCATCATAGCAGAGATCCGCTATGACCCTTT
This sequence comes from Viscum album, assembly GCA_963277665.1. Lineage (NCBI taxonomy): Eukaryota > Viridiplantae > Streptophyta > Magnoliopsida > Santalales > Viscaceae > Viscum > Viscum album. The sequence continues at coordinate 318,444,137 of OY728163.1, forward strand.
AATGCAACAACTATCCTTGGGACATTATCACATGCATTGTCACGTAGAAGAACAATTAAGATGTGATAAGGTGTTTATTTAATGAATAAAGTACAAAGTAGTTGGTTCTAGGCCATCAACTCCAACATCTTCGACATCATGACATCATCATAACGCGCTTGCAATTTCCTCTTCCTGTTGTTTCTCACCTTCTGCTTCATCTATGCTCTTCCTTCACGATTTAATGGTGATCCCACCCAGTAACCTGTTGCCATGTTTTTCCTACAGAGGCTTGATTTCCTGTTTATGGATATTCTTGCTGGATTTCTCGCTCATCCCTTACTCTTGTAGCCTCTTCTCAATGCTCCCTGATATGGAAGATTCCTCATCGACTTCCTCGATCATTCCACAGATCACTACTTCTACGCGCCTTATAGATGGGCATCTTGATACAACTAACTTCTCTGTTTGGTGTACGATAGTACCCATGTCTCTCACCGGTATGGATCTAGACTCGCACCTTGTTGATCCTCCGCCACCGCTATCAGATCCAAAGCATAAGGTATGGAAGCTTGCTGACAACAATTTTTTTTGTCTTGTTTTCCCAATTCTATGGAATGCTCCGTCAAAGATGCGACTCAAACTGCAAACACTGTCAAGGAACTATGAGACTCTTTGACCCTCATGTATTCTGAAACCAATAATTTATCTCGAGCGTCGGATGTTCTTCAATGCCTTTCGACCATTCATCAACACCATTGTCCTTTTCCAACTTATTTCACCAAATGGATGACTCTGCATGATGAGTTACTTGAGCTTTGGTCCCTTCTTCAAACATCAGTGGCTGCTTTGACTCAGCGAGATCAGTTACGTCTCTTTAGTCTTCTTTATGGTCTTAATCAAGAGCATGCAACGACTGGACCAAAATGTTGGTCAACCCCTCTTGATATTCCACCGGTCTACCATCGCCTTGGAAAAGCTCATTAGGTGCTTTCCCCACCTATTGACACTTCAAATCACACTACCTTACTGATCTGTGGTGATGGACGTTTTTTGGGTACTCATGATCGTGGTCATGGTGGGGGGCACAATTGTCCCTTTTGTCAGTATTGTGGCATGTCTGGCCATATCTCATTGATCCCTACTGGGTTCCTCCATGGGTGTCCATCTCAACCACCTTTATAGGTTCAGGCTGCTCTGGTCGACGATGTCTGTCTCAACCACCTCAATAGGTTCAGGCAACTTTGGTCGACAATTTGGAAGTGTTTGGTTGATATAGGTTGCTAAAGAAGGCATAAAGAAAAGAGAGAAGGTGCGTCCTTTTATAAGTGAGGTTATTGGCACTCTTGAAATTACTTAAAGTGTTAAATTAATAGAAATTAATTTTCATGGAAAAATGATCCAAATTGATATAATTCAAACATAAGACGAGGAAGAATAAAAATCCTCTTATATATTAATATTTGGACAAGTTATGGTTATCTTGTCACCCTTATCTCTTAGTTTTAACCCCCTTTAGCCCTTTTGACAATTATCGTGATGTCAATATTTTTTACTTTTTGGGGGTCAAGAAAGTTACTATAAAAGGACAAGTGACCCATAGATAGACCATGTATGGTATTTAAAACCATATCCTATTTAATTGGATGGATATGAGATTTTTATGAATCTTAAATCATTTAATAAAATATTGTTTATTATAAAATACCATTAATTTCATTTTTGGAAATACATGAAATATTATAATATAATATGTGTCTAAATCATGTAAAATGGTTACACAATGACATTGATTATATTATAAGAAAGATATTCTCTTATTATAATCACCCAATAAAATTTAGATAGGTATAGATAACATTTTGAAACTTATCTTTTAACATAACCCCTTGGTTAACTAGTTTTAACCTTAACCATGGTAATGACTTTTTCAATATTAAAGGTTTATAATTTTGATTATAAGTTGAAAATTGGCTCATAAATGATCAAGGCATGAAATTTTAGACCATTTAGCATCCTAATTGTCATATTTAAAGATTTTTATGATTTTTAAATAATTTAATAAAATATTATTCAACATAAAATATCATTAATGTCATTTTTACACTATTCATTTAGTTTGTCTTTAAAACCATATGTATAGTAATATAATTTGAATATAAACCTTTCATATATCCCTAATATGTCATATTGATCTATAAAATTCATGGGACATGGGACATGGTAAATCTCCCAAAAAATATTACTTTTAGAGTTTTTAAAAATAATTCACTTGATTTTTCTACTGCTTGCACAAGTACTATATGGACATTGCATACGCATTTAAGGTAATTATTTCATCTCTAAAAATTAAAAATAAATTACCATGATAAAAAAAGCTCATTGTTTAAAATAACCATTTATAATAAAAAATAAGTTATTTTTATCCATCACAAAATATTATAGATATTAAAATCATGAAAATGCCATTTTTGACTTTATCTTTTATTTAAATATTAAAATGGTCAAAATCAAAGTTAAATTACAACAAAAGGTAATATTTTAGAATTTTGAATGATTATGGGTGAAATAGACTCATAAAATTAAATAAAGGAAATTTTTTGAATGAATTTTAAGGCTTATCACAGTAGTTTTAACCCTAATTAACCCATTTATCCTTTACTGATATGATAAATTTAACCACGTAAACTATTCATAATGCCTAAAAATAAAAGGGAACTATTTAACAAATGTGAACCTCTTAATTTCAAATATGGAATCTATTTCTCAATATTCAATCTCTAGAAGTGGTATAAATTCATTTTAAAATAAACCACCAAAACGCAACAAAAACAATTTTCTAGAAAATAATGTTTTCTTAAGTATAAAAAGATTTTATATCAAAATCCTTATAAGATTAATTCCAATGAGTTTAATCAGATTATTCATAATTTAAATGAACTAATCTAACTTTTAAAACCATTTTAAAACAAAATGTAACTTTGTAAATGCCTGAAACAAAAATATAGTTTTCAATAAAAATAATAATATGTATTTTTCACTATATATTGAAAAATAAAACTTTTTTAGAAAATTCTCAAAAATTCACTCTAAGATAATTTCGGCATGCTAATTTAAAAAATGATATCATTTTTATAAAATATAATTTCTAAAAGTTCTATAAATTAATTATACTATTAGCTCACAAAATCAATAAAAACCATTTATGAAGAAAACATATTTTTAAAGAATAAAATGAATTTACTAAATATTGAGTGCTTATTTCCTAAGCATTGATAAATAAATTTGTATCGAGTGGGATCTTTATACATATTTCATAATGTTTTGTAACCCTATTCGTACATTCTAATTCAACTGTTATGTTATAATGATCATATTTTAATAATAATATTTCATTGTTTGTTTATGCTTGGTGTTACATATCTTATACGCTATTAAACATGGTCTTATTTTAAAATCTCAGGATATTAAATCTCTAAATAAATTTCACCCTCATGATTTTATCTCAATCATCACAGGTTTAATCTTTGTTGAAAACCCACATCGTACATAGAGATAATAAAATTTCTTTTGGAAAGGGAAAGTGAAAAACATAATGTTTACCTAAAATATCATGTATTTGGGTTCTCAGATAAGAAGATCATTGGAGGGAAGTTCAAATATAGGTATGGAAGAGTAGACTAACATCCAAGGACTAATAGAGAGTGATAGATAATATGGTAATGAGAAAGTTAATGACCACAAAACCATAAATCAGTGAGGGTGAAAACCCATCAATTCATAAAAAATAAAGGTAAAAGGAAAACATTTTTATTTCAAGATTTTTTCCTAAATTTGAGGGATTATTTTATTGTCAAGATAAAGAACATGATAAAATTTGCTTGATTTATTTCCATTCCATAAGCACAATTTCATCTTTTGAATGTGTTTTGATGAATTTTCACTTCATATCTTACCCCATGAAATGAATATTCAATATGAATGTTTCATACCTGAAACACTAAAATTAACTTTTAATGGATCATAAGATCCATAAAAGAATGACAATTCATTCCTTATCTCTCTAAATATTTACCAAAACCAAAATGGTTAGCATAAGTTATCCAATATGGATAAATATAATACATTTTTCTCTAAAACCTCAATAATAACACTCATAGTTCAACTTAATCCACTCTATAAATAGTTAACCTTAAGACTCCTCCAAAATATTTCCGACCAAATTCAAAACCCAAAATATGAAGTATTTGATCACATTTTTTTTCAAGATAAGCTTTAATATTTATCCTCAAGCAACACAAAGTAGCTCATAATATCACATACCAAACATATGAATACCTTAAAATATACTAATAACCCGAATCATCATAAAACCTCAATGAAAACATAATTGCTTCCAAAAATTAATTCAATCCTTATTCCTTAAATAAAAGCATAGATTATCAAATATATTCCATAAATCAAAAAATGCAGTAAACTTCACCAAAGATAACATAAATTACTTTTTCATCAATTCACTAATCAATTTCAAGGACATCAATAATACTTGGTTTACTTTATCCATATCAATCGTTTTCTTATCCAAATTAAACATTTTTAAATCACCATTAGGCATATATTAAGGGTTATCTTTCCCTTAATCACATCTTCTCCAAAAATATCACCTTACCACTAAATCATTTTTCTTTGTTATCAGTACCATTCAAAATATACTTTCAAATTATTAAAGAAAAACAAATTTGGAACAATTCTTAGATGTTTCATGATTCTTATAACGATAATATAATTAATATTACACTTTTATCACATAATTCTTGAATCCTAATACACAAACACTTCAATCCTTTCACTTCAATGATTTGCATAACATTAGTCTTTCCTTTGTCTAGGAGTTAACCCTTAGATTAGGGCATTGAATCGGATAATTCCAAAGTTCCCCGCACATAACACATTGAACTATAAATGGTACCTTAAGAAGAATTTCATATCCCTCCACTGAACTCTTCATTTTTCCTCGGTAATTACATGCCCTATAAACTTATTTCCCGACAAAAAATATCTTCCCATTCCTTTGAGACATTCTCTTGGGTGATTCTTCCCATATTCTTGACATGAAGGAAATTGAATTTTTTTTCCTTTATAGTCATTACAACATGAACGTCCATAATAGTCCATCTTTCTTTTTTTTAGTGTGTTAGGAAACTCACCTAAGTTTATATTGTTAATCATATACCATGATATCTAATTACACATAATCATAAGGTTTCCCCTTCTAGATACCATCTCATTTAGTTTCCTAAGAGAACAATCATTGAATTTTCCATCACATTCAACATTAACGTGATTCCTCTTGATTCTAGCCATTGGCTAAAACCAAATAAAAATAATAGTGCGAGCATCAATTGTGTAATCATATAATCATGAAAAATCACTCAAAATCGTGACATCTTACTTTTAATCTATGAAACCTTAGGTTTAACCTAGTTCATCCATGATCATCATTTATTCAAATCCTTCATAGTGGTTCATAATGAAAATGTGAATTAATCCACACATATCCCTTGGAGTGCCAAACCAGGTTCGTAGTAAGATCTCATTCACCATGCACTAGAATAATGAATAAGATATACTCAACCAACTAATTTCGGGGTTATTAACCCTAGATGTATCTATTCCAAAACCACATACACTTGCAGTATCTAGACAGCGATGTATTGCTACGATTTTTTTAGATTTTATCCTACACTTAAGACTTATCCTCGAAGATTATCATAGGGTTATGCTTCATAATCTATATTTTACTAAATCTAGTTCTCAAGGTTTCTACTAAAATTGATCTGATACCAACGGAAGAAACCCAAACTCTAGTAACCTAGAGATGATGTATACTTTATTACATTAGAACTAGATATAAGCAATCACATCCTAAAGAACCAAATAGTTTAGTAGTCTTGGTAAACTCGATATATACTTGAGTCTCAAATTTACATTTGAAAAACATAAAATGCAACACAATATTTTCTTTGAGAACATCATTATTCTCTCTTACATATCCTTGGAAATCTTTCATAGTAAACATCATGGGATTTTGGGAAAAAGGAAACATTAGAAAAGGGTGATTTCAAATGCTTATTAAGGGTTACATATAGTGGAATCTATCATGAATAAACAAGTCATAATTATTATGACAAGGTAAATAACTAGAAAAAAATGTCATTTAATCAATAACTTGAGCATGAAATGCATCTATGAATAATATCAATACAATAATCTTTTGGATAATAAGAACCGAATTCTCAATAAAGGAAATGAATAATATCAGACATCATGATCTCAGACATCATGATATCTTTACCATCAAGGCCTTTCACCAAGACAATTTAATCAATGGGTAGGTATAAACCAAAAACCCATTTAAAAAGGTTATCCAACTAGTTTGTCTCATGATATTTGTTTATGCATTGAAGGACTATCTATCACTAGGCCCCACCTTTCACTACATATCAAATGCATTCCTTGTATATTGAATGATCAATTTAATTCATAAACAATATTCCTTATCAACAGGTGTCTGTATTGAGTAAATAATACAGAATATCAATATTTCCTTAGTTAATCAAACAAATTTTAAAGTAAAACACTGAATGTAGAAATGATATATGGTTTAGGAAATAATCACATTATGATATAAGGAATATGGATATTTAAGATAAATTTAATGTCCAGCAATCACAAAAAAGTGAATGTTTCAAGAGAAAGTTAATGACCGCAAAATTAATAAGAGATAAAATATGACCATCAATTTATTAGAAATATAGGTTTTATAATAAAATAATGTTCTTAGGAGAAATAAAGAAAATAGTATAAAAATATTAAAAGAATCTTTTATTAAAGAGTTTTCTTTGTAAAACCATTGAAAAATTATAGAAGTCAAACAATGTAAAAAAGTTAAGGCGGTGGGAAAATCTGTTAACATTGTACATGTTAAAATGAAACATTCCTTTTGAATTTTTGTAAAGTAAAAAATGAACCTTTTGGAAAACATTAGAAATATTCCTTTTAAACCATGTAAAAATTCAAGGGCAACATAAAATTTCCTTAATAAATCATTTGAGTAAATAAAAAGGAATTTTGTAAAACAATTTTGAAATATATGGATATGGAAGAAAATATACTAGATCTAAAATAAAAATAAGATTTGTTTTTATTTTAAAATTTTCTTTGCTTGATTCAAGTGAAAAAGAGAAAAAAAATTATAATAAAACATGGAAACTCCTTAAGTATCAGTTTATGAATGACATATTATAAGATTCCTTTAATGAAAATAAGAGCATTTCCAAAAAATGAGATTGTAAAATAAATTATCACATCTTTGGAAACTTCTAAATTGTAATCCCTTGAAAGAGTAAAGAAGAATTGAAACTCCAATAATCATGAATAAGTATACATTAATGCTAAATACATCAAAGGGGTGGTATACAAACAACATAAAAGTAAATTTGTGCATAATACCAAATATGTCTCAATGAGGTAGAAATTGAGATGAAATTCCTTACAATGATCATATTGTTGAAGTGGGAATTAATCGATAAAGTGATTATATGTAAAAAATTTAAATAAACACAAAATAAGTATAAATACAATAATATACAATCAATGGTCATTTCACACATGATCATGGAATAATATAGTCAATGCAACAGAAGTATAACATAATGAATGTAAATTGAGCTAAGAAGCCCATTAACTCAAGTTTGAATTTCTTTGAAAGCAATCTAACATCATGTATAATAAATTTTAATTTATTATAATTCTATAGCAGATTCATTTACATAAATATCAACTTATAACATTTTAATACCCATTTATTAATAATTACTTATTAAAATCATTATTTCTGGGAGTTAAATCTTTCATTTTTCATGAGAATTTGGTTCGCTTATTCCGATCCTTATACTTTTATTATATTTCCATCATATCCATAATGTTAATCATGATATAAATATCATATATATTCATTATATATATATATATATATTTAGAGTCATCCATAAAAGTTAGATATAGACAAATGAATTACATTGTCCATGGAGATGGTAGATCGTACGTACGCATGAATACAATTTTCATCATTAACTACCGATATAGGACACATTTGATTCATGCATAATTAAACTGTTAATTAAGTATGGTATGCCATAAAAAATTATTTGTAACTTGAAATAAAATATTACTGTGTCCAAAATTGACATTGAGATAATGTTTTTCATAGCACACATTTCATAACAATAGTTTTTAAATACTAGAATCTTTCCTCTTGGTAATGTGAAGTTACAATCTTCTCAAGGTGACATAGGAGACAAGCTCCACTAGAAATTGTAATGAATTGAAGAAGCAAGTAGTGCCCCAATGTGGGGTGCCGCCCCCTTTTGACTAGTGGGGTAGTTGGCTAGTCACAAGCGATTTTACTTTATCTATGTTGATGCGACTAGTCCCCTCCCCTGACTGATTCCTCCATTCCAGCCAGCTACTGAAGAGGTGCACCAAGCACCGACCCACCTTCTTCCAGCTGATAATATATATATATATATATATATATATATGTATATATAATTTTTATTTTTGATTTTAAATTATATCAATCTTAAAACAACTGTTTCTTGACCATGCGAACTCCGATCGACGTGCTGTCAATGGAATTGAGAGTGTATTGAAGCCCTCTATTTTAATTTTAGAAAATCTAATTGAAATTTTGACTTAATATTTACATGCATGCTCTGATAAAAACTAAAGGAACTCAGGTGCATAAAGAAGCGTAAAATTGGTGCTTAAAAAAAACAACCAGATTAGCATCGTAACACTAGATTTAGTATACATATATATATATACATACATACATACATACATATATATATATATAATCAGCTGGAAGAAGGTGGGTCAGTGCTTGGTGCACCTCTTCAGTAGCTGGCTGGAAGGGAGGAATCGGTCAGGGGAGGGGACTAGTCGCATCAACATAGATAAAGTAAAATCGCTTGTGACTAGCCAACTACCCCACTAGTCAAAAGCGGGCAGCACCCCACATTGGGGCACTACTTGCTTCTTCAATTCATTACAATTTCTCTTCTAGCAACCTTTCTTGTTACATGTGAAGCAAATAACTTCTTGTTCGATGCACTCCTTTATCATTGGTTTCATAGAATTTTGAGATGATGAATTTGGTGTTATACTTTCCATTGGTCTTTTCACCTTTCCTTTCTTCATGTTCACCATAAGAACTAAAATATTGACATTCGTTAAGTTATTATCTTCTTGGTGAACCTTGCCTAAAATATATTGAAATGATTTATCTATACTATTTGTTTTATAATTCTCAATGAAACTAGAGTAATTAGGTGACAAAGATGAGAGAATGAGATGTATTGAAAGACCGTGATTCATCTTGAACACAAATTCTCCTAATCAATCAATGCACTCTATCATCTTGAGTACATGGGGACTAGCCTGAATTCCATATTTCAATTTACACATATTCATTGTAATGATTATCTCATTCATTTCTTACTTCACTTTCTCCTCATAAACTTCTTAGAGATGGGACAACACGGTGTATCCATCCATGTCATCATGCTAGTTTCACAACTCATTAGACATTGATGATAAAATTCTGTTATAAAAATAAAAATTTTCATTTATGAGTCTCCAATAAGATTCATTTTCAGCATCACTTGCTTCATGAGGTGGCTCATCAGGTAGTGGGGACACCCACACAAGTGGTTTCCTTTCATGTCGTAGTACTATGCGCAAAGGCCTATACCACTCTTGAAAATTTATGATGGTTAGGAAATGTTCTTTGTCTAATATTTTTTGTAGTGAATTTAGGGTATTACTTTCCCTTTTTCTACAAAATAATACTTTAATATATTAATAATTTTATCTTGAAAACTATTATAGGACATTATAGATTTATTAATCTTATATGACTCAAACAATTTTATTCAAATTCTAGTAGCCATCAACTTCTTGATTCAGAATGCCTAATTACTTGAGTATTTTAGTGGGAATGGATCCTTAAACCTCTCTTCATAGCCCAAGCTATGACATCACCACTACTTTGAGAATCTAAGGTAGGATTTGGATGAAAAAACACATTAACTCGCGACTCCTTATTCCGTTGAGTGGAGTTTCATCTCCTCTGAATCCTAACTTTGGATTCACTCAACACTTGACTCTAAAATTGCACCAAGCTAGTTATAAATATTTCTTTGATGCCAATTTTAGTTAATTCAATCCCCCACTCTTGTTAGGACTCCTAGATAGAATGAGGCACCATCAACTATGGCTGATTGACACCCCAAACTATGGTTTCATTCTAATTTAAGTGGCGGAAGGTGTTTTTGAATTAATATTTTCCTTAAGGGTTTTATAGTTTTATTTATATTTGTGGATGAAATCTAATTCTTTTTATCATGCTTGTTACTATATGATCATGCTCACAACTTAACAATTCACAAATAGAATACATTAATCACACATTTATTCATTTTTATCTTTACATAATTTTTTACTATTCTATGTGATCATATAACATCCACACATTCAAATAATAATATATTTAACTATACAAGACAAAAATAAATAAATAATGACTTTATAATGCGATTCATTTTAATGACTGATCCATCGAGAGGATGATGGATCAATTATGTCCTTAGGGTAATTCCTTGATTCGTATCTCAACTCACATTGCAACACCCATTAAACACCCATGAATTTTCTTATTTGGTTCCTTGACGGTTCTCATACTTGAACCGTGTCATCGCAAACTCCTCTGATCATTATAATGTACACTCACACAGGGGAGGGGGACTTAGGACATGAGAATTAAATTTAATTTCTCAAATATGGACACACATACCCTTATACATATTAAAGATGGAGGGATGATATGTAGATCATCTAAAAATGATATTTAATTAATAATTATTGCACACATTCACCATTGCAATAATTAAAATTAAATAAATAAATACCTGAATATATATGTATTGGTCTCAGCTCATGATCAATCGACTTGTAATAAAATCGCATTATAAAGATTAAATAATCTTAAATCCAACTAGGGAATTTTATTACATTAATATCACTTTAAAAATAATTTTAAATAATTATTGATATGTCCCACAACACCCAATAAATTTTATTTAAATTCTAGATATTATTTATTTATTGATTGATTTTTTTTATAAAATTTCAGGTATTTTTGGACCTAAAACATGTCCCTATAAGGTTACTAGGCACTTATTGGACTTAGTTGGGTTGGTCGGGTCTTGACTGACTTGGCTAGGTGCGAGGTCAGGCATGGGAGTAATGCCCCAATGTGGGGTGCCGCCCCCTTTTGACTAGTGGGGTAGTTGGCTAGTCACAAGCGATTTTACTTTATCTATGTTGATGCGACTAGTCCCCTCCCCCGACCGATTCCTCCCTTCCAGCCAGCTACTGAAGAGGTACACCAAGCACCGACCCACCTTCTTCCAGCTGATAATATATATATATATATGTGTGTGTGTGTGTGTGTGTGTGTGTATATAATTTTTATTTTTGATTTTAAATTATATCAATCTTAAAACAACTGTTTCTTGGCCATGCGAACTCCGATCGACCTGCTGTAAATGGAATTGAGAGTGTATTGAAGCCCTCTATTTTAATTTTAGCAAATCTAATTGAAATTTTGACTTAATATTTACACGCATGCTCTGATAAAAATTAAAGGAACTCAAGTGCATAAAGAAGCGTAAAATTGGTGCTTTAAAAAAAATCATATTAGCATCGTAACACTAGATTTAGTATACTAGACTCAAGTTTGTCCACGAATCATATAAAAATAATTTAAGTACGAAAAGTGAAAATAAAAACGATGTCTCGATGGATGGTGTGATCCTGACATGCTCCTCTCGATGTCGGATTGTCATACCTTGAAGTATTCGAGATGAGATAATTCTAGATCATCTAAACATGCATAACATCCCCTCAAAATCCATAATTTTATTCTTGGGTGCTAGCACAAAAGATTGAAGTGATCTATGATGCTTGTTTGATTTCCTAAACAATGTGGATTCGATCCTAGAAGTGATAACCAATCCCACCTTGTTCTTCTCCTAGTTTATCTCTCTAGAAACTTGAGAGAGAGCTTAAGAACTCTCAAATTGGTGAAAAATGCAAAGGTACTATTTACAAGTCTAAAATTCATTTATATACTTAAGTTATACTTTCCAAAATTGTACTTTGATCCCTAGAAAGTTATAACCATCTTTTTAGTCCCCTCTCTACACTTATGACTAAATTAAACTTGTCATACATGTCACAAATATTTTATCACCCACTTGTAACACATAAACATTTCATGTGATAAAATAAGAACCATTAATTTGACTCATTAGCTCCCATAATTTTTTATCAAACCTTGAACGCATGATGGTCATTCAAAAAATAATGTTTTCTTGTATTCACTTTTATAATTAAATAAATTGTGAATATCTTGAGAAATAAATTCAATTATCATTATTTGAAACTAAAATAATATAATTTAATTAATTTACTTGTGTTCATACAAACTTAGATGTTCATCGTGCCCTTAGCGTGGGCCCCCTTCTTCCTAAACTCCAATTCATCTGAATTGGTGGGACTTATGGATGCACTTTGTGTGTGACTGTCCAGACTCTTATCCCGATAGCAATGAGTCATACGTATGAACCAAAAGTGGTATCTAGCAACACATCATGACCCCTAAAGAGACAATGATAAGTCATAGCTATGAAAACCTCCTATAAATAGTTACTGTGTAATATAATCTCTTTGTATTATGATATCTAATAAAGAAGGATACATACTCATGTCTCCATTCTTTAATGATTTATTTATCTTTGTTGATTGTTATTGGATATACTTTCCTTCATCTACCATGACCATGGATTTAGTAAAGACACTATCATCCCGTTCAATTGGCCAAAGGCATCTTCTTCCTTTCAGAAGTGTCAAATCCTGTCTTGATCATTCAATCAATATCATACCATCAATGAAATGTCTAATGAAAGCTACATCACCATGACGTAAATGTCATGATTTTATTCATGCATAAAAGTATGTGATCAAATGATACACATTGATAATGATATCAATTCAATAAAATAATATACATGTGCATAGATAGGAACATCCAGTGGCACCCAAAACATGTGGTGTTCCTATTAGTGGGTCAATCCTCATGATCTTCTCTACTCAATATTATCATGTATGAACTTCATGAGAATACATCTCAATGATTATAAGCCCGGAACTCCAGATAGTTAGACAAAATCAATGTCCTATCAGTATAATGTATCTAGATCACATGACATATGTTTAGGATTACTATCATAATACCTTGAGGTTCTCATTATAGGTGGGAACTGCTATAGCATTTCGATACAATAAATAATTTATGGACATTTCCATGTAAATAGTGTACACAGAAGTAGTAATACTATTAAGGAATGAATACATAACTCACAACTTCATGTATAAATGATATGATAATTGAAAAGTATCACTTAAGTTGAGTCTAAGGTACCCACTTTTATAATAGACTCAACATTTTCAGAAACTATTCATTTAGAACATGATGATATCTCCACTTTGTAAATTTTTTATCAGTACACGATTCAAGTACATTGATGCATAAGGCATGTTATTTTTTAGACTTTTGTATGCGAACTGTCATCCTAAACGTAATAGATGCAAAGAATTACGAAATATTTTCAACTACACAATTAATATACTCGCACCAAAAAGAGTACCCTAGAAATAGTTATTAATCCCCAAGACATGGTCTATAAATAGTCAACTTCATTGTGCTCGTAGTTATTTTTGTTATTACTAAGGTTCTGGGGGTGAATTAGGGTATTACCTTCTTTTCACAAAGCCTATCCAATAATTGGATTTTTTCCATGTTAAATTAAGCAAGAAATTGATAGGTAAGTTTACATACATGGAGACATATAAAGATAAAAAATATATGATAACAATGAGTTTTTACTTGGTTCATTTGAATGGGTTACATCCATAAGCATACACACGACGATGTAATAATGTACCAAAAATCACTACACTCACTATTTATGAGTATATAATTCATGAATGGTTTACTATCAAGTCCCAGAGACAATCCTTATCTCTCCATACACTATTTTGAGAAAATAATCACCCAATATTTTGGCACATAATCAATATAATGATATTTATGAAATTAGAATAAACATTAAACAAACATGATCATTTCTCTTTAGTAAAATATATTGATAAACAAGATGTTATTTATATTCTAGTATTCATATATTTTGAATAATTAATGTAGTTGATGACTCACTTTCTCTCTCAATTCTTCTCTATTAATTATCTCATTTTAGTCTCGTCTAAGTTTCCCTATTTTCCCCAAAATTTCCAGATATACTTAAATATTATAAATATATGAAAGACAAATATTCATTTAAATAAACTTCTAAATTTTATTTTTAATATCCCAAATACATTTCAACATATTTATTTTTATAACATGGAAATCAAATATTACATTTAAACTCTCATGAATCCCGACCATGTTTTTGTTCAAATCTTCAAAAAAATCATCCATAAAAACCAATCTAGGAATATATTAGAAAATTACTATTATTTTAAATAAACAACTGCTACACAACCTTTGGAATAAAGTATTCAACATCACATTACTTATAGATAAACCTCATACATCTTCTGAATCAATCTCATGTATATTATTAAATGATCAATTCACTCATACATTATCTTAATTTATTAATTTTTAATGTTAAACTATATATATGAAACTATATTCACACCAGGAAACTCTAATATCTTGTTCCCACTATTATAAAATTTTTAAAAATTTGAGGTTACTTTTATACAAAACTATTACAGAACATTTTCAACATCTGAGTTACTCTTATGAAAAATCATTCCATGTGATTTAGTATCACACAATAATAAATATACCCTTACATAACCTTCATCCAATGGATTTAACTATTAAACAATCTTCCAAATTTTTATTCCAAAATTATATAGTCTTTACTTTACCTTATTTTCAATACATAATGGACTCTTCATATATTATCGGTCAAAAGTGAAACTATCTTCTTTATTAACTCCAAAAAAACTATATTATGTTGATAGACTTATTTAATTCTAGATATATATCTCCTTCAGTTTCCTTTAGGTTACTTAAAGGTGAACAATAGATACAATAACCTCAATGGTTCTAATAATTCCCCCCTTTGGATTTTGTTGTCAACTTCAACCAAGGATTTTAACTAAAAAAAACTTTAATTTTTTGAATAAATCTCAATCATACATACTTATCTTCTATAATATTTCTTTCCCTTGATCCTTCTCCCCCTTTAAGCCAGACCCACTTTCTCTAAACTATCTCAACTTCGTGTTCTATATTCTTTCTCCCCCATAAAAAATATATTCAAATGGTATTTTTATGAATTATCTAAATGGTACTTTTCCACTGACTAAGAATCATTATCATCATCTCTAAGATCACTTGTTACAAAGATCAATATGAGAAACAATATATTAATTATTTTAAATTCTTATCATACTTTCACAACTAATATTCATAAAAATCACTCTCCTTGAATTAATATAGTGACTTCCTCTACATAATATATGGTTTAAACCCATATTTATCATGTTTTCCTTTATAACATCCCCATGGATAGTGTCAACCACTTAATTAGGAGCACCTCCCCATATGATAAAGTCTTCCAACTTACAGTGATGGTCTCTGAGGTGATAGTGGGGAGACTATTCCCTCTGAAGACAAATAACAATAATAACATATCAACTATAAATACCAACAGATGTATAACAAATGAAAATATCATAACATACTGCATGCTAAAAAAATGTCTACAAAGTCATAAATATCATATAAAAATTAACAAAATCATCCTTAGGCTGATCATATCTATGCATACTCAAAAGTAACCTAAAATATCACCATATTGACACCGAGGATCTACATGGCCTATTTGCAAAACTATAGCATCCAATACATGCTCTATCTGTACCATCATTGCTACTAGGATCTCGATGATGAGCCTTTACCCTTACATATTCCAAGAACCATGAAGTCTGTATGCATTTTGGATGACCCACACAGGGTGTGAGTATGATTTCAATAGGCCACCACTAATGGTGTCCCTAGCTAATATCCATACATATTCACATGCCACACAACCTACTCCCCTTATTCTCAACTAGCCCTAAGTGAGACTTTACCTCTTAAATTAGTGTTGGAGTGGAATGATGCATTCATAATATGTGATATCAGAATTTCCCTTGGCCTTCTAGCTAATTAAACACTACACATTGTTACATGCCATACATAACCATATAACCATCCCAAGTCAATCTCAATGCCCCAAAGGCATGTCCACAATCCATATTACAAGACCCACAACCTCCCCATTCAACTTACTAACTGCTGACTCAACAACCCTATGAACCCAAGGCATAAACACACCCATCCCTTTCTAAATCCACCTCATAGGCCACAAAATATCCCAAATATATGACTCTTATCCCTCTCCCATATGGTGGCCTTAACAACACCAATTGTGGACAACTACGGTGTATCCCCTCTTCCATATTGACAGTTGACATTATCATTCCTATGTCACTTAAACTGTGGAGGTTACACCCATAATGAGTGGACCAAACCACCTCATGGGCCTTGCCCTGTGTGCATACGACCCCAATGGACTGAGCCCTTATGGCCATATCTCAGTGAAACTCTATCACCACCCAAGAAAATGGTCATCACCATCCACATCACACTGAAGAACCCCCATTACCCCATTCTTAGTGATCAACATAACCCACAATCACACGAGTTACACCCATCATGTTTCCAAGGAACCACATCCCACATTATTCCCAAAGAAAAATTCCAACATCATGGGTCATTGCACCCATTATGTCCTAAATCTACACAAATAAGAAAATCAAGATCTACTAGGCTAAACCCATAATTTCTCACATGATACAACCCCTAGTTATCTCTTATAGACAACAGAAACCATAAGTGGTTTCATTCCTAGTAACACACCTGACCTAACCCTCACTTGATTATTATGCACTGAATAACACATATATAACATAGGATGTAGCTAGGAACCACTTACCTTGAGTTAGCAGGATTCCACTCATTGAGAACCTATGGATGATTTGGACCCAATCGATAGATTCAAAAAAATATGACAAAATCCCTAGAATTAAGGATTTCTAGAAAAATATAAAGATATAGTGGGAAATTCAGAAGAAGGATGCTTATGGACTGCTAGCCTTACCCATGGCTTCTCTCTTTGATATATGGCTCAAACAATTGATAAAAATCGATGGAGAACTCTCAAAAGGAATGTGAGAATGCGGGGAAGAGGAAACTAGGGCGTGCTCATGGTGTTCTGGCTAAAATGGCCTCAAAAACCTCTTTAATTTTAATAAAATCAATCAATTTATTATATTTTTTTAACTGTGCAAGGCAGGTCACAGTGTGACCATCCTAGCCCACATCATGATTCTCCTGGCCAGGCTACCCCCATAAAGTGATTCCCCCTATCACAACATGACACACCTCCCTCTAAGTCCTAAAATAACCTTGACGTCAATTCATAGGGGCACACCATGGAGTGGACCTTCCCTTCACAACATAAAACTCTACACACCAGGCCTTCATAGTGATACTCTTTCCCGTGACACCTCTATCACAGTTTGACCATCCATATCATGGTGTGATTCCCTTGAGGCTCTATTTTTCAAAAATACAAAACCCTCATTCATTCCCTGATCCTTATGTATCATCACAAAATGAAACCCCTAGGTTAGGACATGAATATCTCTTACATATCATATTTACATATAAAACTTAACAAGTTTCTAGCATTCCCAACCTTCATGTTGAAGTGTCCCTAGTCTATGGTGTATCCTTTGTCCCACACAGTGATTCCTTGAGTCATGACCTGATGAATCCCTTTCCACACCGTGATTCCCTCCATTATGAAATGATATTTTTATTGATATATAATTCCATCCCCGAGCCTGATCCAATTTTTAAGACTCAATCCTGGATTACACTGACACCCCTTACACCTCAACAGGGTCCACTTACACTCATTCGATCTAAAATCTAACCTGAATTACCACTCCCAAACACCTGAGACACTACAACCTCCCCACCACATGATAAATCATCCCTGAGCTATCTCAAGCCATACACTAACCAACTCTTACCAAAACCTAAGAATCTCACTCACCACATTCTTGAAACACTAAGATGACATCCAACACACCCATCTCATTCTCGATCACCTCAGCTACTCCAACTCAACAAACTGATCCCTTCAGTGGGAACTCCCCACTATAGTAATCACCTGTCTGACCTCACCATAACCAAATTACATAATACTATGATAGCTTTATATTTTTTAATCATCATGAATCATTCATGCACCGGTTATCCACACATATCCACCAGTCATTATTTATCATCACCCCACATCATTCTCGATGCCCATTTTCACCTAGCATCATACCTAATCCCCCCTTTCATCTCACATCGTACCTGATGCCCGCCTTATATAAAATATTAACACATCTCACATTCATTATGAATCACATTGAACTCTCATACCTCAACCAAAATCTAGTTGTTCTTTTTATATCACATACGCACATTGTTCACCAATATCCGCCGTACAAAATCATAATCATTGCTCATGAAATACCTATAATCATCATCCGATCCTTGACCTGCTCCAAATAAATTGGATCAACTATATAAAATTGACTCGAAGCCTAATTGATTGATGTATGTCCTCCTTGTGGAGTCATACTCATTTCCATACACTACCCCAACTACTGGGTATCCCAACCAATACCATGAACCACATGTGTAGATGAATCCCGAATGCTAGCTCTCGATATTAGTCCAAGTATTACCTCAGTCACCTGATTCTGACCCAATCCATATCCCACAACTGATTATGAGGTCTCCCAATAAAACTACTACAAATGTCCCTTTTGGCCACATGCCCAATACTACTTTGTTAGTCCATCATACCGAGTTTATACATGCCCCATTTGCCCACGCTGAAAACATGCCATCAAAAATAGACTCTACAGTGGCATCATCGAGCCTCTATTTTGACTACTTTTTTGGGTCTCCTCATATACTCACTTGTAGATACATAGAGTTCCACTACTAGTCTCATCTGACACCACTGTCTGTCTTTGTATACTCTCATCCTCCAGGTTCCCCTTTGCTATCAGTGGTGGGTTCACTGCCTCAAAAAATTATCTCAACCTAAAAATATTTACCTATACCCTAATAGCATATTGCGAACTATCCTCAAACTTTCACACTTTGAATATCTCATCCCTTTTTAATTTCAGTACAAATAGCAATAAATCTATGAATCTCACATCATAATCCATGACTGAAGTCTCCCCCTGCACCACATGCATGAACTCGTGGGATCCTTCCACCTTCAATGTCTCAAGGAAGAATTTATCAAAGAACCTCACCTCAATTTACTTCCATGTCATCCTCTCATTCCTTCCTACTTGTATTTGTATATTCCATCATTATTTCACTAGGCTTATAAGCATATACGTATCCAAATTCACCCTCTTTCTTGGTGGCATCTCGATCTAATCAAAGATCATCTGTACTGACTCTATCTAGTACTTTGTCGCTTGGGATCCACCCTCTCCCTAGAAAAAAGTAGGGTGTTGTAATTGGAAATCCCACATCAAGTATACCATGGATGTATTAGTTCCCTATATTCCTCAGTCAATACTTTGGATATCCCACTCTAAGCTCACCTTGAACTGCTCATCCAACCACTACCCTAACTCCACTGCTCACTCCAACTGACCAACTTTTCTCAATGCCTCTATTAATGGCTCATTCTCACCTATACCCTTAGGGAACTCATTTGATGTATACCTTAGTGGGATCATACCTCTACCCTCACACTCTAATGATGGATTTCTAGGTGAAATGTCACTGAAAACAAAACACTATGCTCAACATAGATATAACAGTTCAGATATCACAAATAAAAAATAGTGTACTAAGAAGCACAACCCACTAGCCCTTATACTTCCCTATCATACCCATGTCTGTATAATCTGGCCTCACAGTTCGGCCTACCCATGTTAAATTTTGTCACTACACACACTATACACATGTGGGATCCACATTCTTGGGTTGGTTGAGTATAATTCCACCAAGAAGATATATAGGAAAAAACATAAAGGTTGTTTCTGACACTTTAAACATACGAATCCATTTTCATTTCAAGAACCACTACCCTTCTTGGGTTAGTTGAGTAGAATGCCACAAAGAGACTATAAAAGAGAAATAAAAACATGAAGAGAATTTTTTTTGCTGACGTGGAAGGTTAATGGTGTTCTATGATGCATAGTTGAGCTCCTTAATGCACTAGAAACCATCCTTTGAGGCTTCTTGAATGTAGGTTGAAAAACTTCCTATTGGGTGCACCTCTTTGTGTTGTGCATGCGTGCGTGTGTGAAAAAGAGAGATCAGTAATGGAGAGTTGGGAGTCTCATTTCACTGTTCTCTTAATGATAATTTTTTTTATATTTGATCATTTGTTTAATTCAATAGGTTATATGGTTGGAAAAATTTATGACCGTTATCTTTTAATCATAATCACCATAACCGCTTTGTTTGTAGTTTTATTTTTTGGGACATGGGAACACACATTTCTAGCCATTTGGAATGATCATGAGATGAACTTAGCTTAATGAGAAATATTGGGGTTGACATCCGGGAAATATTCATCACTCTTGGGGGAGATGAATTTAATAACCAATGGAAAAATAATAATTGATGGTTTTATAAATGTTGATATCTTTGTATTTGTATCTCTATGTTGTTCCTTAAAAAAGAGGGGCATTTTATTGGAATCACGAGAAATTTTATGAAGGGTTTCTAGCAGTTGAGGTGTTGAGGAGAAAGTGAGAAAAATTGTTGGGTATTATGAGCGAAGGGGGTGGTGGTAGAAATCCGATATGGGTGGATTTCTGCATTAAATCCTATTATCTCCTCAAAACTGATCCTTGGGGAAGTAGGTACTTCCGGATTTTCGACACCAAGGCCAGTCACCGTTCCTAGATTTTTTATTACCTTCAAAATCTATAAAGATGTAGTAGTTTTGGGACGGATTACTTGCAGTTTCTTTATAGCGTGTGTGAGCTTCCATTATAGTTGTATCTAAATATATTATAAAGATGTAGTAGTTTTATTTTTTTTGAAGTGTTGTTTTGCTCGTACCGATATCTTATGGAAGATATTAAACATAATATGAATAGGAATGTTGTGTTTCTTTATCTTTGTAACATTAGTCTCTGTATTTTAGAGTCCCACATTGATTTCCTCTTATACGTATTAGTTTCTTTCTATTAATAAATAAAGGTCTTAACATTTCATTAAGGTAAAGACTACAGTTCTACATGGTATCAAATGGATAACTTCATCCCAACACTAATACAAATAAGGCTTTTATCAGCACTAGAAACTGCCTTTAATAGCTCTAGAAAAACGCTTTTAATCGTGGCGAAGATAAAGGGGGGTCTCCTTTAACAGCGCTAAAAAAGCGCTGATAAAGGTCCCCCTTTTATCAGTGATTTTTTAGCGCTGATAAAGGGCCACCTTTATCAGCGCTCAAAATAGAGATGATAAAGGCTGACTTACCTATGATGTGCTGTTTATTTAACAGCACACCCAGCATCTGCACCTACACACAAAAAACACCTGCACCTACACACAAATATCACAAAACAACACCTACACACAAACAAAGCGCATAAGAACGAAACAACGCACACAAGAGCTTCACAAACAATTCTATATACATTTATTTGACATCATGAATACAAAAAAACATATTGCTATATATATTTCAAACAATGTTTTATATGGTTACAATTACAACTATCTAACACACAGTTAAAAACATTAATGTTTCATCCTTTTTGCATCCATGATCCCCTCTAAAAAATTTTCGTTCATGGTATTAGTTGCCGAAAAAAGCATCTGAACTCAAGAAAAAAATTCCACCTATATAAGAAAACAAATATTATGTTAATAATAAAATAATAAAATAAATTAAACATTAATATGAAAGAATACATTAATAAAATGTCAATTTTTAATAAAAAAGACACATTTATAGTTATACTAGTCACACTATGCGTCGTATTGAGGTGGGGTTGATTCCTACACATCACAAATGAGTCATAGATCATTTTTTTAAATATTAAAACAACCTGAATGTGTTTTCTCGGTTTTGAGTATGTCACTTGTTCTTTTGAGTATGTCAGGACTAGGTACAAATCTTATGTTTGGGTGCTTTTTTTAGGACCAATAGGGGCCTATATACCCTGAGAGGGGGGTGAATCAGGGTATGAATATTCTTTTCTAAATTCTTCCTACCCCACTAGATCTTGACCTCTTTATCACAAGGGTCACTTTTTTTCACTTGTGTGTTTATTACGATCAATTCTTTTCTTCTTTATATGATGATGATGCTTTGGATGCAATGCAGGGAAGCAAGCAGACATACACAAATATTTTTACTTGGTTCACCCTCACTGGGCTATGTCTAAGGAGCATACAACGACGATGTGCCGCTGTACCAAATCCACTAAAGCTCACTGGCAATAATGTTTGGGTTAGATCACTTCTATTCCCATACTCACTACCTTTACAATGTTTAGGGTCAACTCACTGCTTTCCCAAGGGTTACTCCCTATTTCTCTCTCACTGGATCACTGCTGGTATAAAGGATAACCTTCTTCCTCTTCCTTGGCTCACTACACTTGGAAAGGATCCACTCACAGTTTATAGACCTGTAGGTCTTTTCATTTGCATGAATACATGCATCCTCAACTGTTGATAGATGATCTGTTAAAGTCTAACTTTCATCCAGAGATGAATACCACTTTGCTTATGAAACCCTGGGCAATTCTTTTTGAAACTCTTTCGCTAAGCACTCTTCCTTCACGAAGCTCCTACTTTTGCAAAGATCAAACAAGCCTTTGCAATGATCTAATTTATTCACGAAGCTCACAGGTTCTTAGAGCTCATAATTTCTCAAATCTCACTAGATCGTAGAGCTCTCTAGATCGCAGAGCTCACACTGGTCTTTACGATTTCAAAAATCCAAACAAGCCTTTGAAAATTACACGTCCCTCACAAATCCAAACTAGCCTTTGCGGCGCGCCTTCCTTTTGTAGAGCTCAACCGACTCTGTGAATTCCCTTTCCTTTCGCGAAGCTCCCTACTCCACAAATCTCCTTTGCAATTCGAGAGCTACAAATTTTTCTTGAAAAAACTCTCTACTTCTCTCGAGGGGGTTGATTTCTATTTACAGGCGATTCCACCAACTCAAACCTTCCGTGCATAGTCAGCACCACGTCAGCTCAAATCACGAAGCTTCAAAATTTCTGCCGAAATTCTCTCTATATCGTGAAGCACCACGACAATTTTCGGATCGCAGAGCTCGTTGTAATCGCGGAGCGTTCCGTCAATTCCTTTGCGCCTTCACCGCAAAGCTCTACTCGCAATGCTCTTCACCACTGCAATTCTATCTTACAAATATCTTCTCTTCTGCCATTCACGAAGGTCGTCGTAATCGCGAATAACACCGTCAACTTTCTTCATGTCTTCGCGAAATCCACATCAAGAAGCCCATCTTCGCAAAACTCATGAATTTTCCATATTATGATGAGATCTTCAAGGAAATCCACATTTGGCGATACTCACCAAATCCCAAATTTTGGACCCCAAAAAATTTGGCAAACACTAGAAAACGCCACCACCTAGTATTTGTTCTTTTTGTACCGCCTCCAGATTATCCATTCCTTTTTCATGGTTCTTTGTCAACATTAAATGTCAACAACATCTCTAGAGCTAGACAATTCACATGGAAACCTGCATTGTTAACAAACACAACCAACCCAAAAATGTTGCAATGTTACCTTAAGGGATTTTTGCTCAACAACTTTCATCCCCATACACAGGGGATAGACTAAGTTTCCAACAACAGTAAATTGATGTTTTACTTTTCTCTTTTACAATTGATTTGTGATAAAACACTATTTTGTTAAATATTTTATTAATAATAAATGACATAATTTCCTCACATTGTGTTAAATATGTTTATTTATAAAATATTTGGGATTTGATCATTCATTTGAAAATTTGGTGAAAATTCCAGTTTTAACCTTTATAGTGCACCGTAGTATTTCAAAGATAACTATTTTTATATTTATTATTTAAATTTGAAATTTTGTAACAGTGTTCCTCAATTAATTTTCTACAACTTTTATTCAGTACACTAGTGTTAAAGAGTGCATTTGGTTGGCGAAAATGGGTCATGAATTCAAAGTTGGGTTGGACTCGCCAGAATGGACATAGGTTCTATATTTGGGTCATAAATTCTTCATCCGTGATTTTATTAGGCCTAAATTTTTAGAGGAGCTCGGGGATTCATTTTCACACAAATCATCCTTCTAGTAGGAGAGCTTATTCACGCGTTTTGGAGGTTAAATTGGCGGTGAAAGTTGTATTAAAATATTTGGCCGAGATTCCCCATTCACACTTGAAACCTTTTTAAACCTATCCTCCCCTCCAATCTATAAAATAGTGTATTTCTCATTTGGAGGGGTTGGGACGTGAATTAGGATATTGGAGGAAGAGGAGAATTGGTTTCACCCAAATTATGCAACCATTGTAAGAGGGGTAGCTCTTGAAGCAAGGATCCCCTCATCGAAGCCTCATCCTCTTCACTGTTCTTCTTTTATTTCTTCTCGTTTATTATTTTTTATTCAAATTTCTTCTTCTATTAATCTTCCTATTTGGGCTGGAATTCTTGATTAGAAGCGTGATTGGGTTATACCCATTATAAACTGTTGCAAATGCAATTCGCTTCTACGATGATTACGCCACCCATGAAAAAGTAGTCTTTTTAGTGATCGATCTATCTCTTACCTTCTTCATTCATTTATTTTAAATCAATGAGTTACTGTAATTCACTTAATATGATATATTAATTTATTTTTCAATTTAAATGAAACTAAGCAAGAAATTGAACAATAAACACAAATCACGCAAGGTCGAGAATTGTGTGAATTGTGAGATCGCAAACTTAATTGGTAATTCAAAACCACATGGGATCAATTTATAGTGTTCAAATATGATCCCTAAACTCAATTAATTCTAATTTCTAGAGAGGATATGTTCCTTAATTTACCACTGACCATAAGCTAGCCTTATAACATCAATCAAAGCAGGGTGCTGCGATTGCATGTTCCGATGTTAGCCTAGGGTTAAATTCACTTCATCTTTGTGGTAAAGTTAATTCTCGTAGGCTTTGGGATTTAAAAAATTAAGGGATCATAATTAAGTGGATATTAATTTAAATGATAATTATTAATAAACGATTGAAGATGTAGAGTTAGATCGATTACACTTTCTAAAAATAGTTTTCTAAAAAAAACATATTCTCATTGTGCTTTGTTAATCAACTTACATTTCAAAATTAAAAACAAAAAAAATATGAAATCTTCTTCCAGAAAACTTCTTCTAGTTTTATAAATGATAAACAACCTCCATCCTTTCAAGTAGTTTTCTTAATTCCTTTTATTTTATTTTCAAAATACCTTTAATAAGTTGTTAAATTTACTTCCTCCTTTGAGAGACGACCTTGGTCAGCCACTATGCTGCACCTAAGTAACCCAAAAACCACTAATCATTTAAGGGCACCCACGAAAACACTATTTCAAATTGATTTCCACCTCAGGTGTCACACTTGGGTGTGATATTTAGCTATTATGTGGATTTTGACTCTTGGCCCAGTATACCAAGGGAGGTTTGATTACGCATCATGATAGGCACTTAGGCTCATATGATGTATGATTTCTTATGATTTTCATTGGGAATCTGGATTGAGCTAAGAGGGGTTGGACTGTTTTAAGTGTCAACAAAGAATCTAAATAGTGTTTTCTTACTTAGCCTCTTTTGGTGGCATTCTACTCATCCAACCCAAACATGTGGTTCCAATGAGATTTGTATGAGACTTTATATGCATCTGATATATGGTCTTGACCCTGATAAGGGTAGACATAAATGATGATTGAGGGTGAGTTGTTTAAAGTGTCAACAAAGAAACTAAATAGTGTTTTTGTTGTATAGCCTCTTCAGTGGAATTATACTTAGCTAACCCGAATTGATACATGAGATTTGATATCCGGCTTTATCCTGGGAAGGCAAGGGTCTGTGAGGCCGGATTATATGTGATGCCTGACTCTAATGTGGGTAGGTAGGGGGCCATAAGACCAGATGATACTTGATACCTAACCTTGATATGGGTAGGTAAGCGGCCTTGAGACCAGATGTTGTGTGACATGGTGTGGTAAGCGAGTGTAAGGGTGGTGAGATGTGTTACCTGTTACAATCTTTTCTATTGGAGATATTTGTATATATACAATGATATGGCTATTTAACCATCATGATTAGTATTCAGTGGGATGCCACCTAGACGAGAATCAGTGGAGTGTAAGGAGGGCGGCGATACAATGCTACTTAAGTTTTCATGGGATGAGGCCCCGAAGGATTGGGATGATCATGATCTCCAGGTACTAGATTCAGTACAGGTGAGAAAGCTGCCAATGGAAAAGCTGCAGATGGAAAACTTTGGGACATGTATTGATGAGCATCTCAGGGTGATCCTGGTTCGTTTCATATAGGGCATCGATAGGGGATCCCAGGGAGATGAGTCATTTATGGTGTACTTGACTCGAGAGTTCCAGTCTCAGCACCCATCACTATTTTAGAGTGAAGGTGGACCACAAACAACATAGAACTTGATAGGGTTGGTACAAACTATCTTTGACCACCTTGAGACACCTCAGGTCGGAGGGTGAGGCTGGTGACATACATGCTCAGAGGAAATACATAATGCTTGTGGGATGTATAGGTATTGGAAGGCAGACACAAGGGACTATATCAGAAGTATTTTGAGGCCAGATTCTTCGAGCACTTTGTCCAGAGACGCCGAGGGTAGACAGAATTCCGAGGAGTGGGTTTATAGTACTATTATTTTAGTGTAGGAATCCAGGGCATGTTCAGACCCAATGTGATAGGGTTCTGAAGTAGTGTCATGCATGCGACCAGATGAGCCATTTGGAGAGGTTCTGTAGGAAGCCTTATCGGACAGGTGGGAGCCAGGGAATAGGGCAGACTCAGGGATCTGAGGTCGGACTGAGAGCATTACTAGGAGTGGGTATTTGGGATTTAGCTACATGTGGAGGTCTTGGAAAATAATGCAAGTGGGGGTGAACTACAGTGTGAATCCTATTTAGTTTTTAATAGAGGTGATTCACATAGTTTTATCATAGTTTGGAAAATCGTGCGCCTAACTGTACATAGTGTGGTGCTTAGATAGTGGGCACTGTACGGTTGGTACACGGTTATCCAAACTGTGCATCCAAACCATGAGGCCCATTAAAAAGTTGGAAATTATTATTTTTCCTCATTCACTATTTCCTTCTTTCTCCTCCCTTTCCCCCCATTTACAATGCACAACAGAGGGAGCTCCTCTATCTTCCTTCTCCCTAGGCTTTGAGGGAACTCCATCATCCGGAATTTGATCTTTGATCCGTTAGTGGATACAGATTCATCTCAATAATACCTTCAATTTTATAGCTTCTCTTTTCTATTTATCTCACCATATGGAGTGGTAAATCCATGCGATCCCTTTTTTCCTATTTTCAGGGCATTCATCTAAAATGCCATTTTCTTCCGATATAGATCAATTTTGAGGACGATATCAAATGAGTGAGCGCATACTAGTACAAGGTAGGTGGTTCCTAGATTTCTTCTTGATTTACTGAGTGTTTTGGGGGTGCGTTCATATACATTGTGTGGGTTGTTCGAGCGAGAACCTAATTAATTAAATACATGCTTATTAAATTGTTCTAATGATTATATGAGATGCCTATGGGCATGATCTTTCTCCACTACGATTGGTTAAGTAGGGTAAGAGGTTTGGAATAACTTGGAAAGTTTAGGCGGAGTGTAAATTTGAATTAAATCAAATTGTTATATTGGTTACTTGATTCCATGGGAATGTAATGGGCTTAGCCTTAGGATTGAGGTGGGTGTTGATCGTCTAGATTGGGGTGATGTGGTTCGTTAGGTGGGGATTGGCTTAGATACTTGGAGTGAAGATGATCACCAGGTTGAGGCGACTTGGTCATCGGGTTTTGAGGTGATGAAGTTGTCAGGACAAGGTCATGGCTCTCGAGACTTGAGATGGTGTTGACCATCATGATTTTAGGGACATGGTCATAGGGGCACGAGGTTTCAGATGACGTGGATTAGGGTTTTTGGTCATTTTTGCTCATCATTTGTTATTCAATGCATTGTTGGAGTCGTGTTCACATAGACATGACTTATGGATCATCTCCCTAAAGTATCAAAACAACTGAATGCATTTGCTCAATTTTGAATAGGCCAGTTACTCTGATACCAACTATAATGACCTGAACATTTCATGCATTGATATCACATATGAGTAGATTAATATTTCTTACATAAAAGAAATAAACTAAACATAAATATGAAAAAATGCATTAATTCTATAGACAATGCTTTTACTATGCAAACAACAAGATTACCTCTGTGATTGAGCAGACACAACTTCATTGCACTTCATGCAAAGGTATGTCACATGGACAGAAATATTATAAAATAAACGAACCCTGCAATGAATAATGAAAATCAAATCAACGTTTGATTATATAATATTTCGTTAAAATAGAGATATTATATCTTAACATTACCTTTGCATCTTTCCAAAAGGTTTATTTGGTCCAGATATAAGCTAATAACAAAACAAATGATTCTTTGTGCACTTTACGACTGTTGGTGAACTACCGCTTAACATAAAATCTGATCTAAAAATCTGATCTGGCATCCCCGTGAATGCTGAATGATGATATCATAGAGATGGTGTCATATGAGAGCATCACGGGGACGCCAGATCAAAATTTCAGATTAGATGCTATGTTAAGTGGCAGTTACCCAACAATAGTAAAGTGCACAAAGAATCCTTAGTTTTTTTTATTAAATTTGTGAGTGATGCCCAACCAATTTTCTTCCAACACATTACATTAGTAGAAACAACAACATAAATGACCAAAATACAGAATATAAATGATCCATGCCATAATAGTTTAGGTCTAGTGCTTTTGTAAACATGTAAACATAATGAACTAGTTCATAAGAGTATCTCATTATGTTATTCTTTACTAGAAAGACAAATCATTTCTAAAACCATTCTTCATAACCTAATGATATGAAACATAAGAAAGGGTGATCATATATTCTCAATAAGTGTAAACAAGAGAGATATCAATGATCATATAAGGATAACATAAGTAGTAGGAATTCACCTTCATCCTATTTGGACACTGCGGAAACATTGAGAAAAATAATAATTTGTTTTGATATGTGTTTGGATAGTGAAATATTATTATATATACCAGGATACTTGTCCAGTTGTAGATCTCATGGGAGTTATTGTCCTTAGGCCTTGGATTCATTCCATGAAGTATACGATAATGATTCACCGTCCTATCATAACATAATCCTCATTAAAGGATAATATAAATTATATAACTAGATGTTTAGTTCTAAAATGTTGGATCTAGTGTATTATAAATTGACAAACGCCATCATGCATGGTCAGTTTGTTGGATATCCATGCATTGAATCCAGAAAATAAATTTTTGGAGTATCCAAATTGACTGCATTGAGCATCCAATGCTTCCTAAAAACAAAAAAAAGGAATAAGTAATGAAAGAAATGAAAATATAGTTGATATGATTAAATTCTAGAGTTTTACCCCTGCATCGTTGGTATTAAAAAGAGTATGTCATCCGTAATTTTGTTTTCAAACGATTTGAGTAGGGATGACATTATTTCACCCTCTTTATCGTCATTTATTTCTTCTTTTGAAGAGGTGATGTGAGGATTAACGGGTCCAAATTTTTGTTCGTGGGGAAATCCCTTTAATTGTTTTTCATATATATGCCTGTGAAAAATATGAAATGTATTTTGTCACAATTATCATAGTATATCAGCTTTTGTAAAATCAAATCATGAAACATACCTCATGTATACATTTACAACTGAGGTGTCTAGCCATTCATACTTGAGAATTTCATCTACATTGTCAGCACTAATGAAATCTAATTCCTCCTCTCCATACATATTTTTTTCAAAATCAACTATGTGAGTATTGTCGTCTATCAACTTTGTATCCACATAAGCCTGCAATGATATTAAATGTGGATATAGAACGGGTGGGGTGAAGGTGCTCTCCGTAGATCGCTTCAATCGGTTGGTTGATCCTTTAGATAGTTTTGAGCTGATCTTTCATTTCACCCCCTTCCCTTTGTAATTCTGTAATAATATTAATCATTTTAGACCTTTTTTCATTAAATGTGAAAGGTTCATCTTGAAAAATAAATTGGAAATGAATACCTCCTTGTCGACATGTTTTTTTACAAGAATTGACGGCCATGCGATGAATGTTCCAACAACATGTTCGAATGTATGAATGTCGTCATCATCATTTGGAATAGGTATCTTGGCGCTCGACTCATTAGCTACGTTAATTGACACTCTGACATGACCTGTTAGAAGTGGTCTATTGTGTAGCATGATGTTCTGCATATTGAACACTGTAGCCCTCGCTACAAGGCGATAGGTGAGAGTTGATAAATATAAATCACAGTCATTTTCACCCTGTAGAATATTAGTACAGGAAAGGTATCAGTGTCTATGTGATTCACATTTCACATAAACAATTATTAGAACATTGATTAGCTCTGCTAATTCAAGTTTTTGAGGGGAATGGCTCACCTCAAAGCTGGTGGGGGGTGGGACGGGATCTTCACACACGGATTGTTGTTGATTTTTTTCTTCTCTTTGTCTCCCCCCATCAAACTTGTTATCATCTCTCTCTGGTATTGTAATTCTTCTTGAAAAATAGCTATTGTTCCTCTCATCTTTTTCATTTCCTCAGTTTGATCCTCCACTTTTTTTTTCTTTATGAAAATATGTTCAGGGTGTCACCCCAAAACCCGCACCTCTGACGCGGCCATACTGTTCTGGCTGCTTCAAGGCTGCTGAAAGTATGTCTACATCTAGTGCGGGTGTTTTTGATTCCCGTGACTATGTTAGATAGAAAATATAGGAAAATAAGTAGTCATTGTTATGTAATAGTGATTTAAAGTAACTCAAATTTATATTTTGTCATACTTACACATGTTTCCCACAATTTTTGTGTGTTTTCATCTATCAGTATCCCCTCTTTATTTACACGAGCCTCCTTCCATAGCACATGGCGTGGGATGAAAGTGGCTTTCGATTTAGATTCATCAATCTGCATATAAACATAGGAACATGGTTATGGTGTTGTTTTATGTAACATAAAATTATTAAGGTAGATTTAAAATACGTACCAATTTTTTCTCAAGTGAAGCGTACCCCATCCTTGCTTTACGGTAGGGGTACGCTGGTTTTGATGCCCGTTCTTTATTTTTAGAACTCGGTTGCTGTTTCATAAATAAAAAAATTGTCAATCAAAGTGATGAATACAAGCAACGTCAAACAGCGTATTACTAGACACAATGTACCTGAAAAGTCTGCTCCACACGACGACTGCTAAACACATCCCACGCTCCTTGGGATATCAAGTGTGCATAAAGAGGAGGTGGGTGCAACTTGATTTTCCCTTCAGCATCTTTAAGATGAAATTTCTTTAAAATTGTGCGGAAGCCTCTATGAATCCTCCCTTCAACTCTTAATACATATTCCTTGTGATAGACATCCACTATAAATGCACTCTGTAAGGGATGATGAAGAGTAACTCAATGTTTTAGTATTTTATTTTATTTTAATAAATTAAATAAATGATATCGTAATGTTATCGTAATCTCTTCTCATATTAGTGTCTTCAGCTTAGTGACTACATGGTGCCATGACTGTACATAAATCGGCATGCGTTACCGAGTGACGATTCCAATGTAGCTACTAAACATGACTTTGTTGGGGTTAACATGATGACCTCGCTTATTCCATCCCACCTCAAATTTGATGCCTTTTGTTTTTTCCTTAAGGATTTTGACCAACACTGTCAAACTATGCGCTCTTGTTTTTTTTGCATCGTTAGAGTTTATTTGCCTACCATTTCCTTAGTTTCAACATCATCATCATGTTCCTCTGGAGCGCTAGCATTGGCACTAGGACCAGCAACAACAGGTTGAGAAACCTATTGTACCTCAGCACTAGGACCAACAATAACAGGTTGAGAAACCTGTTGTTGCTCTGCACTGAGACCAGCAGCAGCAGGTTGGGAGACCAATTGTGCCTCAGGATTGGGCGCATCAGCAGGTGTAGAAGTCATTATCTACAGAATTGGTTTAACATTTAATTTAGATTACATAAAAGTAGTAGTGAACATATAATAACATAACGTTACACAATGTATATTAAAATAAAAAAATAACCTGATTATTGAGCTCTTTTTTTTAAAGGCTGAAAAGATTTGACCCCTCTATCGACTATGTAAATCCCTTCATTGTGGTCTCCTCTGACATAAAAAATGTCATCTACATTGGTACCACTGCGAAATGATTGTGTAGTCCCAATGAAAGGGTCATCTTCCGTTGAACTTTCATCTGACCCTTCAGTTGTTTTGGTCGATAACAGAACAATTGAACAGTTTCGGTTTGCGGGATCTGGAACATAAAATACTTGTACTTCCTTTGATTCCATTATAAACAGTTCATCTTTCTCTCCTTCCTTACTGAAATAAACTTCCACGAATCCCAATTCATCTATTTTAACAACACTCCTATTATCAACCCACTTTCATTGAAAAATCGGCATTTGGAACTTCATATAATTTGACTCCTATATTTGTTTAATGATGCCAAAGTATAACATATTCTCATAAATTGGATTTCTATCCTTAGCATCAGAAATATGCATTGCTTCGGCCACAAGTGCAACTCCACTATTCTGCATGGTACTGTCTTCATCATGTTCATTAGTATAGAATGTATAACCATTAACTACATAAGCATTGTAAGATAGTACATAAACACTTGGTCCTCCATCTAGCCATCAAATACATTCTAAAATTGAGTCTGGATTTTCATCTAACTTCTTAAAAATATGGTCCTGAAACCATCCTATAAACTGTTGATTATGTGTATCTGATATCCATTTTTCAACCCTAGATGGATTCAAATGTCTAATAATTTCTTTGTGGGTTTGAACATATGGGTCAGCGTTGAAACTGTTGTGCAAAGCGTAAAGGTGAGACTGCTCCCGATCTGTAATATTGATTATGACAATCTCTCTTCTAGAAATTCATTCACCCTCAATCCGCCTAGTGTGACGAGATTTCGGTAGGCCAATGTTTTCCACACAATACAGGTATTTGGTACAGAATTCAACAACTTTCTTAACAATATATTTCTCTGCAATACAACCCTCTGGCTGACTTCGATTTTTGACATACCCTTTCAAAATCTTCATATACCGTTCAATGGGGTACATCCATCTATAATGTACAGAACCACGTAGTCGAATCTCTCTTACCAAATGAACCATCAAATGAACCATCATATCAAAGAATGTTGGCTGGAAGAACATTTCTAATTCACATAATATGACTACAATTTCTCTTTTCATAGTTTGTAATTTCGTCGGGTCTATAACTTGGATGCATATAGATTTGAAAAAGAAATAGAGCTTCGTTAATGTATGGAGGACATTCTTGGGAAAAATGAAACGTAAAGCTATAGGAATTAGATCTTGCATCAAAAAATGGAAGTCATGTGATTTTAGACTCTTTAACTTCAAATCTCTCATTGACACGATGTTCTTGATATTTGATGAATACCCATCTGGAACCTTTACGTCATTCATGAAGTTGAAAAATTGATATCTCTCCTTCCTTGAAAGAGTGTAAGCAGCAGGAGAATGAAATGTTCATTTTTCACCCTTTATTGGTGCCAACTCTTCTCGTATTCCCATCTCAACCATGTCCAACCTAGCCTTAATTTCATCCTTTGTTTTTTCGGGTGCATTTAGCAACATGTCGATTCCACTATCACATATATTTTTTTCAACATGAATAACATCAAGAAAATGTCTCACATACAGACAATTCCAGTATGGTAATTAAAAAAAAACTGATCTCTTTTTCCAACCGGTTTTCGTAAGGTTTTTTGAAAACGGTTTACCAAAAGTAGTGTTCACATCTTTTATTTTCTCAAACAATTGATCACCTATTAGTGGATACAGTGTTGTATGTTCTTCTGAACTTCCATCAAATTATGTCATCCAAGATCGATACTTACGTCGTCAGGGTAGAAATATGCGATGTCCTAAAAACATAGTTTTCGATGAATGTTTCAACCTAATTGATTGTGTGCCTTGTTTGCAAATGGGACACCCTTGAGTTACTTTAATTCTATATCCTGGAAAAAATTTATAAGGAAGAAAGTCATTTATCGTCCCGTACAACATGGATCTCAAAGCGAAATCTTCATTTTTGTAAGCATCATACAACATAACACCTGAATCCCACAATAATTTCAAATATTCAATCAATGGAGCCAAATAAACATCAATATCATTACCCGGTTGTTTTGGTCTTGATATAAGCATAGATAACAAGATGTATTTTCGTTTCATGCATAACCATGGTGGTAAGTTATAATTACCAACATAACTGGCCATGTACTATGACTGCTGCTTTGAAAACCAAAAGGATTCACTCCATCTATAGATAATTCAAGACGATGGTTTCTCACCTCATTTCCAAATTCAGGATACTCATGATCAATTCTCTTCCACTGAGGAGAGTATGTTGGGTGACGTAGTTTCCCATCTTTAATTCTTGTATCTGCATGTCATGTCAATTCTCCTGCAGTCTCCTCACTTCCATATAGGCGCCTAAACCTTGGAATGATTGGAAAGTACCACACAACATTCGTAGGACTGAGTTTATCTTTCTTGTATCGAGAAGCAGCACACTTTGGGCATTCTTTAAGTGATTTTTGGTCCTTGAGAAACAATATAAGGTCATTTGGGCAGACATATATTCTTTCAGAGATCATACCCATCGAGCGTAGCATTCATTTGGCGTCATATGTTCAGCTCAGGAGCTCATTATCTTCTGGGAGCATGTCATTCAGGAGAGCAAGTAGTTCTATAAAACCGGTGTCACTCCACCTGTTTCCTACTTTCAAATTATACAGCTTCAGTATGACTGACAATGCTGTATATTTAGTGAAACCAGCATACAATGACATCTTTGCACAACTCTTTAACTTCTCAAACAATTTTGGGCAATCAAGAAGTTTATCTTCAACTATTCTTGTCATTTCCTCAATACAATCATCATCATCATTTACATCTATAATCACATCCTCCATACGATCGTCTTCATTGTTCATGCTTGTAATCATATCAGATGATCCATAAAATGCAGTGATATCCCAACTACTACCTACATTCGTTTTTTCCCTGTGTTTATTCCAACATGTATAACTTCGATCTATTCTATGACAGATCAGGTATTCTTCCAAATCCTATGGACTAATTTGTCTTGAATAACAACAACGTAAACACAGAAAAAGGATTTGAGAAGGGTCATATGCATGATCTTTTTTAAACTTGATAAACTATTTCACGCCATCTTCATACTCTTTTGTCAACTGATTGACATTCATCTATTCTTTGTTCATATTTATCCTATTTGATTCAGTAATATTAATATTTAACAAAATAATCACACAGAAGATGTTCAACTAGGGTCACCATCCAACTATAATCAATGGAACTAGTTATGGTAAACAATACCCTTACCTCTCCATGCATTACTCAGGACCAAAGCAGATCACACCCATCTTCCCAACCACCTGATCAATGGAACTAGCTATGTGAAGACCTTGCACTAGAATGTTTTAGTATCCCACATGTGATCTATATGCATTATTTTGAACCGGTTTTTTAGTGTTTCTCTAGAAACATAATGTCCTGAGTCCAGAACTATGGTACTAAACTAATAGATGATATGATTTTCAATAGAGTGTTTATGGGTGGAAGGATTCATTACATGTGTTGTTATGGTTATTTGACTAGGGTGTCCATAAAGTGTCCCATAGATTCCTCTAGTGAAGTGGTTTTCTAAGATTTAGTGGAATTGTACTAGTAAAAAAGTGTTGGTGCCATTGAAATGAGTAAGGTTTGGATTGATATTCAATGGTGGAGGAACTAAAACATGGAAAAAAATGGCATACCAATCATGCCAATAACTGAAACACCATACAAACACACAATCGCGCTCACAATTGCAACATCATACAAACCAAACAAACACAATTTCAGATTTTACAAATCATTCCTTATTCAATTCCGTTTGTTAATTCAGGGGTTATCACATAAGTTTTATCATCCTGGGGAATTCATTAATTATCCAAGTATACGTAAATTACTAATTTTTATATTCAAATGTTCAACAGGAACCAACCAACATGCAATTCATTTAGTACACAAACAAGGACCACCAATGACCACAATTTTTAGCCTGTACATTTCACAACATAGCCATCAATATCAAACAGTAATAACATGTGAACAAGAGGAAACCGATGATTGAGAGGAGAAAACTCACCATGAAGGTGTCGTTCAACATACGATAGAGGTGCATTCGCATCAGAGGAGAGGCACGTGGAAGAGAATATTTCCAACTAAAAATAAAACATAAAATGAGAACTCATATGTCATACCTATCCAAAATAGGTACAATGAGATTTAGGAATGGGACATGTCTGGTTAAACCATTTTATTGGTCAATAGTGGGATTTTATTTTCCATCTATGATATCTGCTTCCTGATTATTTATTTTTAGTGTATCTACTATTTTCCTAGATGTTCAACTTATTAATGGGACATGTCTGGTTTTCAGAAGAAAGATCATTTTTAATTTACTCTAATTTAGGGGTAAAATATTCCACATTAATTGTATCTTTTTTCTAGGGGATTTTTGCTATCCCGTAGGGATCATGAATGCCTCTTAGGTTAGTGGAAAGTCAGGTCAATTGTTGGTTATGATACCATCCTAGGCCATATCATTACAATTCTAATTGTAACTGACCCATGTCCATTTAAATATAGGATTGGGGGGGGGGTCAAACACTAATATATTCCCAACTCCACTGGAGTTCTTATGGGGTTGGGTCTTTATAGTATCATAACTGATAAATCTATTATAGATTGGACATTGGAGTATCACTGCTAAGGATTTCCTCATTTGTATGGTAGTAATGTTTGTTGAACCTAGTGTGTGAAGTAGACATCAGAAACTAATAAGTGATTAAAACTTATGTGATGACTTCACAACCTATGGACAAATATATAGGAAATATATTAAAATCCGCATTGAATCTTAATAGGTTTGGTTTCATTCATCATATAGTTACAAGTGATGTGGAATGTGTGAATGATAAGCTTGGGGGGCTGAATGATGTGGAGATGTTGATGGACTTAATTGGAAAGGACCTAAATATTAGGGAGAACAAGACATGCATCATAACACAACACATAGGCAATCAGGGAAAACACGAATCATAACACAACACATAGGTCCATGCCACAATGGGTCCCAAATGAGAAAGAACTACGACACAAAGGAGATGGACACACCACAATGATTCCTGGTAAAAACACATCTAGAATCCACGTGCATGGTTAATAATGAGATCATATAATCTAGGGGAAAGGGACTATGATGCATTTTTCATCACTACACAATAACCTCTAAGCCCTCACACCAAATATCATCCTCTGATTCAGCCTAAAATGGGTGAAAATGAGAAACTAGAAAATTGTAAAAAAAATAGGTCATATTAGCTTAACCAAGTGGAACACTGTATGAAAATGAAATAAAACTAAAATAGAAGGAATAAGAGAGGTAAAATTATCCTAGGCTCTCCAATAAAAGTGATGAAATATGAAACATACACCGGGTGATGGAGAACCACCTAAGAGGAGATGAGGGGGAGGGTGGCGTAGCGCGGAGGGGTTCTGGATGAGAAAAGGGGAAAATCCAGTAAAACATAAAAGGTTCAGAGGGGAATTTTTGTAAAACTTAACTTTTTAAAGGGGTTCAAGGTTTGTCCATATGGTTTTCAAAACCATGTGCAAACTATATAGTCTTCATTGTCCAGGACACACCATTTCACATGGTTAATGTGCATGGTTTAACAGTGTGCAAACCATGAGAAATGCCTTTAAAATTTATTAATTAATTTTTTATGGTTTTTTAAGGCCCCTCACATGATTTAAACAAACTGTGTGCCTATGCAAACCAATCTTCACTTTTTTGGTGCATGGTTATCACTAATCATGTGCAAACCATGCTCCCTAGGATGCTACCCCCAAAACCAGAATTTCAACTCCTAAAGCTTCTGTGACTTGTTTAAGAACCTAAGACACATCTCGAGCCTCAAAATATATAAAAAAATTCCTTTAAGATGTCCAAACTTTCAAGTTCTATATCTAACCCTCATTTTTAAAAATGGTTTGTCCACTAATTGAAAAAAATTCCATCTCCTTCTGAAAATTCAAATGCCAATATGGATGAGACATTAAAAACTCTCCACTATTGTGCTTATCATACTCCCCACCATAATACTTAACTCGTGAAAGCTAATGTCGATCCATGGTGCCTCCCACCTACAAAATTTCTTACCAAAATCTATTTTTAAGTTTTTAATGACACACCTAGTGCCACTTACAATGAAACTTACCCAACCACACATGATAATTACAGTACAATGTTGGTATTCTCCTTCATTCCCAAATTTCTGAACTCCACAGATACACCTCCACCATCCAAGTACAACCTAAACAAAAATATTTTCCTTGTAAATCCTTAGATAGCTCTAAAAACTTCCCATCACAAAATATTAAATAATCAGTGCATGTGTCAAATCATTACATATAATATCACATGATAGCATAAGTCGAACATCCTCCACTTGAACTACCTCAAAAGGGTTGGCAACCACTAACATGTTATCTCACTTTATAATCTAAATTACTAACTTTGAAGGAATCCAAAAACCTACCAAGAATACACATCATAGTTTGAACCAAACATTTTATGTCATTTTACAATTAAAACCCCAGATAACCAAACAAAATAATTATCGACTTCCACCACCAATATTCCATTAAGTATTAGAGCATGATTCCTTGATCGTCGGGAGAATCCCATGCTCATATTAATATATCATGGTCTAATCTGACCCCTGATGTGATTCCATAGTCAAACACTGACCCAATTAAACTAGCCATTATGCTATCACCTAAGAACCAGTGTGCAACCAATAGAATCCTTCCTAGACCACGTCATCTATCTCCAACTCAAAATATCCTCTCAGACTCTAATCATCACCAAACAAAAACAACCTCTGGCATTCCAAAAGGCATCCAGATTTCATAAAAACCACATGTGAACCAGTATCCAGTGCTTTCACGGTGACCCAAAGACTAGCTCTGAACACCAATTTCCTTTCTAATGCAGAAGAGTAAAAATTCATTACATAAGAGACTCATCGGGGGGAATCTGTACGCTATAGAGGAGGCTGCCGGGACGGTCGTCGGATGAGGAGGGCACACTGGAGCAGGTCACGTGGAAAAGGGGACCACGCAATGAAGAGGAGGAGGAGGAGAAGGCGGCGGCGGAGGATGATGTGGTAGCGGAGGAGGATGAGTTGGCGGTCGAAGGAGGAGGAGGCGACGACTGCAGAGGAGGAGGAGAAGGTAGCGGCGGTAGAGGAGGAAGAGTAGGAGGGTCATGGCGGAGGAGGACAAGGTAGCGGCGACAGAGGAGGAGGAGGAGGGGTCACAACAGATGAGGGGTCGACGGCGTAGGGTTCAGCTTCCGCGAAGGCTTGAAAGGGTGCGGGGGAGGAGGAGCATGTTAGGGTTATTTTATAAAAACAGTTGGAACCTTCATCAGCTCTAGTTAAAAACGCTGATAAAGGTATGTTTTATTAGCGCTAAAATAAAAAACACTAATAAAACATACATTTACCAGTGCTAAAAAAGTGCTGATAAAATACCTATTTATCAATGCTAAAATTATAGCACTGATAAATATAGGCCTTTATCAGCGCTGATAAAAGCATAATTTTAATAATTTATTTATATTCTTATTTTTTTATTTAAAATGATATATAGGATAAATATATATTTATTTATTAATAATTATAACTATAAATAGTATATATTCATAAATATTGTTATATAATTGTTAATATATATATATATTAATAAAATTATAATTACAAATGTATTTGTAAAGTATTTATATATATCATTAAAAATATTATAAAATATATTTATTATTTAAAGATATTTAATGTAATTTTATAAGTACATTTTTTAGAACATATATAGTTCATATGGGTAAAATTAGTAATTAATTAATATACCACATCAATGGACAACGAGATATAATGTATAAATGAATTCATGCATATGATATATAACATATATGCATGACCAATATATTCATTAACCAAATTCATTGGAAAACACATATATATTCAATAATTTTAATTATAAATATATATATTAAAAAGTATTATATATTTATAAATAAAATAAATAAAATAAATATATTAAATATAACAAATATAATAAATACAATGAATTAATCCAATAAATCTAATAAATCTAATAAATCTCTAATAAATATAATAAATATATTTATTATTTAATGTAATTTGTTATAATCTTATAATTATTTAATTATATATATATATATATTTAATTATATATATATATATATATATTTAATTATAATCTTAGAAATACTTTTTTCAATTAAAGCTTTATATATATATTTGAGTTATTAAAAAAATATATTAATTATAAACATTTTTTTTATTTAATGTATACAAATAAACATTTTTTTTGAATATAAATATAATAATTTTATATAAATTAATAATATAAACTTTTATCAGTGCTAATAATAACACTGATAAATGTACCCTTTATCAACGCTAAGAAAAGCGTGGATAAATGGTAAACCTTTATCAATGCTTGTGTTTAACGCTGATAAAGGGGACATTTATCAGTGCTTTTAGCTAGCGCTGATAAAGGCCCACCCCTTTATCAGCGCTTTCTGCTTAGCGCTAATAAAAGACAATGCTTCCCTTTCCCTGTTTTGTGGTAGTGCAATCTCCTTTTTTCCCTTCTCCACTGTGCTCCGACACCATTTGACTCTGTCTACCGTGTGCCTCCTTCCACGCCACCCACCACCACTCTCCATCCAAGTCAAGCCCCACCACCCTCCACTAGTATGGATCTAGACTCACACCTTGTTGATCCTCCATCACCGCTATCAGATCCGAAGAACAAGTTCTGGAAGCTTGTCGACAACAAATTTTTTGTCTTGCTTGTTGATTCTATGGAATGATCCGTCAAAGATGTTACTCGGACTACAAACACTATCAAAGAACTATGAGAATTCTTGACCCTCATGTATTCTGAAACCAATAATTTAGCTCAAGTGTCAAATGTTTTTCAATACCTTTCTACCATCCATCTACACCACTATCCTTTTCAGCTTATTTCACCAAATAGATGGATTTGCATGATGAGTTACTTGAGCTTTGCACCCTTCCTCAAACACCGATGACTGCTTTCACTCAGTGGGACCAGTTATGTCTTTTCAGTCTTCTTCATGGTCTTAATCAAGAGCATGCAAAAAATACAACTGAAATGTTGTTCAACCCCTCCTCTCTTGAGATTCCATTAGTTTACCATCGCCTTGGAAAAGATCATCAGGTGCTTTCCCTGAATATTTACTCTCCAAATCACATTGCCCTACTGATATGTGGTGTTGAACGTTTTTTGGGTACTTGTGGTCATGGTGGGGCCCATAATTGTCCCTTTTGTCAGCACTGTGGCAAGACTGGCCATATTTCATTGATCCTACTGGGTTCCTCCATGGGCGTCCATCTCAGTCACCTCGACAGGTTCGTGCAGCTCTGGTCGATGATGTCTATCTCAACCACCCCTACATGTTTAGGTATCTCTGGTTGACAACTCCCCTCCACCATATGATATCCATCATAGCTTGGAACTATCAATGGATGAGATTAAGATTATACGCTCTCATCGAGCTGCTTCGCTAACTGCCTCCTCTTCGACCTCTATTGCTTAGACTGGTGGCTCTACTGCTTCTCATCGCCTGACTGCTTGGATGCTTGATTTTTGTGCTTCCGATCATCTCATTGGTGATGCAGGTATGCTTACTACCTAACGTCCATATACTAGCATCGTTGAAATTACTGTTATTGACAGATTAACTGTCCCTATTCTGGGATTTGACACTTGCTCCTTGAATCCTTATATTCGCCAGACTTCAGTGGCTCATGTTCTTCAAATTCCTTTTAATCCTCGTCTCCATCAGTAAGCTCACAAAATATTTGAACTCTGTTGCTATTTTTAAATCATCTAATGTTTTTTTCATGATCGGTCAACGAATCAATAGTTTGATAGAGGTCATCTTCATGACCGGGTGTACATGTTCAATACCCTGACATCCCTTGCTTGCTCATCCATCTCTACTTGTGCTCTAAATCTATATTTTTTCCCTGGTCATCCATCGACTTCATTCTTACATCGGTTTTACTCCCATTTCAGTCTGCACCTTTCTTTTCATTGTGAGTCCTACAATTTTTCTAAACCTCATCACGCGTCTTATGTTCCTTGTTTAGTCACACATGCATCTAAACCTTTTGGCTTAGTCCATTCTTGTGTATGGGGTCCCTACGCTGTCTTAGTCAGTTAGGGTACCATTCTTATGTATCCTTTATTGATGATTTCTCTCGCATGACATGATTTTATCTCATTCGTGATCATTTTTAGGTGTTTGTTATTTTCAATACATATTACTGTGAAATTCACACTCAGTTTTTCACGCCTATTAAATGTCTCCGCTCAGATAATGGATGAGAATATTTATCTTCTTCACTTCAGCAGTTTCTCAAGCATCATGATATCCTTCATCAAACATTCTACTCTGATACAACTCAACAGAATGGTGCGACCGAACATAAACATCGTCATATTTTGGAAACTACTTGTGCTCTATTATTTCACATGTAGACGTCTCTTCGTTTTTGGGGGATACTATTCTTACTATCATCTATCTTATAAATCCTATTATTCTTCTATACTCAAGGGGGGAGTTCATTTTGGGCTCTGTTCCCCTCTCTTCCTCACTCTCTTACACTTCATGTGTTTGAGTGTCATTGTTTTTTTCTTGGCACTCTTCCCCACCTCTCTAAATTTTCCCTAAAATCCCTTCGTTGCATCTTTTTGGGTAACACTCACACCCAACGCAGGAACCACTGTTTCTTTCCTGATTTACGATGTTATACCATCTCCGGTGATCTATCCTTTATTGATAACTCTCCACCCTCATCATCTCAACTCTCTCCCCACCCTGATACCGCCATCAATGAACATCTCTCTCTCATCATCTACCCACCCATGCCTTTGTTGTCCTACTCTGATGATCGTTGCTTTGGCTCTATTTACTATCATTTTCCATCGAACATTCCCCCTATCCAGATCGAGGAAGCCATTTCTCCGACTTTGTTAGTCGCTCCTACTTTAGGCGCATATGACCTGTCTATTGCATTGTGGAATGGTACTCGCTCTTGCAAGAATAATCCTATATTTACAACCTTCTACAAAGGCTTTTCTACTCTAGAGACGATATCTATTTCTCATACAGTTTCCAAGACTAAATATCACCCTAAGAAATGAAGGATGAATTACAGGCATTAGATTACAATCACACACGAGATCTAGTCCCCTTTCCGACAGGTAAACAGGTTGTTTGCAACACAAATGGATTTATATCATCCGTCGAAATGCTGATGGTACTCTTCATCTTCTTAAAGCATGCCTTGTGGCCAAAAGCTTTTCTCAAACATATGACGTTGACTATTTCAACACCTTCTCCCCAGTTACTAAAATGATATATGTTCTATTATCCATCTCTTTTGCAACTGC
The DNA here is from genome assembly GCA_963277665.1 of Viscum album. Lineage (NCBI taxonomy): Eukaryota > Viridiplantae > Streptophyta > Magnoliopsida > Santalales > Viscaceae > Viscum > Viscum album. Next base: position 318,488,463 of record OY728163.1, read on the forward strand.
TTATCATTAGGCTCTTCATCAACTTGATGTCAAGAATGCATTCATACATGGTTTTCTTGATGAGTGAGTCTATCTACAACAACCTCCTGACTTCATTGCCTTAGGGGCCAGTTCTCATGTATGTCGGCTTCATCGGCCTCTTTATAGACTAAAGCAGTCTCCCCGTACGTGGTTTGGTAGATTTTTTACTGCCATCATTCCATTTGGTCTATCTCATAGTATGAAAGATCACACTGTTTTTTATCAACAAACATTTTTTTGGTTGCATCTTGTTGGTTGTGTATGTTGATGATATCATTATTACTGGTAGTGACTCACATGACATTTTCCATCTTAAGGTTTATCTTCAACAGCAGTTTCATACCAAAGACTTTAGTCCTTTGAAATATTTTATTGGCATTGAAGTCTCTCACTCTCCAACTAACATCTTTATTTCACATTGAAAATACACGTTGGATATCTTATAGGATACTAGATTGTCTTAGGAAATTGTCGTCGACAATCCTCTTGAACCGAGGGAACGATCCCACCATGACCCCACTGACCCATATTCTCATCCAAATCGTTATCGTCATCTTGTGAGAAAACTCAATTATCTTACAATGACTCATCCAGATATTTTCTGCACCGTCAGTAACGTCAGTCAATTCATGGAACATCCAACGAAATCTCAATGGGACATTGTCCTTCACATTGTAAAATATATTAAGAAATACCCTACCTGTGGTCTTCAGTATTCACATCATGATTGTAGCACCCCCCTGGTTTGTGGTACACCGTTGTGTTATGCTTCTTCATTCATGTTTAGATTGGTTAGGTTAATTACTGCAAGAGTTTGGAGGGTTAAAGAGAATGAATTTTTGAATCTGGCTATAGGAAATATTCACATTGTGAATAGTTATTTCATGACGTGATTCTTTTCTGGGTGGATGTCATGAGTTCTTTTTAAAGCGTGAATGGTTTCTTAACACATTCAGTTCACATCGTGGGATCAAATCATGACGTGAAAGGGGTTTTTAGAATTTTTATATGAGGCGATATGAATTTCGGCAGATGCGGCCTCTTGAGGATTCACGACATAAATTCTTGATTCGCATCATGAATCGGTTCAGGTCCAGCCTATTTTAGTTCGACCAGTGCTTTTAAATCTTAACATAGTTCCTATTCTATTCCTCTCGACTTCTAGGGTTTCCATAGGCGATTTTCGGTGATCTTCGACAATTTGAATAGTAATGTGAGTGTAATGTGTAAATGAACATTCATGATGAATACATAAAATATGAACGCCAATTATATTCATGCATCAATATATTTATTGACCAAATTCATTGGAAACATATATTTATTTAAATCTGTATATATTTATTAATAATTTTAATTATAAATATATATATTTAAAAAGTATTTATATATAATTATAAATATGTAACTATAAATATAATAAATATATTTATTATTTAAAGAAATTTATTATAATCTTATAATTATCTAAATATATATTTATTTAATTATAATATTATAAATACTTTTTTTAAACATTATATATATATTTGAATTATTAAAAAACATATGTTAATTATAAATATGCGTTTTTTATTTAATGTATAAAAATAAACATTATTTTTGAATATAAATATAATAATTTTATATAAATTAATAATTTTTTTTATTAAAAACTTTTATCAGCACTAATAATAGTGCTGATAAAGGCCCCCCTTTTATCAGCACTTTCTGTTTAGCCCTGATAAAACCCAGTGCCCGGATTTGTGGTAGTGTGAGTGACATTGGATGAACCAGCCTAAAGTCTAAGGTTAGCATCTAACAACACATCAAGACACCCATAGAGAAAGAAGTTAATGTTGCAATAATATCTCATATGGACACTTATTTTGTAATATAATATCTTTGTCATGATATCTCTAATCAACTAGGTTGCATGCTGGTGTCATCAACTTATGTGTCTGATGTCTCTTTCTTTGACTTTCACTACTATAAAACAGGCCTTTAACAGCATTAAACTTCATCAGTGTTTTATTTTTAGTGTTGATAAAAGGTACCCTTCATTAGCGCTTTATTTTTAACACTTGTAATGGGTACTCTTTATCAACGCTTTATTTTTAGTGCCTATAAAGGGATCCTTTATCAGCGCTTTTTTAGCACTGATAAAAGACCGAATAAAATGAAATAATGGAATAAATAAAAAATAAAAATGTGCATTAAAAAAATATTTTAAAAAATATTGATAAAAATGAATAAACTGATTATACTATATATAAATTATAAGTACTAATAAAGTGTATATATTAAATATATAGATATATTTAAAATGAAAAGTAAACAAATAAAAATTAAAAATAAGTAAATTGAGATAAATATTAAACATTTTATTGATTAAATAATTATTGATAATGTTAATAAATAATATATATTAAATATATAGATATATATGCATGTATATAAATATGATTTATATAATACAAAATAATTATGTTTTACATTAAATAGTAATATATTTAGTGAATAATGGTTTATAATTAAAAATTAATATGAATTAAAAACATTGACTAATTGCATTGAGTAATGGACATAATTGAATGTCGTTTGATTTTTCAATTTAACATTGATCAAACGTATTATATTTATTTCACATATAAGTAATTAATGCATTTTTATATACAATGCACATAAAAATATTTTTTGGTAAATTTAATCAATTTATATTATTTATTTTATATATATATTTTACTATGTTTTAATATTTTTCAATATTTATTTATCTTTATTTCAATATATATCCATATTTTTAATAATTTATATTTAATTAATCAAACTTATCAAAATTTTCAATATTGTTAGTGTACTCATTTTTAATTATTCAATTTTACTCATTTTTAACTTCCATGCACTCAAGATTAAATATTCATTAATAATGTTAAAAATATATTTTTTTTAAAAATAAAAAATATATATTTATTAATGTATATTTACTATTTTTATACGTTTCTATATTTATAATTATAAATAAATAAATATTATTTTTTAAAAAGTATTTATATAATTATAAATTTATAATAAATTAATTTAAATAATGAATATATTTACTATATTTATATTTATTTATATTTATTATATATATATATATATATATATATATATAATGATATAAATATTATTTTAAAAAAAAATTTATATAATTATAAATAAATAAATATATATTTAAAGAATTATAAAATTATAAAAAATATATTTAAATAAAGAATATATTTACTATATTTATATTTATATATATTTACAAAAAAAATTATTTATAATTATAATCGTCACACCCCGACTTAGTTGATGTGCGACTTGCACACGAGTTATAATATTGCGCTGCAAGCACGCATCTTATCCCTATACACGGTTAGTGCCGGGTTGCACGATTCGAGCATCATTCGCTCAACTGCGCGCTCAGTGGCACGTGAGCCATGCAGTTTAATGACGTTTAAAATAAATAAAAATTTTAAGTAAATAAAACAAGGTTAATATTTATATCATAATAGTAATATTATTATTGAAAGATGATAATATTATTATTATTAAATTTTTTTGATAAAACTAATGTTATTAAAGTTGTTATTAGTGATATTATTATTAAATAACTTTTTATATTATTAATATGTTAAAATGGAATGAATGAAAGTGTTATTATTAATATTACCATTATATTATTATTAAAGTTGTTAAATTATTATTATTATTTTATTTTTATTATATGATAATCATTATTATTATTATTATTATTTATATTATTATTATTATTATTATAACAAATTGAAAAAAAGAAATATGGGTGAACCCTAGGGGGCGTCGCCCCCCCCCCCCTTCTCCAGGCCGTGGAACCGAAGGAGGCCGCTCGCCCTCCTGCATTAGCAGGTGCCACCTAGCCCTTGCCGGTCCTCGCCGCGCTCGCCCTCTCGGTTCTCTCCCCTCGCCGCAGTCCCGACCATCATCACACCCACCCCTTGTCCGACTTGATTAGCCAATAAAAACACATATTTTGATTACATTTTAATGGTATTAAATGTTTATTTTTTATCTTATGGGCCTGAGTTAGTGGATTTTAATTTTGAACATCCATTCTCTTCATTTGTGCACTCCATGCCTAATATGCACCAATTTAGGCCCAATGTTTCATCTGATTTCAAAGAATGTAATTATCCATATTTTAATTTGATATTTTTTTAAATAGATATAAACTTAAATATGAACATTTTTCATTCAGGGATCAATGGAGGATTCATAAATGATGATGAATATTTTTGGCGAAGAAAGGAAACAATTCTGGAGAAGGCATATTGGATATCATCCCACTGATCGGACTGTGGGGCCCACAATACAGGCCCAATGAAGCCCAAAATTCATGTAATACTAGAAGGAAAATATAGAAAAAAATAAGTCTTCTGGAGACAGTGCTAAGTCGTCCTAAATGGTGGTGATTAAGGCGACCCAAGTTGAAGATTCAATTCTGGGCCAGATTCTGCGGCCCAGAAAAACAACCCACTATTTATATCATATCTTTCGAAAGGTTTATTATTTTGGGATAAACTTTTACGGGATATTAGGTGACATCTGGGGATTCATTTAAGTCTTCTAGGGCCCACTCTAATTCGGCCTTCTAGAAAGTCCTTTAGGCACGTCTTTCCGGTGGATGCAAGCTGGCTGCAACTTCGAGGCAAGAGTTGAAAAGTCTCTTATGCATTAAATTTCCACCCACCTTTCTCCAACAAAATTAATTAAAGGCACATGGGATGATGGTATCTCGGCCAAAGTCTTCCAAAATTCCTATTTAAGGCATTAGGGATGGAGGATTTTGGGATCTTGGTGTTTTCTTTTCATTGTAGCGTTATTATGCCAATTTGCCTTTGTAATGTTCTTCCTTCTCATGTAAGTTGTTCGAATCACCTTAGTATTCAATAAAAGTTCTTATTATTCTCTTATTCTGTTCTTATTCATATCAACTTGATACCTTTTCCTCATGGTGTGAAATTTTTCACACCAAACCTTGTGATTTTGTTCACACAACGGTGGAGTGATCGTTATTTGTGTTGTTTTTAATTCTTCAATTTCACCCTCGTAAGTCTACTTTCCGCTTTCGTTGAGAACTTGTCATCAATGGAGGGCTAACTCTTTTATGGGTTGATCCAAGGGAGTAGAAAGGGGATGGATTTAATGTTATTTCTTACTCTCTAAATGTTATTAATTTCTTTTAATTGAGTTTCTTTCATTCAATGATTTTTATTCTTCCTCTTCCTTATTGAATTTATTCACCCCACTTTGATGTGCTAATTATATCCTTTACCTTGGAGTGCTCATGAAAATGATCCTACAAGTGTATAGGTGATTATAATGTGTTGTGAAGGTGTTTATTCAGTAAGTGATTATGTTAGTTTGAATTCATTGCATGAATCCTTCTTGAGTTAATGAAATTAAAATCGTAAAAAAAAGGAATTCATTCAATCCACCCCGAGCAATAACCTGGGATCAACTCATTTCCTCATAATTTGAATTTACATAGATCTTTTAGTGCTCTTTCAAAACCATCTAAAATCAACCCAAGTTGGCAACTTCATAGCCAAAAAAATCCATCTCTTTTTAATGAGTGTCTAAAGGTTCTTCTTAGGTCTCTGAGGATTCGACAACCCAAGATGCACTGCAAGCGACCGCTTGACCCTTAAAACTTGGGTAAATTTGGGCGAAACCAAATTTTGGTGCCGTTGCTGGGGACCAAGTAAGTTCCTTAGACAAAAAACTTCTTTCCTCAACCCCATTATTCTATTCTCACCCAAGATCTCTTATCTTTTCCCTTTCTCGTTTTTTTTTCTTTTGGCGCATGTCCGCCTTCACCCGCGATAACTCAAACAGACTAGTTAGGGTGGAAAGTCATAGGATATGGGAGTCAAGTACACCATTGGATCCTAATCTTCCTAATACCCCAGAGTTAAATATTGAGTCAATTTTAATGGAGGGTCTTCAAAGAAACCAACTCATAAACCCGGGTGAGAACCAAAATGGAAATCCAAATGAGGCAGCCCCAAATTTGGGGAATGCAGTCGATCAAACAATGAATGACTACCTTACACCTACTTGGACCAATGCACCCTCTTGAATTAGGCATTCTGCCCTAGGAGATGACCACTATGTCTTTAAACCTCATGTCCTAAACCACCTTCCAACTTTCCATGGGATGGAGTCAGAAATGCCTTACCTTCATGTCAAGTAGTTCAATGACATTGTTGAAACCATGTGCTCACCACATCAACTTGAGTCAGCTAAGATGAGAATATTTCATTTCTCACTTAAGGATCAAGCAAAAAACTGGTTAAATAATCTGATACCTTCATCAATCCACACTTGGAACCAACTGCAAAGAGAATTCTACAAGAAATACTTTCCCCACCACAAAACAATTGCACTTAAAAAGAGTATCCAAAACTTTTTTGAAAAAGAGGGAGAGTCATTCTATGAAACATGGGAGAGGTTCAAAGACACCCTAAACATGGTTCCACACCATGGTTTTTCTATTACTGAACAAGTAAGAATTTTCTTTGAAGGTTTGGGCCCAGGGAACAAACAATTCATTGACATGATGTGTAATGGGACCTTTAAAAACAAATCCCCAAATGATGCTTACGAGTATCTAGAAATCCTTGATGAACAAAACCAAACATGGGGAACATCACATTATTCTGAAAAGCCTCAAAGAACTGCTGGAATGCATACAATTAGAGAAGAGGAAAGCCTTAGTGTGAAACTTGCAGCACTCTCTAGGAAGGTTGAAGAGATAGACCATAGAAAAATCCATGAAATCCAAACTGTAGACTCTGTTTGCACAATCTGTGACAAACATGACCACAAAACAAACAACTGCCCAATCATTCCATCCATCAAGGATGTTCTTTTAGGAGGAATACCTGCTGAAGTCAATGACCTAAACTTTCAAAGGCCTCAATACCGAAACACATTCAACCCAAGGTATAATGACCACCCAGGTTTTCGATGGAAAGATAACCAACAACCTAGACAACCACAAGGACCAAACCCCTACCCTACACAAAATTTTCAAAACCATAACCAATTCCAACCACAACCAGTCCAATACCAACATCCTCCAGTCCAATACCAACAACCCATCCAACAACCAAAGTATCCCCCTGGGATAACCCAACCAACACAAGCCCCTTCCCAATCTGTCCCTCTCCCAATCCTTGAACAACTGTGAAAACAAATGGAAAGGATGAAATCAGAAGTCTCTTCCCTGAAACAAGAACTTCAAACCATCAAAACTGGAAAGGCAACCATGCCCACATAGGCCATTCCATAACAATCATCAAGGGGATAGACAAGTTTCACTGAAACAACTCATGAACAACTAAAGGCTGTGACATTTTTGAGAAGTGGGAAATCAATTGAGAAACCTGAACCAATAGTTCAAAAACCATCTAAAGCTTCAAACACTAATGAAGATTCAAATGAACCACATGATCAAACTGAAAAACATGATAACATTGTCAAAGAAACAACCCTTCAAAAAACAACCCCACAACCTGCACCATTTCCTCAACGCATGAGGGGGAAAACCAAGCCTGAATTGAGTGAAACATTGAGGGAAATATTCTCACAAGTCAAGTTGAACATTCCACTCCTCGATGCAATTCAAACCATTCCTGCATACTCAAAGTACCTTAAGGACTTGTGCACTTTTAAAAGAAAATTTTCACATAAAAACCAAGTCCTTTTTGCTGCTAATGTGAGTACCACCATTCAAGGGACCATTCCTCCTAAGTTGAAAGACCCGGGTTGCCCTTACATCAATGTTGAACTAGGAGAGAGAAAAGTTGTCAAGGCCTTATGTGACCTAGGTGCTAGTGTCAATCTCATCCCCTATGTTGTGTACTTCCAATTAGGCCTAGAAGATATCCAACCCACATCTGTCACACTTCAACTTACTGATCGTAGTATTAGGGTTCCAAAGGGGATCTTAAAGGATGTTTTGGTCAAAGTTGAAAATTTCATTTACCCAGCTGACTTTATTGTTCTTGACAATCACCCAAGCTTAGGTCCTAGGGAGCAAACCCCAATCATCCTTGGTCGTCCCTTCCTTGCAACAATCAACTCTATTATCCGAGTCCTAAATAGAAACATGACCATCACCTTTGGAAACATGTGTCTAGACTTGAACATCTACAATGAAAACTCTCAAATTGGGGATGATGAAGAGATCCATGAGGTTAATTGGATAGGTAGTGTTGATAGTGAACTCAAGGAACATCAAGGAATTATCGAAGGATGTTTAAGTCAAGAAGAGATTGATTTTCTTTGTTCACATGAGGGAAATTTGTCTCCTTGGCTTGAATCTCTTTCAGATTGCTCTATTGATGATTTTATAGAATCACCAATCAATGATACCATGGGTGAAATCAATAATATCAAGTCCATACCCATTCATGAAACTACTCTAGCTAATTTAGTGGATGAAAATTCTTTTCACAAGGATCCAATTTTGTCAAGAAATCTAAACAAAGAAACTGAGTTCAATACAAAGTCTCATCCTTTATTGGAAAGTGATAACCACTCTGATCTTGAATTTAAGGTTTTACCTTCATCACTCAAGTATGCGTTCTTAGGGGACAATCAATCCTTTCCTGTTGTCATTTCTTCCTCTCTTGAAGCCAATCATTAGAGGATGCTTCTAGATGTCCTTAGGAGACATAAGAAAGCCATTTGATGGACCCTATCTAATATTCATGGGATTAGCCCACTTATCGGGACTCATAGAATTGTTCTAGAATCCGATTCAAAGCCATGTCATCAACCTCAGCGACGACTCAATCCTAATCTCATGGAAGTAGTGAGAAAAGAACTTTCGAAATTGTTAAAAGCTGGTATCATCTATCCTATAGCTGAGAGTGAGTGGGTTAGCCCAATCCATGTGGTTCCAAAGAAGGCTGGAATCATAGTAATAACCAATAATGATGGAGAGATGCTTCCAACAAGGGTTAGTAGTGGATGGAGAGTCTGTATTGACTATAAGAAGCTCAACTCTTGTACCAAGAAAGACCATTTCCCCTTGCCCTTTATTGATCAAGTCCTCGAGCGAGTGGCGGGTCATAAATTCTACTGCTTCCTAGATGGATTCTCAAGGTATAATCAAATCAAAGTCTCCTTATAGGATCAAGGAAAAACAACCTTCACCTGTCCATTCGGCACTTTTTCCTTCAAGAGCATGCCCTTTGGGTTATATAATGCCCCTGGTACCTTCCAGCGGTGCATGATGGGAATCTTCTCGGACATGGTGGGGGATTGTTTAGAGGTCTTCATGGATGATTTATCCATCTTTGGGGATACTTTTGAGGGATGCTTTCTAAATGTTGAAAAGGTTTTTTCAAGGTGTGAGGATAAGAATCTCATACTAAATTGGGAAAAATGCCATTTCATGGTAAGGGAAGGACATGTTCTAGGTCATCTGGTATCTGGTAGAGGTATTGAAGTTGACAAATCTAAGGTTGACATCATTCGTCACCTTCCCTATCCTAAAACTATTAAGGAAGTGAGGTCCTTCTTAGGACATTATGGTTTTTATAGAAGGTTCGTTAGGAATTTCAACTCTATTTCTCGACCACTTTGTGCTCTATTGGTAAAAGATACTCCATTTTTATGGACAGAAAGTTGTGAGGAATCATTATCTACACTCAAGTCAACTCTTATATCTCCACCTATCATGCAATCTCAAAATTGGAAACTTCCTTTCGAGCTCATGTGTAATGCAAGTGACTTCGCTGTAGGAGAAGTCTTAGGACAACGGTGTGAGAAAACTCCATGTGTCATTTCTTATGCAAGCAAATCTTTAAATGATGCACAAATAAACTACACCACCACTAAGAAAGAGTTGCTTGCTGTTGTCTTTGCCTTAGAGAAATTTAGGTCTTATCTCTTAGGATCACCCATCATTGTATTCACTGACCATTCAGCTCTAAAATACCTTTTCAAAAAACAAGATGCCAAGGCTAGATTGATTAGGTGGGTCCTTCTACTTCAAGAGTTCGATTTAACCATTAAGGATAAAAAGGGTGTTGAAAATGTTATAGCTGACCACCTCTCTAGGATGGAATTCAAAGACAACTCACACCACCTCTCTATGTCTGATTCATTTCCCGATGAGCACCTCTATTCAATGAGTGATTTCCCTTGGTATGCTGAAATAGCAAACCATTTGGTGACTGGTGACATTCCAAAATTCCTAGGGACCCAAGCTAAGAGGAAATTCCTTTCTGATGTCAAACACTACGTGTTTGATGATCCTTACCTCTTCAAGTTCTGTCCTGATCAAATCATCAGGAGATGTGTTCCTGAGTCTGAGCAAGAGTCCGTTCTAAAATTTTGTCATGGAGAGGCATGTGGAGGCCACTTTTCTAAAAAGAAAAACACTACAAAGGTCCTCCAAAGTGGTTTCTACTGGCCAAACCTCACTAAGGATTCCTTCAAATTCTGTAAGAGTTGTCCTCAGTGTCAGCAATTAGGATCCATTTCCAAAAGGAATCAAATTCCCCTCACTCCCATTCTGGTCGTTGAAATCTTTAATTGTTGGGGAATTGATTTCATGGGACCCTTTACAAACTATAAGGGATACCTCTACATCCTCTTAGCTGTTGATTATTTCTCAAAATGGGTTGAAGACATTCCCACCAAGACTAATGATCATCAAGTTGTGATCCAATTCCTAAAAGAGCATATCTTTTCTAGATTTGGAGTTCTGAGGGCTATAATCAGTGATCGTGGAACCCATTTCTGTAATCTCCCATTCTCTTCACTCATGTATAAGTATGGAATTTCTCATAAAGTTTCCACTGCGTACCATCCTCAAACTAATGGTCACGATGAGTTAGCAAATAGGGAGATTAAGCAAATTCTTGAAAAAACTGTCAACCCCTCTAGGAAAGATTGGTCTGAGAAACTCTTGGATGCTCTTTGGGCATATCGTACAGCATTCAAAACCATCCTAGGAATGTCACCATATAGGTTGGTTTATGGAAAAGCATGCCATTTACCTATTGAAATTGAGTATAAGGCATTTTGGGAAATCAAAAAAATGAATTTCGACATTTCTTTAGCCGAAGAAAAGAGGAAATTAGATCTTAATGAACTTGAGGAACTTAGGATGGAGGCTTATGAAAATTCAAGGATAAATAAAGCTAGAGTTCAAGCCTACCAATCTAGGAATATCAAAGTCAAACAATTTGAACTGGGAAAACCTGTGCTCTTGTATAGTTCAAAACTTCATTTACACTTGGGAAAGTTAAGGTCTAGATGGTCAGGTCCATTCATAGTGCATCATGTGTACCCCCATGGGGCAGTAGAGATTCAGAATCCCACAAGTGGTAACATTTTTAAGGTCAATGGTCATAGGTTAAAACCATTCATTGAATCATTCAATAAACAGGAAATAGAGGTAGAGTTAACAGAGCCAACATATAAACCAGGAAAAAATTGATAGATTTAGGATCCATGTCGGGTTAACGACGTTAAACAAAAGCGCTACACGGGAGCCAACCCGTGGTCTTCATGTTTCTAATCTTTATGAATCATTTTTTTTCCTTCTTCTTCATTTTGTTATTTTAAAAAAAATATATAGTCTGTTGACCTGTTCTTATTTTATGAGTAAGGATGGGTATGAAAGGGGAACACCGTATTCATCCGTGTCACGCGGTGTGATCCCTGAGTAATACCTTACCCAGAAAATATAAAGAAGACAATGTATCATCAGTTTATTTTATTTTATTTTATATTTTTGTAGGTATTTAAAAAAAATAGATTTTTGACCTGTTCTTCTTTTACGAGTAAGGATGGGTATGAAAGGGGAGCACCGTATTCATCCGTGTCACGTGGTGTGATCCCTGAGTAATACCTTACCCAGAAATTTAAGAGAAGACAATGTATCATCAGTTTATGTTATTTGTACCTTTTTTTAGGTTAAAAAAAATACAAAAAAATATATATATTAAAAAAATTTAAAGGCATGTCCTAGGTCATTGGGAAAAGCTGGTCACAACCGTCCAAGCCATTGGGAGATAAACCAGAACTGAAGGGAGACATGGGAATGCATTTTCAACATCAACCACCAGGTGACTTCATTCCATAATTTTCATTTTCAATGTCTTTGTTGAACTTTTATCCTGCCCCTTCTATGTTTCAATTCTTTAAACACTGGGGACAGTGTTCTTCCAAGTTGGGGGGGAGATGAAAATGTGTGGAAGGAAAAATTTCATTAACCTTGAACATGATAACACACATTCCAAACTCTGAAATTGAATATCAAATAATTTTTCATGCCTTGATTCTGATTTTAATGCAAGTTTATGTTCATGTGCATAGATATTGGAAAGTGCGGTTGTCCGATGTGATTTTTCACTGTTATATTTTCATCCATTTAATAAAAAAACACAATGCACGTCCTCTAGATTATAGGGTTTTATTTTGAGTTCTTGGGGACCCATAATAAATAGCATAGGATTGGCGATCATTTTAATTTTAACATGATTATTCAAAACAAAAAATCAATTGCGTGTAGAGCAATGAATTGACCTAATGTGTGGCTTTCGAAACTTGGGTATCGTGACTCCATAGTTGTCTGGCCCAGAGTTGGGCATTTTATCTCTATTTATGGTAATTTGAATTTGTTTTTTGTTGAGTTAACTCGAGATGATTCCCGAGTATGTGAGCTTCACTTGGTTCCCTATGGTCTTTGAGCCTGGGAGTCATCGGTAAAGTCTTGCTACATGGGTTGACTCGATTGAGTTCAATTTCAATTACCATGGAAAAATTGCAAAAAAAAACCAAAAAAAAGAAAATAAAAAAAATGAGTACTCATCTTATTATTAAAATTTGATTGCTCCTAGCACTTCCATCTTTTCTCCCTCGAATGGAAATGAACCCTCCTATTTATTGTGACGCACAACACTTCATCATGCTTAATTGAATTTGGATGAAATATGGAAATGAATTTGAACAAAGGAATGGGCTTGGGCTTGAGATATGCCTATGGAAATAGCTTTTTTTAAATGATTTTGATGGGTTTCATAATTGTTTGGTATGTGATCTTTGGGTGAGAAATGTGTATTAAAATGTTTTTGGAAAAGATCATTAGAATTTCATTTTTGTGAGATATATTTTGCTCAGGACTAGAAAAAATCAAGTTGGGGGGTGTGATTGGCCAATAAAAACAAATATTTTGATTACATTTTAATGTTATTAAATGTTTATTTTTTATCTTATGGGCCTGAGTTAGTGGATTTTAATTTTGAACATCCATTCTCTTCATTTGTGCACTCTATGCCTAATATGCACTAATTTAGGCCCAATGTTTCATCTGATTTCAAAGAATATAATTATCCATATTTTAATTTTATATTTTTTTAAATGGATATAAACTTAAATATGAACATTTTTTATTCAGGGATCAATGGAGGATTCATAAAGGATGATGAGGATTTTTGGCGAAGAAAGAAAACAATTCTGGAGAAGGCAGATTGGATATCATCCCACTGATCGGACTGTGGGGCCCAAAATACAGGCCCAATGAAGCCCAAAATTCACGGAAGACTAGAATACATATAGATGAACAACTAAGTCTTCTGGAGCCAGTGCTAATTCATCCTAAATGGTGGTTATTAAGGCGACCCAAGTTGAAGATTCAATTCTGGGCCAGATTCTGCGGCCCAACAAAACAGACCACTATTTATATCATATCTCGAGAATGGTTTATTATTTTGGGATGAAATTTTAGAGGATGTTAGGGGCCATCCGGGGATGCATTTAAGTCTTCTAGGTCCCACTCTAATTAGGCATTATAGAAGGTCCTTTAGGCGCGTCTTTCCGGTGGATGCAAGCTGGCTGCAACTTCGAGGTAAGAGTTGAAAAGTCTCTTATGCATTAAATGTCCACCCACCTTTCTCCAACAAAATTAATTAAAGGCACATGGGATGATGGGATCTCGGCCAAAGTCTTCCAAAATGCCTATTTAAGGCATTAGGGATGGAGGATTTCGGGATCTTGGTGCTTTCTTTTCATTGTAGTGTTATTATGCCAATTTGCCTTTGTAATGTTCTTCCTTCTCATGTAAGTTCGAATCACCGTAGTCTTCAATAAAAGTTCTTCTTATTCTCTTATTCTGTTCTTATTCATATCACCTTGATACCGTTGCCTCATGGTGTGAAAGTTTTCACACCAAACCTTGTGATTTTGTTCACACAACGGTAGAGTGATCGTTATTTGTGTTGTTTTTACTTCTTCAATTTCACCCTCGTAAGTCTACTTTCCGCTTCCGTTGAGAACTTATCATCAATGGAGGCCTAACTCTTTTATGGGTTGATCCAAGGGAGTAGAAAGGGGCTGGATTTAATGTTATTTCTCACTCTCTAAATGTTATTAATTTCTTTTAATTGAGTTTCTTTCATTCAATGATTTTTATTCTTCCTCTTCCTTATTGAATTTATTCACCCCACTTTGATGTGCTAATTATATCCTTTACCTTGGAGTGATCATGAAAATGATCCTAAAAGTGTATAGGTGATTAGCATGTGTTGTGAAGGTGTTTAATTAGTAAGTTATTAGGTTAGTTTGAATTCATTTCATGAATCCTTCTTGAGTTAATGAAATTAAAATCGTAAAAAAAGGAATTCATTCAATCCACCCTGAGAAATAACCTGGGATCAACTCATTTCCTAATAATTTGAATTCACATAGATCTTTTAGTTCTCTTTCAAAACCATCTAAAATCAACCCAAGTTGGAAAATTCATAGCCAAAAAAATCCATCTCTTTTTAATGAGTGTCTAAAGGTTCTTCTTAGGTCTCTGAGGATTCGACAACCCAAGATACACTACAAGCGACTGCTTGACCCTTAAAACTTGGGTAAATTTGGGCGAAACCATGGCTCCACGGCGCGCGCCCGCTTCCGGCGCACCAGGCATCCCTCCTCACCCCCACAGCGTCTCTGGCATTCCGAACTCTGGCCAGGCCATCTCCTGCATCCCGCACTCCGGCTAGGCCGTCTTCGGTGAACCCAACACCATCTCTGGCCGTCTCCCTCTCTGGTGGGAATACTCCTCCATGTGGGTTTGCCTCTCAATTTCTAGGTGTTTTCCTTTGATTTATCAAAACCCCAACACCCTGGGTTTTAATTTGCGCCTTTATCTCGTTGTTTTAGGTGTGCGGTTGGTCCGCGAGGGAGTGTTCTACTTTCTTTCGGAGTTTGGTTGAGTATGCACTTGATTTGAGGTAGGCGTTTTCGACCCATTCTATTCCGGAGAAATTAATTGATTCTTGTGTTTCTTCAATTATCATTTTTACTTGTTTTGCAGCATTATAATATATCTAATTAGTCTATGATGATGTTTATAAATTTTTAGAATTTTTTAAAAATAGATCTTATGGTGGTTTGACATGCATAAGTGGTGTGAAAAGTGTTTTCAAGTGGTTTTGGTGTGTGTGTAAAATGGAAATGGGTTGTTTTGTGGAAAATGGTGGTTTTCTTGAAATGGTTGGATGTGAGTAATTTGTGCAAGTGGTTTACTAAATTGTGCATGTGATACACAACTTATTATTATTATTATTATTATTATTTGAAGGGAATTCGTGTGCTTTTGATTTCAAGAGGCTTTTACGTGTGTTTTTGGTGGAAATACTTGTTGTGCTACTTCGAATTACTTTATAAATTGCTTAAACGATTTATAAAATTATGTTTAGTGCTTTCGGTGCCATTGGAATACCTCTGCGCATATATGAAGGTATGCATATATATATTTATATGTGTGTGTGTGTATCTTTTATATGCGTATTCCCTCATGGTGCGAGGAATACGAGCATTTGGTAAGGTTATACATAGATATATATGGAGGTATGTGCGCGCGAGCAGATGACTGCTTGAGTTAGAAAAAGTTGAATGCCAATCGTTGTCTTTTCCTGCTTCAGGTAGGTGAATCCACTTTTTCTTATCCGATTAATCCCATTTAATGTTTGGGTGTTTTAATTAAATCTTTATTGTGATTCGCACCTTCGCAATATATTTAGTTAATTTGCTATAGTGTTTCCAAGCTAATTGGGTTTGTTAAAAATAGTTTTGAAGTATTCTTCTTGATTATGTTTTATGTGTTTGTGGAAATTGTGTTCTTTAGATGTCAAAATTTGTATTGGTAATGTATTAAACATGACACGTACCTTTGTGATACTCTTCAATAGTTTATCGTGGTGTTTTTTTGGTTTGTGCAATTTGTTTGAGTTGTTATGGAATTGTTTATAAATTGTTTGATTGGGTTATAAAATTTCTAGTAAACTGGATGTGTTGATTATATAATTGTTCATAAATTGTTTGGTCTGTTTGTGTAATTGTGATAAATTGTTTAGTAAGTTTTATCAGTTGCTTGTTTTTTTGTAAATGTGGAAATTTGAAATATTCTTGAAAAATGTATTTTGATTTGGTCATTTGTGTGGATTTTATGAAAGGTTTGAAATGTTGTGCTCAAGGGTCCGTTTGGCCGTTTCATATGACTGTGTGTTTTCCTTTAAGAGTTTGAAAGATTTTATTAAAAAAGCAATTGAGGCTTTGGAGTTAAAGAGCCGTTTGGCTCTTCCAACTCATGGGTGATGTTGTGTTCACTTTTAGAATGCTTTGTGTTTGGAAATTGTGTGTGCTTGGTTGGAGTTTTAAATGTTTTTTTTAAGAAAATGGTTTCGACATGGATGTGACGTGACAACCCAGTTGACACTTTATTAATGTGAAATGATTGAATGTGTATTTGGGGGCGCTCCTGTCTAGGGTATCCCTTTATGGGTGAATGCATAGGAAGCGTCCGTGTTTGAGGTAGGCAAGTGCGGTGAGATGAGTCACACATGTGAGGGATTCCGACTTACACAGTATTATTATAACCACCATGAGTTCCTGGACATCTTTTATTTGATCGAGTGATGACTTCACATCAGATCCGATTAGACGGGTTGGTACCCACTGGTAGGTATAGAGGCCAGATGGGGAGTGTCACTAGTTTTTTTTGCCGCAAGGGTGGCCAGTTGGTTATAGACTTAGGAGATTCACCATATGCCGGAAGATGGTTCTGAAACGAGTACATCTAGGGGTCTTCTAGGGATGTTTTGGATCACCCATGGTTACTTAATTATTTACTTTTCTTGTTTACATTCTGTTTCACTGGTTTATTTTTAGTTTGCACTGCCTACTAGTATTATCTTAGCACATCTTTGGTATCACCTATTTGGTTTTTGTTTTCAAATGGCAGTTGGTTTTGGAAAATGATTTTTTCTTTGTGTTGGACTTTAAAATGGATAAATGACTTTTGTTTTATTAAAATGTGAAAAACTCTATTTTTATACCTGTATTTAAAACTATAATTAATGGACTGTTTCATGGAAGGAAGGTGTAGATTTTGTGGTGTTTTCCTATTGAGAATTTCAGTGCTCACCCCTACATTATCTTTCAGTTTCAGGTTTCATTAGTGCTGGAACGCTCTCGGAGTGAACTTAGATTTAAGTTGGGTGGTGACCTAGAAGGTCACATGGAGGTATGTTGAGTTGTTCTATTTATTTCTTTTTCTGCTGCTAGAATTTAGTTTTATTGTTATATTATTCTTGTTTATTTATTTATCTGTTTATCTTTTGTTCTTGGGTCAAATCGTTCCCATTGGTTAATTTTTGATGCTCAACACTGGTTGTCATCCCGTGGGGATCAGGAACGCCCATCGGGACATGTCGCGGACTGGCTCGGGTGACCAGTTCAGGGTCCACCCAAGTTGGTTCGTGACAATAATTATAAACACTTTATCAGTGCTAGATTAATTAGTGCTGATAAAGATGTCTTTTATCAGTGATAATTAATCTAGCGCAGATAAAAGGGATATTTATCTTTGATTTTTTGGAAGCACTGATAAAAGTGACTCGATCTATTTAAATTAACTTTAACTAGTCGTGAACTCATCGCGATATCTAAAGATTTTCACGGAATCCACCCTCTGTCGGCACTCCTCCTTGATGAATCGAAGCTCGAATCAAGGCTTGAATCAAGAATCAAACAATTTCAAGGCTCAAATTTAAGGTTTGAAGGATTCAAGTGTCAAACGAATCCAAGACTCGAACGTTTTTCAGGTTTTAAATATCTTTACTTTCTCTCAGGTGATTCAAAGTTTCAATCCAAGGTATCTTATTTCCTCATCCTCCTCCTCACTTGTTGATTGATTGTTTGGAGAAATCTATTTTTGTTTTTATCATCATTCTTGCTTTACTATCAGTATACCTCTATGGTCAACAATGTTTATTGGGGATGTTTGGTTGAAAGGAGATAATGTTATTGTTCCTTGCACCCCCATCCTCACCCCTTTCCGATTCTGTGCAACTCACCCACCCCAACACCACTGAAGGTAGTAAATATTTATTGTTGACTCTAAAAATTCCATTGGAATAATTAATCATTAATTATGAGATTTTATTCCACTCTATAACCAAGAAGGGATGCATGTATCTCATTTTTTCAGCAATGACCATTTAGTCAATGGTAAAGGTCTTTAGATTATGAGGAAGGGTATTGTTAATGATGATATTTCATATAAATGTAACTTGAACTTAAAAAGAGTTAGACACATTCCAAGTTTATGGACGAACATAATTTTTGTTGGTCAGCTGGATGAAGTAGGATATTGCACATTGTTCACGAATGAGAACTGGAAAATTACTCGGAGTTCTATGGTTTGGATAGAGGTATAAAATATATGATTTTTTATATATAGACACACACATTTATATTTTAAATATACAAATATATATATATATAATATAGATATATATTATACAAATATATTATACCAATATATTATGAAAATATACTATATAAATATATTATAAAATTATATTATAAAAATATATATTATAAAAATATGTTATACAAATATATTACACAAATTTATATGTATAAAATTAAAAATAAAAATTTGTTATATATTTATATATATTATATTAATATGTAAATAAATATATATTAAATATTATATATTTACATATTATACAAATATTTTATACAAATATATATATATATATATATATATTATACAAACAAAAATATATATTATATTACAAAAATATATAAAATAAAAATATATATTATACAAATAAAGATATTTATTACACAGATAAACACACACACACACACATATATATTATACAATACACAAATATATACTATACAAATATATATTACACAGGTATATTATATAAATATATTTTAAAAATATATTATACAAATATATTATACAAATATATTTCAATAGAGTTTATTCAATGGTTGAAATTCATCATCTAATTTTACTTATGAATATTTGTCCCACTTTGAAACTATTTTTGTAGGAATTGGTCATTTCTCATTTAACTTAAAACCTATATATCTTCCATAATTACTATTATTTATTTCATTATGACTGAAATTTTATACTATGCACCCAAAGTCACCATAGAACACATAATGTCCATGAAAATGAAATTTTCTTATAAATCCTACTCTTTGTTTGCTTGAAAATAATTATTTTTTTCAACCTGTCTAGAAATAATTCTTGAATCAATTTATCAACTAAGAATTTTGAGATGCTTAAAAAATTTATCTTTATTATGTTTATTCTTTTCCTAATATAATTTTTTCCATTCATTATCAATTTTTAATTGAAATTATAGTTTTGAGATGTTTTCAAATATTTGATATACCATTAATATTAAATGTAATAATTCCTTAGGTTGTTACATCACTTGTTCCAAAAAATGGAATAGAGGTTATCAAATTTTATATATGTTGGAATAATTATTAGAAATTATTTTTAGGTATTTATCATTTTAGGTCTACATGTATTGGTTCCACCCCTACGAATCTTTGATTGTCGTCCATGTATATTAAATAACTCTATTTATTAAAAATTTTTATCAATGCATTTTTATATCTTCTGGTTAATCGAATGATAGTATATTATTCTTGTTTATCATATTTGGGTTTCATATTACTCCTTAATTTTTTATATTATATTTTCATTTGTTTAGGGGATTTAAGAAATACTTGATTACTAATTTTAATAGAGGTTGGATTGGTCTTAGTTAGAGTATTGAATGTATTAAAAGTGATATTTCTCCTATCAATATAGAATTCATAGAGGCTCTAAAGATTCATATATCATAACATGTCTCTATCGAGACCCCTTGAATCACATACAAGAATGTTTATGCTCCACAAATCTCACCTTCAATAGGCCATGAGTTAATAACTAGTGTCAATGGTGCAATTCTCACAAATATGAGACATTACCCCTTTTAGAGAACACAATGTAGTACAATTTTCATCTTCATCAGCTTTAACTTCCGAATAGTTATTATTGCATTTTGTTGCCTTGAGACTCATCCCCCATCTCTTTTATGTTGCTTGTACTACTCTGAGCATTAGTCATCCCATGGATGACTACTTATTAAAGTATTTCAAGCAATATAGGTGCATGTCCACAAGAGATGGAGGATGTGTGTCAAACAACAAATTGTAATGATAAATGTTCTGGAGATGAGCTGATGAGGATGACAGTTGTCTATAACATTCACCTTTGAATGAATTCAGAGGATAACACCTACCACAGTAAAGTAATTCTTTTCTTAAATCCAATTACTCATTCTTTCCGAAGCATACTTAAATTCCTTGAAATAATCAAATGTTGGGTTTCCCTTATTAGAATTATCTATAACTTTCACTTTTGATAATAAATATCTTATGTGTATTTATTTATTTATTGTAAAAAAATAATATTTTATGAACCCAATGAGATGGATATGAATCGAAAATGGATGCACGATAATCGTTTTACAAAAGAGTATGAAGATAAAGT
The DNA here is from genome assembly GCA_963277665.1 of Viscum album. NCBI lineage: Eukaryota > Viridiplantae > Streptophyta > Magnoliopsida > Santalales > Viscaceae > Viscum > Viscum album. Next base: position 318,509,407 of record OY728163.1, read on the forward strand.
TAAAGAGTTCATCAAGATTACAATCGAGCATGCATACTACCCTTCTCAAATACTTTGTCCATGTTTACGTTATTGTTATTTAAGAAAAATTAGTCTAGAGAAGTTAGAAGAACATTTTATTTTTCATGGAATAGATTAGAGCTATAAATTTTGGACTAAACATGGGGGAAAACTGAACGTGCACACCGATTGTGATGATACTACGGTTTATGGATCATTTGATATGAATACCACTGTAAATGATGATAGAGATCGCATGGAATAAATGAAAATGGTAATTGAAGACAATGTATTTATAATATTATATGTTCTCTACTACATTAACATAATCTAAATTAAATGTTTGACTATTCATTCAGACAATGTTTTTTTTTCACATGATGATGTTACCAATTGTAATGTTATGTGTTTTGAACCGAATGACAAAGTGAAAGAAATTAACTTTTTTTCTGTGAGCTGGGCAGGTCTGTTATAATACTGAGCGTTGGAACTTTTTATTTCTGATAGTTGATATTGCAACGTGTCTTTTAAATAAATTTTATTAAATTAATTAGATTAAAATTAAAATAGAAACAAATTAAATGAAAGGTAAAAGCCTTATTAAAACTTTGGAATATTCTATGAAATATTTCCAGAGTTTGGTGATGAGTTAGTGCGAGATTCTGAGACCCGTAGACTCTCAGCACTGATAGAATAAAAATATTAAATTTATTTTATTCATATGCGTGTGTGTTTTTTACAAAAAAATGAAATAACTCTCAAACGGTGCATCATATAAGAAATTTGAGACCACTATTAGGTCTGGAACTCTGGGTTTACCTTAAGAAGGGTATAACTCTGATGCATATCAGATGTTTGGAAACCTCTCATGTGATAATACTTGGTCTCGCCCAAATTTACCCAAGTTTTAAGGGTTAAGCGGTCGCTTGTAGTGTAGCTTGGGTTGTCGAATCCTCAGAGACCTAAGAAGAACCTTTAGACACTCAATAAAAAGGGATGGATTTTTGGCTATGAAGTGGCCAACTTGGGTTGATTTTAGATTGTTTTTAAAGAGCACTAATATATCTATGTGAATTCAAATTATGAGAAAATGAGTTGATCCTAGGTTATTTCTCGGGGTGAATTGAATGAATTCCTTTTTTTACGATTTTAATTTCATTAACTAGAGAAGGATTCATGCAATGAATTCAGACTAACCTCATCACTTACTGATTAAATACCTTCAAAACATATTATAATCAGCTATACACCTGTAGGATCATTTTCATGAGCACTCCAATGTAAAGGATGTAATTAGCACATGAAAGTGGGGTGAATAAATTCAATAAGGAAGAGGAAGAATAAAAATCATTGAATGAAAGAAAATCAATTAAAAGAAATTAATAACATTTAGGGCATGAGAAATAACATTAAATCCAGACCCTTGCTACTCCCTTGGATCAACCCATAAAAGAGCTAGCCCTCCATTGATTACAAGTTCTCAACGGAAGCGGAAAGTAGACTTATGAGGGTGGAATTGAAGAAGTAAAAACAACAAAAATAACGATCACTCCACCGTTGTGTGAACAAAATCACAAGGTTTGGTGTGAATAAATTTACACCTTGAGACAAAGGTATCAAGGTGATAAGGAGAAGAACAGAACAAGAGAAGAAGAATAACTTTTATTGAAAACTAAGGTGATTCGAACAACTTACATGAGAAGGAAGAACATTACAAAGGCAAATTGGCATAATAACATTACAATGAAAAGAAAGCACCCCACATACCTAAATCCACCACCAATCCTGCCTTAAATAGGAAACAATGAAGCCTTGTCCGAGCCCCCAACATCCCATGTTCCTTTAATTAATTATTTTGGGGAAAGGTAGGTGGAACATTAATGATGAGAGACTTTTCCACTTCTTGCCCCGAAGTTGCAGCCAGCTTGCATCCACCAGAAAGACACGCCAAAAGGACCTTCTAGAAGGCCGAATTTGAGTGGGCCCTAGAAAACTTAAATGAAGCCCCGTATTTCCCCGAACACCATGTAAACTTTCAGCCCAAAATACTTTGTGGTTCGGGAGATATGCTTTAAATAGTGGGCTATTGTTCTGGGCCGCAGACTCTGGTCCAAAATTAAATCTTCAACTTGGGACGCCTTAATCACCACCATTAAGGACGAATTAGCACTGGCTCCAGAAGAATTATTTGTTCCCCTATATCTCTTCTATCCTTCTATAAATTTTGGGATTCATTGGGATTGTATTGAGGTCCCCATAGTCCGATCAGTGGGATGATATCCAATCTGCCTTCTCCAGAATTGTTTCATTTAATCTCCAAATATCTCCATCATCATTTATTAATAATCCATTGATCCCTGAATAAAAGATGTTCATAATTAAGTTCATATCCATTTAAAAAAATATCAAATTAAAATATGGATATTTACATTCTTTAAAATCAGATGAAACATTGGGCCTAAATTGGTGCACATTAGGCATGAAGTGCACAAATGATGAGAATGGGTGTTTCAAAATGTAAAATGCACTAAAATGGTATTTATGAATAGCAAGTCACATGAAAACTAAATATATTAGCAATTAATATTAGCCTCTTAAAGTAGCTAATCACACCCCCCAACTTGAGTTTTGCTAGTCCCGAGCAAAATATATCTCACAAAAATGAAATTCGAATGACCTTTTCCAAAAACATTTTAATACACATTTCTCACCCAAAGATCACATACCAAAAAATTATGAAACCCATCAAAATCATTTAAAACAAGATATGTCCACAGGCATATCTCAATCCCAAGCCCATTCCTTTGTTCAAATTCATTTCCATATTTCATCCAAATTCAATTAAGCATGATGAAGTGTTGTGCGTCACAATAGACATGGGGGTTCATTTACATTCGAGGGAGAAAATATGGAAGCGCTATGAGCAATCAAATTTTAATAATAAGATGAGTACTCATTTTATTTATTTTCTTTTTTTTGGGGGGGGGGGGTTTGTTGTTGCAATTTTGCCATGATAATTGAAATTGAACTCAATCGAGTCAACCCATGTAGCAAGACTTTGCCGATGACTCCCAGGCTCAAAGACCTTAGGTCACCAAGTGAAGCTCACATACTCAGGCATCATCTCGAGTTAACTCAATAAAAAAAATTTAAAATTACCACAAATAGAGATAAAATGCCCAACTCTGGGCCAGAAAACTATGGAGTCACGATCCCCAAGTGCCGAAAGCCACACATTAGGTCAATTCATTTCTCTACGCGCAATTGATTTTTTTTTGAATACTCATGTTAAAATGAAAATGATCGCCAATCCTATGCTATTTATTATGGGTCCCCAAGAACTCAAACTAAAACCCCACAATCTAGAGGACGTGCATTGTGTTTTTTTATTAAATGGATGAAAATATAATAGTGAAAAATCACATCAGACAACCGCACTTTCCAATATCTATACACATGAACATAAACTTGCATTAAAATCAGAATCAAGGCATGCAAAATTATTTGATATCCAATTTTAGAGTTTGGAATGTGTGTTATCATGTTCAAGGTTAATGTCATTTTTCTTTCCACACATTTTCATCTCCCCCCCCAACTTGGAATACACTATCCCCAGTGTTTAAAGAATTGAAACATAGAAGTGGCAGGATAGAAGTTCAACGAATACATTGAAAATGAAAATTATGGAATGAATTCACCTGGTGGTTGATGTTGAAAATGCATTCCCATGTCTCCCTTCAGTTCGGTTTATCTTCCAATGGCTTGGACGGTTGTGACCAGCTTTTCCCAATGACCTATGACATGCCTTAATTTTTTTTAATATATATATTTTTTGTATTTTTTTTTAACCTAAAAAAAGTATAAATAACATAAACTGATGATACATTGTCTTCTTTATATTTTCTGGGTAAGGTATTACTCAGGGATCACACCGCGTGACACGGATGGATACGGTGCTCCCCTTTCATACCCATCCTTACTCATAAAAGAAGAACAGGTCAACAATCTATTTTTTTTAAATACCAACAAAAATAAAAAATAAAATAAAATAAACTAATGATACATTGTCTTCTTTATATTTTCTGGGTAAGGTATTACTCAGGGATCACACTGCGTGACACGGATGAATACGGTGCTCCCCTTTCATACCCATCCTTACTCATAAAAGAAGAACAGGTCAACAATCTATTTTTTTTAAATACCAACAAAAATATAAAATAAAATAAATTAAACTGATGATACATTGTCTTCTTTATATTTTCTGGGTAAGGTATTACTCAGAGATCACACCGCGTGACACGAATGAATACGGTGCTCCCCTTTCATACCCATCCTTACTCATAAAAGAAGAACATGTCAACAGTCTATATATATATATATATATATATATATATATATATATATATATTTTAAAATAACAAAATGAAGAATAAGGAAATAAAGAAGAAGAAAAAAATGATTCACAAAGATTAGAAACATGAAGACCACGGGTTGCCTCCCGTGCAGTGCTTTTTTTTTAACGTCGTTAGCCCGACATGGATCCTAAATCTATCAATTTTTTCCTGGTTCATAGGTTGGCTCTGTTAACTCTACCTCTATTTCCTGTTTATTGAATGATTCAATGAATGGTTTTAACCTATGACCATTGACCTTAAAAATGTTACCACTTGTGGGATCCTCAATCTCTACTGCCCTATGGGGGTACACATGATGCACTATGAAAGGACCTGACCATCTAGACCTTAACTTTCCTGGGTGTAAATGAAGTTTTGAACTATACAAGAGCACAGGTTTTCCCAGTTCAAATTTTTTGACTTTGACATTCCTAGATTGGTAGGCTTGAATTCTAGCTTTATTTATCCTTGACTTTTCATACGCCTCCATCCTAAGTTCCTCAAGTTCATTAAGATCTAACTTCCTCTTTTCTTCAGCTAAAGAAATATCAAAATTAATTTTCTTGATTGCCCAAAATGCCTTATGCTCAATTTCAACAGGTAAATGACATGCTTTTCCATAAACCAACCTATATGGTGACATTCCTAGGATGGTTTTGAATGCTGTACGATATGCCCAAAGAGCATCCAAGAGTTTCTCAGACCAATCTTTCCTAGAGGGGTTGACAGTTTTTTCAAGAATTTTCTTAATCTCCCTATTTGCTAACTCATCTTGACCATTGGTTTGAGAATGGTACGCAGTGGAAACTTTATGAGAAATTCTATACTTAGACATGAGTGAAGAGAATGGGAGATTACAGAAATGGGTTCCACGATCACTGATTATATCCCTCGGAATTCCAAATCTAGAAAATATATGCTCTTTTAGGAATCAGATCACAACTTGATGATCATTAGTCTTGGTGGGAATGGCCTCAACCCATTTTGAGACGTAATCAACAGCTAAGAGGATGTAGAGGTATCCCTTAGAGTTTGGAAAGGGTCCCATGAAATCAATTCCCCAACAATCAAAGATTTCAACGACTAGAATGGGAGTGAGGGGCATTTGATTTATTTTGGAAATGGATCCTAATTGATGACACTGAGGACAACTTTTTCAATATTGGAAGGAATCCTTAGTGAGGTTCGGCCAGTATAAACTACTTTGGAGGACCTTTAAAGTGGTTTTCTTTGTAGAAAAGTGGCCTCCACATGCCTCTCCATGACAAAATTTTAGAATGGACTCTTGCTCAGACTCGGGAACACATCTCCTGATGATTTGATCAGGACAGAACATGAAGAGGTACGGATCATCAAAAACGTAGTGTTTGACATCAGAAAGGAATTTTTTCTTAGCTTGGGTCCCCAGGAATTTTGGAATGTCACCCGTCACCAAATGGTTTGCTATGTCAGCATACCAAGGGCAATCACTCACTGAATAGAGGTGCTCATCGGGAAATGAATCAGACACAGAGAGGTGGTGTGAGTTGTCTTTGAATTCCATCCTAGAGAGGTGATCAGCTACAAAATTTTCAACACCCTTTTTATCCTTAATGGTTAAATCGAACTCTTGAAGAATAAGGACCCACCTAATCAATCTAGCCTTGGCATCTTGTTTTTGGAAAAAGTATTTTAGGGCTGAATGGTCAGTGAAGACAATGATGGGTGATCCTAAGAGATATGACCTGAATTTCTCTAAAGTAAAGACAACAGCAAGTAGCTCTTTCTCAGTGGTGGTGTAGTTTATTTGTGAAGCATTTAAAGATTTTCTTGCATAAGCAATGATACATGGAGTTTTCTCACACCGTTGTCCTAAGACTGCTCCTACAGCGAAGTCACTTGCATCACACATGAGCTCGAAAGGAAGTTTCCAATTTAGAGATTGCATGATAGGTGGAGATATAAGAGTTGACTTGAGTGTAGAGAATGATTCCTCACAGCTTTCTGTCCATAAAAATGGAGCATCTTTTACCAATAGAGCACAAAGTGGTCGAGAAATAGAGCTGAAATTCCTAATGAACCTTCTATAAAAACCAGCATGTCCTAAGAAGGACCTCACTTCCTTAACAGTTTTAGGAGAGGGAAGGTGACGAATGATGTCAAACTTAGCTTTATCAACTTCAATCCCTCTACCAGATACCAGATGACCTAGAACATGTCCTTCCCTTACCATGAAATGGCATTTTTCCCAATTTAGTATGAGATTCTTATCCTCACACCTTGAAAAAACCTTTTCAACATTTAGAAGGCATCCCTCAAAAGTATCCCCAAAGATGGTTAAATAATCTGAGACCTTCATCAATCCACACTTGGAACCAACTGCAAATAGAATTTTACAAAAAATACTTCCCCCATCACAAAACCATTGCACTAAAAAAGAGCATTCAAATTTTTTTTTGAAAAAGAGGGAGAGTCATTTTATGAAACATGGGAGAGGTTCAAAGACACCCAAAACATGGTTCCACACCATGGTTTTTCTATTCCTGAACAAGTAAGAATTTTCTATGAAGGTTTGGGCCCAGGAACAACGCCAAAATTTGGTCTTGCCCAAATTTACCCAAGTTTTAAGGGTTAAGTGGTCGCTTGTAGTGTAGCTTGGGTTGTCGAATCCTCAGAGACCTAAGAAGAACCTTTAGACACTCAATAAAAAGGGATGGATTTTTGGCTATGAAGTGGCCAACTTGGGTTGATTTTAGATTGTTTTTAAAGAGCACTAATAGATCTATGTGAATTCAAATTATGAGAAAATGAGTTGATCCTAGGTTATTGCTCGGGGTGAATTGAATGAATTCCTTTTTTTACGATTTTAATTTCATTAACTAGAGAAGGATTCATGCAATGAATTCAGACTAACCTCATCACTTACTGATTAAACACCTTCAAAACATATGATAATCACCTATACACCTGTAGAATCATTTTCATGAGCACTCTAAGGTAAAGGATGTAATTAGCACATGAAAGTGGGGTGAATAAATTCAATAAGGAAGAGGAAGAATAAAAATAATTAAATGAAAGAAACTCAATTAAAAAAAATTAATAACATTTAGGGCATGAGAAATAACATTCAATCCAGCCCCTTGATACTCCCTTGGATCAACCCATAAAAGAGCTAGCCCTCCATTGATTACAAGTTCTCAACGGAAGCGGAAAGTAGATTATGAGGGTGGAATTGAAGAAGTAAAAACAACAAAAATAACGATCACTCCACCATTGTGTGAACAAAATCACAAGGTTTGGTGTGAATAAATTCACACCTTGAGACAACGGTATCAAGGTTATAAGGAGAATAACAGAAAAAGAGAAGAATAAGAACTTTTATTGAAAACTAAGGTGATTCGAACAACTTACATGAGAAGGAAGAACATTACAAAGGCAAATTGGCATAATAACATTACAATGAAAAGAAAGCACCACACATCCCTAAATCCACCACCACTACTGCCTTAAATAGGAAAAAATGAAGCCTTGGCCGAGCCCCCAACATCCCATGTTCCTTTAATTAATTATGTTGGGGAAAGGTGGGTGGAACATTAATGATGAGAGACTTTTCCACTTCTTGCCCCGAAGTTGTAGCCAGCTTGCATCCACCGGAAAGACGTGCCTAAAGGACCTTCTAGAAGGCCGCATTTGAGTAGGCCCTAGAATAATTAAATGAATCCCCGGATGTCCCCTAACATCATGTAAAATTCCAGCCCAAAATACTTTTTTGTTCGGGAGATATGATTTAAATAGTGGGATGTTTTTCTGGGCCGGAGACTCTGGCCCAAAATTAAAGCTTCAATTTGAGCCGCCTTAATCACCACCATTGAGGACGAATTAGCACTAGACTAAGAAGAAGTATTTGTTCCCCTATATGTCTTATATCCTTCCATAAATTTTGGACTTCATTGGGATTGTATTGAGGTCCCCATGGTCCGATCAGTAGGATGATATCCAATCTTCCTTCTCCAGAATTGTTTCCTTTAATCTCCAAATATCTCCATCATCATTTATTAATAATCCATTGATCCCTGAATAAAAAATGTTCATAATTAAGTTCATATCCATTTACAAAAATATAAAATTAAAATATGGATAGTTACATTCTTTAAAATCAGATGAAACATTGGGCCTAAATTGGTGCACATTAGGCATGAAGTGCACAAATGATGAGAACCTTTAGACACTCAAGAGTTTGATTTAACCATTAAGGACAAAAAGGGTGTTGAAAATGTTGTAGCTGATCACCTCTCTAGGATGTAATTAAAAGACAACTCACACCACCTCTCTGTGTCTGATTCATTTCCCGATGAGCACCTCTATTCAGTGAGTGATTGCCCTTGGTATGCTGACATAGCAAACCATTTGGTGACGGGTGACATTCCAAAATTCCTGGGGACCCAAGCTAAGAAAAAAATCCTTTCTGATGTCAAACACTACGTGTTTGATGATTCTTACCTCTTCAAGTTCTGTCCTGATCAAATCATCATGAGATGTGTTCCCGAGTCTGAGCAAGAGTCCATTCTAAAATTTTGTCATGGAGAGGCATGTGGAGGCCACTTTTCTACAAAGAAAACCACTTCAAAGGTCCTCCAAAGTGGTTTATACTGGCCGAACCTCACTAAGGATTCCTTCCAATACTGCAAAAGTTGTCCTCAGTGTCAGAAATTAGGATCCATTTCCAAAAGAAATCAAATGCCCCTCACTCCCATTCTAGTCGTTGAAATCTTTGATTGTTGGGGAATTGATTTCATGGGATCCTTTCCAAACTCTGAGGGATACCTCTACATCCTCTTAGCTGTTCATTACGTCTCAAAATGGGTTGAGGCCATTCCCACAAAGAATAATGATCATCAAGTTGTGATCTGATTCCTAAAAGAGCATATCTTTTCTAGATTTAGAATTCCTAGGGCTATAATCAGTGATCGTGGAACCCATTTCTATAATCGCCCATTCTCTTCACTCATGTCTAAGTATGGAATTTCTCATAAAGTTTCCACTGCGTACCATCCTCAAACCAATGGTCAAGCTGAGTTATCAAATATGGAGATTAAGCAAATTCTTGAAAAAACTGTCAACCCCTCTAGGAAAGATTGGTGTGAGAAACTCTTGGATGCTCTTTGGGCATATCGTACAACATTCAAAACCATCCTAGGAATGTCACCATATAGGTTGGTTTATGGAAAAGCATGCCATTTACCTATTGAAATTGAGCATAAGGCATTTTGGGCAATCAAAAAAATGAATTTCGACATTTCTTTAGCCGAAGAAAAGAGGAAGTTAGATCTTAATGAACTTGAGGAACTTAGGATGGAGGCTTATGAAAATTCAAGGATAAATAAAGCTAGAGTTAAAGCCTACCAATCTAGGAATATCATTTCCCTTTCTCGCTTTTTTTTTGTTTGGCGCATGTCCGCCTTCACACGCGATAACTCAAACAGACTAGTTAGGGTGGAAAGTCATAGGATAGGGGAGTCAAGTAAACCATTGTATCATAACCTTCCTAATACCCCAGGGTTAAAGATTGAGTCAATTTCAATGGAGGGTCTTCAAAGAAACCAACTCATAAACCCGGGCGAGAACCAAAATGGAAATCCAAAAGAGGCAGCCCCAAATTTGGGGAATGTAGTCGATCAAACCATGAATGACTACCTTACACCTACCTGGACCAATGCACCCTCTTGCATTAGGCATGCTACCGTAAGAGATGCCCACTATGTCTTTAAACCTCATGTCCTAAACCACCTTCCAACCTTCCATGGGTGGAGTCAGAAATTCCTTACCTTCATGTCAAGGAGTTCAATGACATTGTTGAAACCATGTGCTCACCACATCAAATTGAGTCATCTAAGATGAGGATTTTTCCTTTCTCACTTAAGGATCGAGCAAAGAACTGGTTAAATAATCTGCGACCTTCATCAATCCACACTTGGAACCAACTGCAAAGAGAATTTTACAAAAAATACTTCCCCCATCACAAAACCATTGCACTAAAAAAGAGCATCCAATTTTTTTTTGAAAAAGAGGGAGAGTCATTTTATGAAACATGGGAGAGGTTCAAAGACACCCTAAACATGATTCCACAGCATGGTTTTTCTATTCCTGAACAAGTAAGAATTTTCTATGAAGGTTTGGGCCCGGGGAACAAACAATTCATTGACATGATGTGTAATGGGACCTTTAAAAACAATTCCCCAAATGATGCTTACGAGTATCTAGAAATCCTTGCTGAACAAAACCAAACATGGGGAACATCACCTTATTCTGAAAAGCCTCAAATAACTACTGGAATGAATACACTTAGGGAAGACGAAAGCCTTAGGGTGAAACTTGCAGCACTCTCTAGGAAGGTTGAAGAGATAGACCATAGGAAAATCAATGAAATCCAAACTGTAGACCTTGTTTGCACAATCTGTGACAAACATGACCACAAAACAGACAACTGCCCAACCATTCCATCCATCAAGGATGTTCTTTTAGGAGGGTCACCTGCTGAAGTCAATGCCCTAAAATTTCAAAAGCCTCAATACCCAAACACATTCAACCCAAGGTATAATGACCACCCAGGCTTCCGATGGAAAGACAACCAACAACCTAGCCAACCACAAGGACCAAACCCCTACCCTACACAAAATTTTCAAAACCATAACCAATTCCAACCACAACCAGTCCAATACCAACATCCTCCGGTCCAATACCAACAACCCATCCAACAACCAAAGTACCTCCTGGGATAACCCAACCAACACAAACACCTTCCCAAACTTTCCCTCTACCAATCCTTGAACAAATGTGCAAACAAATGGAAAGGATGAACTCAGAAGTCTCTTCCCTGAAACAAGAACTTCAAACCATCAAAACTGGAAAGGCACCCATTCCCACACAGGCCATTCCACAACAAACATAAAGGGGGGAGACAAGTTGCACTCGAACAACTCATGAACAATTAAAGGCTGTGACAGTTTTTGAGAAGTGGGAAATCAATTGAGAAACCTGAAAAAATAGTTCAAAACCCACCTGAAGATTCAAAATCTAATGAAAATTCAAAGGAAACACATGAACAAACTGAATATACTAATAAAGATGTGAAAGAAACAACTCTTCAAAAAACAACCCCACAACCTGCCCCATTTCCTCAACGCATGAGGGGGAAAACCAAGCTGGAATTGAGTGAAACATTGAGGGAAATATTCTCACAAGTCAAGTTGAACATTCCCCTCCTTTATGCCATTCAAACCATTCCTGAATACTCAAAATACCTTAAGGACCTCTGCACATTTAAATGGAAATTATCACATAAGAACCAAGTCCTTCTGGAAGCAAATGTTAGCACAACAATCCAAGGAACCCTTTCTCCAAAGATGAAAGACCCGGGATGCCCTTACATAAATGTTGAACTAGGAGAGAACAAAGTTGTCAAAGCCTTGTGTGATCTAGGAGCCAGTGTGAACCTCATTCCTTATGCTATGTATTTTCAGTTAGGGCTCGAATAACTCCAACCCACATCTGTCACTCTTCAACTTGTTGATCGTAGTATTCGAGTTCCAAAGGGGATCTTAAAGGATGTTTTGGTGAAATTTGAAAATTTCATTTACCCAGCTGACTTCATTGTTCTAGAAAATCACCCAAGCTTAGGTCCTAGGGAGAAAACCCCAATCATCCTTGGTCGTCCCTTAATTGCAACAATCAACTCTGTTATCCGAGTCCGAAATGGGAACATGACCATCAGCTTTGGAAACATGAGTCTAGACTTGAACATCTACAATGAAAACTCTCAAATTGGGGATGATGAAGAGATCCATGAGGTTAATTGGATAGGTAGTGTTGATAGTGAACTCAAGGAACATCAAGGAATTACCTAATGATGTTTAAGTCAAGAAGAGATTGATTTTCTTTGTTCACATGAGGGAAATTTGTCTCCTTGGCTTGAATCTCTTTCAGATTTCTCTATTGATGATTTTCTAGAATCACCAATCAATGATACCATGGGTGAAATCAATAACATCGAGTCCATATCCCTTCATGAAACTACTCTAGCTAATTTAGTGGATGAAAATTCTCTTCACAAGGAACCAATTTTGTCAAGAAATGTGAACAAAGAAACTGAGTTCAATACAAAGTCTCATCCTTTCTTGGAAAGTGATAACCACTATGATCTTGAATTTAAGGTTTTACCTTCATCACTCAAGTATGCGTTCTTAGGGGACAATCAATCATTTCCTGTTGTCATTTCTTCCTCTCTTGAAGCCAATCATGAGAGGATGATTCTAGATGTCCTTAGGAGACACAAGAAAGCCATTGGATGGACCCTATCAGATATTCTTGGGATTAGCCCACTTATCGGGACTCATAGAATTGTTCTACAATTCGATTCAAATCCATGTCGTCAACCTCAGCGGCGACTCAATCCTAATCTCATGGAAGTAGTGAGAAAAGAACTTTTGAAATTGTTAAAAGCTGGTATCATCTATCCTATAGATGAGAGTGAGTGGGTTATCCCAATCCATGTGGTTCCAAAGAAGGCTGGAATCACAGTAATAACCAATAATGATGGAGAGATGCTTCCAACAAGGGTTAGTAGTGGATGGAGAGTCTGTATTGACTATAGGAAGCTCAACTCTTGTACCAATAAAGACCATTTCCCCTTGCCCTTTATAGATCAAGTCCTCGAGCGAGTGGCGGGTCATCAATTCTACTGCTTCCTAGATGGATTCTCAGGGTATAATCAAATCGAAGTCTCTTTATAGGATCAAGGAAAAATGACATTCACTTGTCCATTCGACACTTTTGCCTTCAAGCGCATGCCCTTTGGGTTATGTAACGCCCCTGGTACCTTCCAGCGGTGCATGATGGGAATCTTCTCGGACATGGTGGGGGATTGTTTAGAGGTCTTCATGGATGATTTCTCCATCTTTGGGGATACTTTTGAGGGATGCCTTCTAAATGTTGAAAAGGTTTTGTCAAGGTGTGAGGATAAGAATCTCATACTAAATTGGAAAAAATGCCATTTCATGGTAAGGGAAGGACATGTTCTAGGTCATCTGGTATCTGGTAGAGGGATTGAAGTTGATAAAGCTAAGGTTGACATCATTCATCACCTTCCCTCTCCTAAAACTGTTAAGGAAGTGAGGTCCTTCTTAGGACATGCTGGTTTTTATAGAAGGTTCATTAGGAATTTTAGCTCTATTTCTCGACCACTTTGTGCTCTATTGGTAAAAGATGCTCCATTTTTATGGACAGAAAGCTGTGAGGAATCATTCTCTATACTCAAGTCAACTCTTATATCTCCACCTATCATGCAATATCCAAATTGGAAACTTCCTTTCGAGCTCATGTGTAATGCAAGTGACTTCGCTGTAGGAGCAGTCGTAGGACAATGGTGTGAGAAAACTCCATGTGTCATTGATTATGCAAGAAAATCTTTAAATGGTGCACAAATAAACTACACCACCACTGAGAAAGAGCTGCTTGTTGTTGTCTTTGATTTAGAGAAATTTAGGTCTTATCTCTTAGGATCACTCATCATTGTCTTCACTGACCATTATGCCCTAAAATACCTTTTCCAAAAACAAGATGCCAAGGCTAGATTGATTAGGTGGGTCCTTCTTCTTCAAGATTTCGATTTAACCATTAAGGATAAAAAGGGTGTTGAAAATGTTGTAGCTGATCACCTCTCTAGGATGGAATTCAAAGAAAAATCACACCACCTCTCTGTGTCTGATTCATTTCCCGATGAGCACCTCTATTCAGTGGGTGATTGCCCTTGGTATGCTGACATAGCAAACCATTTGGTGACGGGTGAAATTCCAAAATTCTTGGGGACCCAAGCTAAGAGGAAATTCCTTTTTGATGTCAAACACTAAGTGTTTGTTGACCCTTACCTCTTCAAGTTCTGTCCTGATCAAATCATCAGGAGATGTGTTCCCGAGTCTGAGCCAGAGTCCATTCTAAAATTTTGTCATGGAGAGGCATGTGGAGGCCACTTTTCTACAAAGAAAACCACTACAAAGGTCCTCTAAAGTGGTTTATACTGGCCTAACCTCACTAAGGATTCCTTCCAATATTGCAAAAGTTTTTCGTAGTGTCAGCAATTAGGATCCATTTCCAAAAGAAATCAAATGCCCCTCACTCCCATTCTAGTCATTGAAATCTTTGATTATTGGGGAATTGATTTCATGGGACCCTTTCCAAACTCTAAGGGATACCTCTACATTCTCTTAGCTGTTGATTACGTCTCAAAATGGGTTGAGGCCATTCCCACCAAGACTAATGATCATCAAGTTGTGATCCGATTCCTAAAAGAGCATATATTTTCTAGATTTGGAATTCCGAGGGATATAATCAGTGATCGTGGAACCCATTTCTGTAATCGCCCATTCTCTTCACTCATGTCTAAGTATGGAATTTCTCATAAATTTCTACTGCGTACCTTCCTCAAACCAATGGTCAAGCTGAGTTAGCAAATAGGGAGATTAAGCAAATTCTTGAAAAAACTGTCAACCCCTCTAGGAAAGATTGGTCTGAGAAACTCTTGGATGCTCTTTGGGAATATCGTACAACATTCAAAACCATCCTAGGAATGTCACCATATAGTTTGGTTTATGGAAAAGCATGCCATTTACCTGTTGAAATTGAGCATAAGGCATTTTGGGCAATCAAGAAAATGAATTTTGACATTTCTTTAGCCGAAGAAAAGAGGAAGTTAGATCTTAATGAACTTGAGGAACTTAGGATGGAGGCGTATGAAAATTCAAGGATAAATAAATATAGAATTCAAGCCTACCAATCTAGGAATGTCAAAGTCAAACAATTTGAACTGGGAAAACCTCTTCTCTTGTATAGTTCAAAACATCATTTACACCCAGGAAAGTTAAGGTATAGATGGTCAGGTCCTTTCATAGTGCATCATGTGTACCCCCATGGGGCAGTAGAGATTGAGGATCCCACAAGTGGAAACATTTTTAAGGTCAATGGTCATAGGTTAAAACCATTCATTGAATCATTCAATAAACAGGAAATAGAGGTAGAGTTAACAGAGCCAACCTATGAACCAGGAAAAAATTGATAGATTTAGGATCCATGTCGGGCTAACGACGTTAAAAAAAAGCGCTGCATGGGAGGCAACCCATGGTCTTCATGTTTCTAATCTTTGTGAATCATTTTTTTCTTCTTCTTTATTTCCTTCTTCTTCATTTTGTTATTTAAATATATATATATATATATATATATATAGACTGTTGACCTGTTCTTCTTTTATGAGTAAGGATGGGTACGAAAGGGGAGCACCGTATTCATCCATGTCACACGGTGTGATCTCTGAGTAATACCTTACCCAAAAAATATAAATAAGACAATGTATCATCAGTTTATTTTATTTTATTTTATATTTTTGTTGGTATTTAAAAAAAATAGATTGTTGACCTGTTCTTCTTTTATGAATAAGGATGGGTATGAAAGGGGAGCACCGTATTCATCTGTGTCACGCGGTGTGATCCTTGAGTAATACCTTACCCAGAAAATATAAAGAAGACAATGTATCATCATTTTATTTTATTTTATTTTATATTTTTGTTGGTATTTAAAAAAAATAGATTGTTGACCTGTTCTTCTTTTATGAGTAAGGATGGGTATGAAAGGGGAGCACCGTATTCATCCGTGTCACGCGGTGTGATCCCTGAGTAATACCTTACCCAGAAAATATAAAGAAGACAATGTATCATCAGTTTATGTTATTTATACTTTTTTTTAGGTTAAAAAAAAATACAAAAAATATATATATTAAAAAAAAATTTAAGGCATGTCATAGGTCATTGGGAAAATCTGGTCACAACCATCCAAGCCATTGGAAGATAAACCGAACTGAAGGGATACATGGGAATGCATTTTCAACATCAACCACCAGGTGACTTCATTCCATAATTTTCATTTTCAATGTCTTCGTTGAACTTCTATCCTGCCACTTCTATGTTTCAATTCTTTAAACACTGTGGACAGTGTATTCCAAGTTGGGGGGGGGAGATGAAAATGTGTGGAAGGAAAAATGCCATTAACCTTGAACATGATAACACACATTCCAAACTCTGAAATTGGATATCAAATAATTTTGCATGCCTTGATTCTGATTTTAATGCAAGTTTATGTTCATGTGTATAGATATTGGAAAGTGCGGTTGTCTGATGTGATTTTTCACTGTTATATTTTCATCCATTTAATAAAAAAACACAATGCACGTCCTCTAGATTGTGGGGTTTTAGTTTGAGTTCTTGGGGACCCATAATAAATAGCATAGGATTGGCGATCATTTTAATTTTAACATGAGTATTGAAAAAAAAATCAATTGCGCGTAGAGCAATGAATTGACCTAATGTGTGGCTTTTGGCACTTGGGGATCGTGACTCCATAGTTGTCTGGCCCATAGTTGGGCATTTTATCTCTATTTGTGGTAATTTGAATTTGTTTTTGATTGAGTTAACTCGAGATGATGCCTGAGTATGTGAGCTTCACTTGGTGCCCTAAGGTCTTTGAGCCTGGGAGTCATCGGCAAAATCTTGCTACATGGGTTGACTCGATTGAGTTCAATTTCAATTACCATGGAAAAATTGCAACAAAAAAAAACCCAAAAAAAAAAAGAAAATAAAAAAAATGAGTACTCATCTTATTATTAAAATTTGATTGCTCCTAGCGCTTCCATCTTTTCTCCCTCGAATGAAAATGAACCCCCATGTCTATTGTGACGCACAACACTTCATCATGCTTAATTGAATTTGGATGAAATATGGCAATGAATTTGAACAAAGGAATGGGCTTGAGATTGAGATATGCCTGTGGACATAGCTTGTTTTAAATGATTTTTATGGGTTTCATAATTTTTTGGTATGCAATCTTTGGGTGAGAAATGTGTATTAAAATGTTTTTGGAAAAGGTCATTCGAATTTCATTTTTGTGAGATATATTTTGCTCGGGACTAGCAAAACTCAAGTTGGGGGGTGTGATTAGCCACTTTAAGAGGATAATATTAATTGCTAATATATGTAGTTTTCATGTGACTTTCTATTCATAAATACCATTTTAGTGCATTTTACATTTTGAACACCCATTCTCATCATTTGTGCACTTCATGCCTAATGTGCACCAATTTAGGCCCAATGTTTCATCTGATTTTAAAGAATGTAACTATCCATATTTTAATTTGATATTTTTGGAAATGTATATGAACTTAATTATGAAAATTTTTTATTCAGGGATCAATGGATTATTAATAAAGGATGATGAAGATATTTGGCGATTAAAGGAAACAATTCTGGAGAAGGCAGATTGGATATCATCCCACTGATCGAACTATGGGGACCTCAATACAATCCCAATGAATCCCAAAATTTATGGAAGGATAGAAGACATATAGGGGAACAAATAATTATTCTGGAGCCAGTGCTAATTAGTCCTCAATGGTGGTGATTAAGGCGTTTCAAGTTGAAGATTTAATTTTGGGCCAGAGTCTGTGGCCCAGAAAAACAGCCCACTATTTAAATCATATCTCCAGAACCACAAAATATTTTGGGCTGAAATTTTACATACTGTTAGGGGACATCCGGGGCTTCATTTAAGTCATCTAGATACCACTCAAATTCGGCCTTCTAGAAGGTCCTTTAGGCACATCTTTCTGGTGGATGCAAGCTGGCTGCAACTTCGGGGCAAGAAGTGGAAAAGTCTCTCATCATTAATGTTCCACCCACCTTTCCCTAACATAATTAATTAAAGGCACATGGGATGTTGGGGGCTCAGACAAGGCTTAATTTTTTCCTATTTAAGGTAGGAGTGGTGGTGGATTTAGGGATGTGGGGTGCTTTCTTTTCATTGTAATGTTATTATGCCAATTTTCCTTTGTAATGTTCTTCCTTCTCATCATTTGTGCACTTCATGCCTAATGTGCACCAATTTAGGCCCAATGTTTCATCTTATTTTAAAGAATGTAACTATCCATATTTTAATTTGATATTTTTGGAAATGGATATGCACTTAATTATGAACATTTTTTATTCAGGGATCAATGGATTATTAATAAAGGATGATGGAGATATTTGGCGATTAAAGGAAACAATTCTGGAGAAGGCAGATTGGATATCATCCCACTGATCGGACTATGGGGACCTCAATACAATCCCAATGAAGCCCAAAATTTATGGAAGGATAGAAGACATATAGGGGAACAAATAATTCTTCTGGAGCCAGTGCTAATTCGTCCTCAATGTTTGTTTTTTTTTTAAAAAAATTCTGTATATATATATATATATTTTTCTCTTTTTTTTTAATTTTTTTTAGAGAAGAAGAAGAACTTTTATTGAAAACTAAGGTGATTCGAACAACTTACATGAGAAGGAAGAACATTACAAAGGCAAATTGGCATAATAACATTACAATGAAAAAAAGCACCCCACATCCCTAAATCCACCACCACTCCTACCTTAAATAGGAAAAAATGAAGCCTTGGCCGAGCCCCCAACATCCCATATGCCTTTAATTAATTATGTTGGGGAAAGGTGTGTGGAACATTAATGATGAGAGACTTTTCCACTTCTTTCCCCGAAGTTGCAGCCAGCTTGCATCTACCAGAAAGACGCGCCTAAAGTACCTTATAGAAGGCCTAATTTGAGTGGGCCCTAGAAGACTTAAATGAAGCCCCGGATGTCCCCTAACATAATGTAAATTTTCAGCCCAAAATACGTTGTTGTCCGGGAGATATGATTTAAATAGTGGGCTGTTTTTCTGGGCCGCAGACTCTGGCCCAAAATTAAAGCTTCAACTTGGGCCGCCTTAATCACCACAATTGAGGACGAATTAGCACTGGCTCCAGAAGAATTATTTGTTCCCCTATATGTCTTATATCCTTTAATAAATTTTGGGCTTCATTGGGATTGTATTGAGGTCCCTATAGTCCGATCAGTGGGATGATATCCAATCTGCCTTCTCCAGAATTGTTTCCTTTAATCGCCAAATATCTCCATCATACTTTATTAATAATCCATTGATCCCTGAATAAAAAATGTTCATAATTAAGTTCATATACATTTCCAAAAATATCAAATTAAAATATGGATAGTTACATTCTTTAAAATCAGATGAAACATTGGGCCTAAATTGGTGCACATTAGGCATGAAGTGCACAAATGATGAGAATGAGTGTTCAAAATGTAAAATGCACTAAAATGGTATTTATGAATAGCAAGTCACATGAAAACTATATATATTAGCAATGAATATTAGCCTCTTAAAGTGGATAATCAATACTCTCTTTATTTTTAATTAATTTATTATTCTATTTTTTATATAATAAATAATTATTTTCTCACAAACGGTACATCGAATGGGAAATCTGAGACCACCGATAGTTCTGGGACGTGGGGTTTACCCTAGGCATGGTATAACTTTTGCGAGCATCAGACGTTTTTTCATATCGCACCTGAAGATAATTTAATTGAGTTATAAATATTTTTGTTGGACAATTAGAAATAATAATAATAATTTTATTATTAATATTATTATTTGCATTAAAGACAAAAAATGAAAAGGTACTTCCACAATTAATAAATTGTGTCGCGGTGTAAATAATAACTCAACAATGTAATGAATGTGATATTATTAATTGTTCCAATTAAATAAAAATGCGCAATCAATATTAATTTAATAACCATTATCTTTTTTACAGTTGTTTTTAAATTATTAATGGTGTTGTTGATGAGTTATATTAAATAATAATAATTTTAATTATTGTAACGTCTCGACATAAACCAAGGTACGGACCGTTATGTTTTCATGTCCAAATACTTAAAAGAAACCAGGGCGCGTGCCTGCGCACCCTGTTGCGGATTCCGAACAGCTAGTTAAATTATTTAAATAATTGCTCTGGTGTTATGTAAAATATTACGTCGCGCCCTAACGCCGCGTTTGGGTCAAAAATAATTAAAAAGGATTAAAATAATTTTAAATAAATTAAAAGAGATGGTAAAGGAATGAAAATAAATAATAAAATTAAAAGTGGGAATGAGAAGAATGGATAAATAATTAAAAATAGGTCTAACCATTTTTATTATTTTTATTTTTATTTTCCTTTCTCTCCCCTTTTATTTTTATTTTTATTTTATTTTTTCTTTTCTTTTTCCTTTATTATTTTTCTTTTTTTCTTTCCTTTCCTTTTTTCTTTCTTTCTTTTTTTCCTCTCCTCCTCTCCTCCCCCTCTCCTGTGCGTGGCGCATCCCCCTCCCTAGGTGTTGGCATGTTGCGCACCACCTCCTTCCCGCTTCGGAAGGCCGTCATGATCTCATCTCCCATCCGTTTTCACCCTCGTCCGATGCGCTGCGAACCTCTCAGTAAGGCTTATCCCATGCACCATGAATCGTGCAATCTCATTCCAAATCCGTCGCGCGATCTTCCGCGGAAGGATTTTACCCGAGATTTGGGGTTTTTCTAAAATTTGTCATTTTCTTCGGTTTTAGGTCAAATAAAATCCTACCGCAAATCATAGGATCATCTATGACCATAAGTTAGGGAGTCTAATTGCTTTCTATTTGTTTCGTTGAAATTTATAAAAAATGCACGGTTGTGATGTTCGTGGGCTTTGTCCAATTCCACCCAATCTTTTCAAATTAATTGTTTCGCTTAATCATTGTTGTCTTATATATCATAAATTGAATTGTTAAAATTGTTGCAACATGGTCAAACACCCCTTTGGGTGTGCTGAACTGGTCGGTATAAATACCGTTAGCCCAAATATTTACTTTAATTAATTGCATGCGTTATGCAGCCCCATTTTAGTTGTGTTTAAATTAAATAATTATTTTTGAATAATTATGAACCATGAATTGTTGGATCTTATTAATTGATTGAGCCGATTTATTTATTAATTAAAAAGTGAATTTATCTAATTTTGCTGAAACAATATCTTGACTTGTTAAATCTTATGCTGTGATACTAAATTAATATCTTGAGTTTCTTGGTTGTATTTGCTTAAATTTCCAGTTGCAATTATTTTTGCGTACCATGCCATATCTGTTGTTGTGAAATTTTAATTAAATTCAAGGTAGGGAGAGAATGTGGGTTCCGTATTAAAGACCCACACATGGAATCTCTGTTCCTGACTGATTACCACTACGCACCAGGTGGCGGTGTATTAGGCTTTGTCAGACCTAGACTTCCCCATACTTTCTAAATACTTATGAGTGATATCATTTTCCAAAGGGTCCATCAAGGACGGATTTGTTGGCAAAGTGGCTATTCCAAGCCTTAGATGATATTTGACCCCTTTTTTGTGAGATCAGGACAGACTCATGGTAAAACCATGCCCTGAATGATACTTGGTCTTTCGAAAGATTGCATTGGATGGGCTCGGTGGTATTGGGTAATTTGAAGGATGTATTGTATGGATACCTTCGGGACAGGCTTGGACTCCAAATCTCAACTTGAACATATTAATAATGATGCACTGAAGGTTTATGTTAATGTTGCTTTGAGTCTCTTGAGAATTGTGATGTTTTTCTGGTATCTTGAAACACACATTGTTGACACATAATTTAGACTCTAAGTTAAAGCACAAGCTTGGGGTATGCCTCCTCTCTATTCTTTTACTTTGTTTTTCCTAGGCTTTTATATATGTGTACATCCTTCTTCCTACATGTACTTTATTTAGACTCTTGAATTAGGCCGAAGAAGGTGATGTGATATGGGTACCGATGAGGATTGGACCTAATGACACTTATTTAGTTTTTTTATTTAACTGCTTGCATTTATTATATAATATTACACTGCTTTTGTTTATTTCATGAAATGGAAAGGTTTAGACACCGTGGGTGCCAGCCTACTGGGATTTTATCTCACACCACTAGTCGGGCGTCGTTGCCACCTGAGTAGATTATATGATCGTAGGTATTGATAAAGGGAAGAATGCTACTTCTAATAATTGATTGTTTCTTGCTGGTTAGGATGGAGACTGGGGGCATAGGACCAAGACTTTCTTGTGATGAAATTTTCACACTTCATGTCTTTTCATTTTAGTTGATATCATGCTTGTATTCCGGTTTTTCAAACCTTTACTTTAGTATAGACATCATAGCGTGACATCATTTTGTATCTGGTTTTATTTATCAACTTCCACTACTGGAAATTGCACCTATACCCACGGTTTCAAACCATGGGTATAGCCCTTGAAACCGTGGGTATAGGGTATACCCACGGTTTCGCCAACCGCGGGCTGGAATGTCGTCGCAATAGCCCTATACCCACGGTTTTTTAAAAACCGTGGGTATAGACCCAGAAATTTTTATATTACCCACGGTTCATTGAACCGTAGGTATATATGTATACCCACGGTTTTATAACCGTGGGTATAGTTTTTTGCAGCTCCAGAATATACCCACGGTTCACTTGAACCGTGGGTATATATGTATTCCCACGGTTTTATAACCGTGGGTACACATGTTTCCAGCTCCAGAATATACCCACGGTTCACTTGAACCGTGGGTATATATGTATTCCCACGGTTTTATAACCGTGGGTACACATGTTTCCAGCTCCAGAATATACCCACGGTTCACTTGAACCGTGGGTATTTGCAATGTCCCCCGCATCAACACAGGCCTGGCAGCAGGCTCTGCAATTCTACCTGAAGACAAAATATAAGAACAAAATATAAGAACAAAAAGTATGCAGCTTGCAATTGAGAAAGTTCCGCCAAGTTCTGTTTTCCGCTTAACGAATTTCTGATCATCCTACATGGAACAATGTGCAAGTTAAAAATAAGTCTAATTATAGGCATTGAAAACATTACATGGCTATAGCTTGAAACCGCAGGGAAAAAATGAAGCAATACAGATACTACCAGCACAATGGGAATAATGGATATTGCATTAAAGATGTTCAACAAGAATAGTGATTTGGAGACAGGAATTTCATAATAAAAGAAACTTGCAAGCTGCACAACATAAATTAAAATGCATTAAAACATCAATAAAAGCCATGGAAATGAAAACATCTAGCAAAAATTTGTGCCAGCCCCCCCCCCTGCCCACTGCTTGTCCCCCTGCCAGCCCCCCCCCCTGCCACCCTGCTTGTCCCCCTGCCAGCCCCCCCCCCCCCTGCCACCTGCTTGTCCCCCTGCCAACCCCCCCTGCCCCTTGCTTGTCCCCCTGCCAGCCCCCCCCCCCCGCTTGTCCCCCTGCCAGCCCCCCTGCTTGTCCCCCTGCCCCTGCCAGCACCCCCTGCCCCCCCTGCCCCCTGCTTTCCCCCCTGCCAGCCCCCCCCCTTCCCCCTGCTTGTCCCCCTACCAGCCCCCCCTGCCCCTGCCAGCCCCCCCCCCCCCCCTTCCCCCTGCTTGTCCCCCTGCCAGCCCCCCCCTGCCACCTGCTTGTCCCCTGCCAGCCCCCCTGCTTGTCCCCCTGCCAGCCCCCCCCCTGCTTGTCCCCCTACCAGCCCCCCCCCCCCCCCCCGCCCCCTGCTTGTCCCCCCACCCAGCCCCCCCCCCCTGCCCCCTGCCAGCCCCCCCTGCCCCCTGCTTGTCCCCCTGCCAGCCCCCCCCTGCCCCCTGCTTGTCCCCCTGCCAGCCCCCCCTGCCCCCTGCCAGCCCCCCCCCCCACCCTGCCCCCTGCTTGTCCCCCTGCCAGAGTTCTTCTTTATTGGTTCATTTCTTGAAGCACTCTTAATTGAGTTTGTAATGTTCATGTTATATAGCATCAACGAAATGGTATTTTGGTTAGATAACAGGGATACAGGCTGTTCATAATAGTTCATATTATCTACAGATTTAGCACCAACAAAAGTTAAATTAATAGAATGAAGAGTAGGTGTACCTGGGTCCTTTGAATCATCTATATTCTGCATCTTGATAGCGTCCAGATCTAATGGAAGGGGCCTCTGCCCGATGGGTTCAAAATGTGCCTGCATTAGCGTGGGGTCTTGTACAGAGGTTGTGCTTCCTTTTGTATGTTTTATAGGTTCCAGTGTCAAGGTACCTTGTTTATCAATGTTAGTGTGTTTTGTTTGTGCCTTAGCCTAAAGAGACTTTAGACTAATATGAGGATTCCTATTTTTTATAGGAAAACCAGTGGTATGAATGACGTTTAGATTAGTGGAGAGTTTTCTGGTTTTTATAGCAGTGCCAGTGGCATCCAGAGTTTTAGAGTCATAGGTGTAGTGAGAAGAGGAAAAAGAACCTAAACCATTTGTCTGATTGTTTGACTCATTTATTATCTCTTGGTTTGGTGTGAAATTCAGTCAAAAGCAGACATTGAATTTCTATCACAACAGGCTGATCGGGTTCAGACGACATGTGCAGAGGATGAGGATGATCTGGTTCGGACAACATGAAAGGATGTTTTCTCATAAGATTTAAAGAAATGAATGCTAATCTGTGATGAATAGAGGATTGGATGACCCCTGATATACCTAATTCGGTGAGGTTTGGAGATCTAGAAATGTGTAGGAATACCTA
Organism: Viscum album; assembly: GCA_963277665.1. Taxonomy (NCBI): domain Eukaryota; kingdom Viridiplantae; phylum Streptophyta; class Magnoliopsida; order Santalales; family Viscaceae; genus Viscum; species Viscum album. Next base: position 318,534,298 of record OY728163.1, read on the forward strand.
GAGGAATAAAATATGCCAGACAATTCCAAACCAATGTTTTCAGTTGAATTGAGCTTTTGTACTACCTGCTATGCACGTTTTGTGGAAAGATGGATAAGAGGCAGTGCTGAGAGGAGATATAGTTTAGGAATGAGGAAATACGAAAAATTATAGAGCTAACCATTCAATGTTTCTCTAAGGAGGAGTAACCGCCGCAGGGTGTCGTCATGGAGCAGGGCCAAATCGCGGCGTGACCGCGGCGTGACCGCGGCGTGACCGCGGCGTGACCGCGGCGTGACCGCAGCGTGACCGCAGCGTGACCGCAGCGTGTTGGCCCGGTCCAGCGACATCCGCGAGGCAACATCTTCCACTTAGTTTCAAATAGGATGATATGGATGGCATGAGAGGATGTTTTCTCAGAAGATTTAAAGAAATGAATGCTAATCTGTGATGAATAGAGGATTGGATGACCCCTGATATACCTAATTCGGTGAGGTTTGGAGATCTAGAAATGTGTAGGAATACCTAGAGGAATAAAATATGCCAGACAATTCCAAACCAATGTTTTCAGTTGAATTGAGCTTTTGTACCACCTGCTATGCACGTTTTGTGGAAAGATGGATGAGAGGCAGCGCTGAGAGGAGATATAGTTTAGGAATGAGGAAATACGAAAAATTATAGAGCTAACCATTCAATGTTTCTCTAAGGAGGAGTAACCGCCGCAGGGTGTCGTCCTGGAGCAGGGCCAAATCGCGGCGTGACCGCGGCGTGACCGCGGCGTGACCGCGGCGTGACCGCGGCGTGACCGCGGCGTGACCGTGGCGTGACCGCGGCGTGACCGCGGCGTGACCGCAGCGTGACCGCGGCGTGACCACGGCGTGACCGCAGCGTGACCGCAGCGTGTTGGCCCGGTCCAGCGACATCCGCGGGGCAACATCTTCCACTTAGTTTCAAATAGGATGATATGGATGGCATGAGAGGATGTTTTCTCAGAAGATTTAAAGAAATGAATGCTAATCTGTGATGAATAGAGGATTGGATGACCCCTGATATACCTAATTCGGTGAGGTTTGGAGATCTAGAAATGTGTAGGAATACCTAGAGGAATAAAATATGCCAGACAATTCCAAACCAATGTTTTCAGTTGAATTGAGCTTTTGTACCACCTGCTATGCACGTTTTGTGGAAAGATGGATGAGAGGCAGCGCTGAGAGGAGATATAGTTTAGGAATGAGGAAATACGAAAAATTATAGAGCTAACCATTCAATGTTTCTCTAAGGAGGAGTAACCGCCGCAGGGTGTCGTCCTGGAGCAGGGCCAAATCACGGCACCGCGGCGTGACCGCGGCGTGACCGCGGCGTGACCGCGGCGTGACCGCGGCGTGACCGCGGCGTGACCGCGGCGTGACCGCGGCGTGACCGCGGCGTGACTGCAGCGTGACCGCCGCAAGGTGTCGTCCTGCTTGTCCCCCTGCCAGCACCCCCCCCCCCTCCCCACTGCCCAGCACCCCTCCCCACTGCCCAGCACCCCCCCCCCCCCTCCCCAGCACCCCCCCCCCCTCCCCACTGCCCAGCCCCCCCCCCCTCCCCACTGCCCAGCCCCCAAGGTGTCGTCCTGCTTGTCCCCCTGCCAGCACCCCCCCTCCCCACTGCCCAACACCCCTCCCCACTGCCCAGCACCCCCCCCTCCCCAGCACCCCCCCTCCCCACTGCCCAGCCCCCCCCCTCCCCACTGCCCAGCCCCCCCCCCCTCCCCACTGCCCAGCCCCCCCCCCCCCCCCCCCACTGCCCAGCCCCCCCCTCCCCACTGCCCAGCACCCCCCCCCCCCCTCCCCACTGCCCAGCACCCCCCCCTCCCCACTACCCAGCACCCCTCCCCACTACTCAAATAAAGATGAAGTGATATAAAGAAGAAGAAAACTGATTATTCCTGGGAACACCATAATATTTCAATTCCATTATGAGAAAACACTTACCAAATTCGGATCCTAAGGAGATAAGGGGATAGGATAGACTTGGTCAAACAGAACGTATCGAGACACACCCACATACTACATACATAACCATTCAAACAGTTTCAACTGTTCAAACAATAGATGGAAAACATATTCAGCACAAAAGTGATGGGAAATGCCAACCAAATGAAAGAAGCTAGATTAAAACCAATGACCGAGCAGGAAAAAAAAATTGGACATTCAGAATGCATGTGTGTTCAATGATTCCAATATCTAAAGTGCGTTTCAGCTAGACTCATAACTCAAAGAAGAATTCACATTGATGAGTCATGCATGAATAAGCTCAAATGCCGTGTTAGATTGGCACATAGATTTGTCAGCTCACCTTGATAAAGATCGAATGGCAAACCACTGATTGCTAATCATACTTTAATTTGCTACAATCTGTACATGCAACAAATAAAACCATGAATTATTATTAATGAATATATAAGACTCATAAGCAATGAAATGTCATATAGAACTAAAAAAAATGCTGAAAAAAAGTAGAAAAAATGAAAGAAGAAATTGCATAAAGAAATTTTGTTATTAGTGCAGGATTCCCACTGCCCAGCCCCTCCCCCTCCCTCCCTACTGCCCTCCCCACTGCCCAACCCTCCCCACTGCCCAGCCCGCCTCCCCCCCCTCCCACTGCCCAGCCCCCCCCCCCCCCCCTCCCCCCCTGCCCAGCCCCCCCCCCCCCCCCTCCCCCCCTGCCCCGCCCGGCCACTGCCCATCCCCCCTCCCCCTCCCCCTCCCCCCCTGCCCAGCCCCCCTCCCCCTCCCCCTCCCCACTACCCATGCACATTTTCTCAGTTATCACACCCAAGGGAACAATATCTACGATCAAAAACAACATGTTGGCCTTCTTATGGGATGCCAACTAGCTAGGGAGATGCCATTGGGCCTCCTGGAGCCGCATGAAAAAACCAATTGACGAGGGTGGTGTCGGTCTTCATAATGTTACGGAAACCATGCAAGGCATGCAGGCAAGGCTTGTGTGGAAGATCATCAAAGGGTCCTCTCTCTGGGCTAGGTTTATGCTCAGTAGATAAGGCGCTAAATGGGAGGATTGGCCGCGCAAGAGGTGGACCCTGTCCAACCTGGATAAATGAATGTTGTCTCATCTTTCCATTTTGTAGGAGCATTCTCACTGGGTGATTGGAGTGGGGAAATAAACTGATGGAATGTTAAATAGGTAGGCACCAAACAATACTTTCTGGGATGCCCTATTCCAAACATGACCTCCAGGGAGGCCAGTTTCCATCGAGGCCTCATTGAAGCCATTATCATCCCCGAGAAGAGGCAGATATTTCACATTATTTTTTTGGTGGACGAATCGGATAGCTGCTGTTTCATAGCTTCTCCATCTGCAAAATTCTCGAGCAGTGGTTACTGCTCCTCCTTGAATGAATGAACGGAACGCGACGAGATATCGGAAAACCGGTGGTGCAAAGGTATCCCAACCAATCACAACATCCTAACTTGGCGCATTCAGCATCGGGCACTCCTGACAGATGAGAACATCCAGCGTAGAGGTGTTAGCACTGTGTCACACTGCCATTGTTGCCTCTCCCCGGAAGTGGAAACCACAGAACACCTTTTTATCCACAGCAAATGGGATACAACCCTATGGGGTTATGTGGAATATTGTATGAATGTTAGAGGTGGTCGATTTGGAGTTTTTTATTCGGGGCAGTGAAGGGTCGGTGTCCTTCAAAAAAATCATCCCAAAGCCGGGACACTTTGGGGGTGCAAACAGCATCACCCGGGGAAGCAGGGTGAGACGGACTCCACCCAGAAGAGGCTTGAAACTCAATGCGGATGGATCCTTTATGGAGGGGTAGATGAGGGGTGGAGGGCTATTCAGGGATGCATTTGGTTCTGTTTTACTTGGTTTTAGTGCCTTTTATGGTCATGGCAATTCTGTGGGAGCGGAGGTTTGAGCTATGAACACTTGTTTGGAGTTATGTATGTGCTTCAATATCAGAGTGGAGGTTAGGCCCCCTTATTTATAGACAAAAATAAAGATATAAAAGGCACAAAATAGGTGAGAGATGCAGAATTTAAATCCATGGGATAAGGGGATAGGATATACTTGGTCAAACAGAACGTATCGAGACACACCCACATACTACATACATAACCATTCAAACAGTTTCAATTGTTCAAACAAAAGATGGAAAACATATTCAGCACAAAAGTGATCGGAAATGCCAACCAAATGAAAGAAGCTAGATTAAAACCAATGACCAACGAGTAGGAAAAAAAAATTGGACATTCAGAATGCATGTGTGTTCAATGATTCCAATATCTAAAGTGTGTTTCAGCGAGACTCTTAACTCAAAGAAGAATTCACATAGATGAGTCATGCATGAATAAGCTCAAATGACGTGTTAGATTGGCACATAGATTTGTCAGCTCACCTTGATAAAGATCGAATGGCAAACCACTGATTGGTAATCATACTTTAATTTGCTACAATCTGTACATGCAACAAATAAAACCATGAATTATTATTAATGAATATATAAGACTCATAAGCAATGAAATGTCATATAGAAATTTTGTTATTACTACATGACAATAAAATACTAAAGTGCAGATTAAAATGCAGAATAAAAAGCCTGAATATGATGATAAGAAATACCAGTCAAACTCATGAAGAATGTGATTATCACTGTATCATTTACTGCTTGAGTTGTAAACAATATAAACTTCCATACATCCTATCCTGTTGAAGAGTTAGTTGGGAAAAAAATACCTTCATCAATCCTCCCTGAGACATAAATGATACACATCTCTTAAGTTTCTTCTCCATGCTTGTAAATTGAAGGCATTCATTCCATCAGCCCATGCACATTCACCAATATTTTGGTTCATCGCTATGCTGGGATGAGAAAAATCAAAGTATGTCTAGCAACTCTTAGACATGACCCACAAAAATCAATATACAATGGAGTCAATAGTTAAAACATATCACCTGCATTCATATGTTGGATGAAAAGGGGGTCAACTCCATGATTTTACGACCAATAACCTGCATTCATATAGTGTGTAAATGCAAATGAAAAATGATGCATGGTAGGGAGGTTTATTCCACAATTTTAGGAAAACATACCTGTTGTAGAGATCTCGCACTTATTAGTGCAGGATTCCCACTGCCCAGCCCCTCCCCCCTCCCTCCCTACTGCCCTCCCCACTGCCCAGACCCCCCCCCCCCACTGCCCAGCACCCCCCCCCCCCTGCCCAGCCCCCCCTCCCCCCTGCCCAGCCACCCCCTCCCCCCCCTGCCCAGCCACCCCCTCCCCCCCCCTGCCCAGCCCCTTCCCCCCCCAGAAAATAAAAATAATCTTCAAAGAATGCTCCTTCAGAAGAATATAAGATCTTTTTGTAGAAAAAATATTCAAAAACGCATAGCAGTAGCATAGAAAATATTATTATAGTAGTAGGATGAATACTTCAGCAGATGATAAACATGTATGAATCCAAATTGTAGTCCTTAAAAATATATTTGATGAATAAATAGTAGCAGTAGATCAAAACATGTATGTATACATCCTTGCACACTAAACTAGTTGAGAATAAATAAGAATGTGATTTGATCGTGGTCAAACAGATCCAGAAATATCACCAGATAAAGTGTGATATTCAAAACAATTAGTGCCCCCCCCTCCCCCCCTGCCCAGCCACCCCCTCCCCTCCCCACTGCCCAGCACCCCCCCCCCCCCCATCCCCCCCTACCCAGCCACCCCCTCCCCCCTCCCCCTCCCCCTCCCCCCCTGCCCAGCCCTCCCCCCCACTGCCCAGCCCCCCACTGCCCAGCCCCCCACTGCCCCTCCCCCCTCCCCCTCCCCCTCCCCTCCCCCCCCTGCCCAGCCCTCCCACTGCCCAGCCCCCCTCCCCCCTGCCCACCCCCCCCCACCTCCCCCTACAGAAAGTTCATGAAAAAACAAGGAGTAAACAGAATGGCATGTGAAAATTACCTAAATAACTGACAAATAACACCCCTGATGAAAACATAATCCAAAATGCATTTCATTGCATAAAGAAATTCACATACAAGCAGTCCACCAATACAAAAAAAAACATTAAACTCCAACACACGTCTCTCTGCTAAGTCAAAAATGGAGGGGATTAATATCCCCCCCATCGCCATCACTTTCATCCTCATGTCCAGCATCATCATCATCAGCAGCAACATCGACAGCAACATCATCACCAACCGCACCGTCAGCATCATCATCAGCAATCTCATCACCAAACCGTCAGCATCATCATCAGCAATCTCATCACCAACAAGATCATCAGCAACATCCTCGTCAGCTCTATCGCCACCACCGTTATCGCCACTAGGACCCTCATGGGAATCACCCGAGGCATTATTTAAAGAGCGCATTGATGTCATACATGAATGAAAAGTGGCAGCAACCTCTGATGGTAGTGACTGACTCAAAACTGACAGAGCTTTCATGAAATGTTCATTCATCAGCTTACTTTTTTCACGCTCCTCTAATACTATTTTCTTTGTCGCAGCTAATTCAGCACGCGCACTTTCCAACTCAGAGGCCTTAGAGGAGTCTGATGATGACCAATACCTTGAGGGGACAATGTTTTTGCCTGGTCTACAACGGACTCTTCCTGGATGCTCCACACCTAACACCTGACTGAAATGATCATTTGGCCCTAAGTTGTCAGCTTCCTTCTCATCCATGGCCTCCAAGGCAGACTGTTGAAATTATAAACATATTAAATTATGAATTTCGTATAAATGTTTGAAATATAAATAAACAAACTTACAATTTTATCTTGTGTTTGTGAATTAACTGCAGTTCCATCCTTTTTTTCCTACTGAAGCAGAATAATTTGGCACGAGGTACAGGACCTTCAATGCCAAATTCAGCTTGCTGCATATAACAAGTGCACAAATTTGAATTACAACCATATATGATAAATGCAAAATATTGGATTGAAGTGAGTTGCAACAAAGACCCACAAACATTGAGGTAAAGACATGGACTAACCAAGGGAAAGCATGAATAAGTTATGATGACATGTTATAAATAAAGACATTATTTTAATTCAGATGAACGTACCAGCCGCTTCTCTTTATCGGGCATTGTAGTGCGCCCCAATGTGTGTAGATATGTCATTTCATCTTTGTTTTTTTTTGTTTTTCACTGACAATTCCTAAGAAACAAAAAAACAATACAAGTACTAAAAATTAAATTTATATAAAAAACAGTAAAGATGGGTAGTACCTTATACTGTTCAGTATTCCAATGTGCGGTCATTTTTTTGATATTGACTTTTTGGACAGTCAGGGTTTGTGGGTACACCCTCTAACTCAGTACCCACTCTGCTCCTCCAACCAATATGTAACTCATACTTGTATGACCGCCAATACTCTCCAAGATCACTCAACCTAGCAGCTTTGGCAGCTTCACCGTTAGGAAAGTTAAATCGACTCTGCAACAAACATGTTAAGTCATATAAATACATTACTAATATCAATATAAATTTATAAAATTTTCGTACCCATATCTGCGCCCATGCCCTATCCTTGATGTTGGCACTGATATGTCTCCATGAGACCGGTTCCACCGGAACGATATCATGATATTTGGCTAAAGTAGCCATGAAACTTCTACACTCCTTAGCATTTTTACCTACCATTTGATTTTGAGAATTGTAATCCACCATAATCTGAGTTTCACGATTCCAAGCATCCCGCATTCGAGTGCGCCCACGTCGCCTACTAGAAGATCCCACTAAATAAGATAAGAGGTTAAAAGAGAAGAGTTAGGTGACAATACAATAGAAAAAAAGTGAAATGCTATAATTTGAAACATTTATAATAAAAAAACCTGATGCAGGCTCCTGAATAGGCTGTGAGGCATCCGTAGACTGTGCTGGATCAGCATCCTCCGAAGGAAGTATCTGTTCCACAGCATGCTCCGGCTGATCTTCATGAACAGGAGTGGAAACTGAAGGAACAGACTCAATATGTGTAGGATGGATGGTAGGAAAAGGATGTGGCGTAGACATGTCAGAATATGCATAGTAGGTCTGGGGATACATGAATGGATATGAAAACTGTGCAGGTGAGAACATCGGTCGAGTCGGCGTGGACATGGAATGGGAAAAAGAGGGTAAACGGGATGATGATGGCGGCATGTATGGGAACATCCCAGGGGTCTCAAGCGGAGGGCGGACATGTGTGGTAGATGGGATGTCCACTAATGGGTCAGTGTGGGGAGTGGTAAGATGGGAGCTCCGCCTAGGTCTAGGAGGATCCCTACTCGGTCCCATACTGGGAAGAGGATTCTCTGGAGTTACATGTCCCTAAAAAAATTGGATCAAAAATATGAACTTGATATTATTTGTAATGCAGAAGATAAATATTTAAATTAATATACTCACTGAAGACAACTCGCGCTCACGTCTAACAGGATCAGCATCAAATAATCTCTTCTTGCGAGCTTCTGTAGTTTTCTTCATAATCTGCATAAGAATGAAATAAATATTTTTTAGCAACAATTTTTACAAATCATAGATACTACTTAAAAAATGTCATAACATCTTTCAGTAATGATAATTTACAACCAAGTTATACAATTTTTAAAACCACATTTTAAAACCACTTTTCTGAATTGAAAGAAATAGAATTAAATGAAACGAAACCAAACATTACTAAAACAGACATATCATTTCAAACTAAAAGTAAATTAAAGTAATTAAATTAGTACCAACCTGAGAAACTCACGTCAAGGTAAACTGAATGAACTCTGAATATATATGGTTGCTTTTATATATTACCCTCCACTACCTCAGGTTCAACATCATCCCTCACAATGGGACAATTTGTGTCATCAAATGCAATATTTTGGCTAACACCGATGGGGGCATCAATGGTGACAATTTCATCCCCAGCATCATGAAAAATATGTCTTGGGATTACTTCATTAATGACACTGTAATCAGGGTTCAGATGATCTTTCACATAAAACACTTGTTTTGCCATTGATGCCAAAATGTATGGTTCATCGGTATGCAGGAATCGACTCATGTCAATAACTCTAAATCCGCAATCATCAATAAATGTACCATGGCGCGTCATTGAATCAAACCATTTACATTGCATCATAGTGACTCGACCTCGAGAGTAGTAATCCAATAACAATATTTTCTCAACCAGTCCATAATAATACACATCTTCATATCGAGGTCGACTATCAGATGCACTGGCATAACAATCCGTTCTAGCAATTAACATAACGCCATCATGCTGTGTTCTCATTTTCACCGCTTTATCAGTTGTAACAAATTTGTATCCATTGATTATTAAAGATTTGCAGTCACGAACCAAAGAATTGGGACCAAAATCCAACACTCTTAATTCTTGAGAAATGAAGTCAGCAGGTAAACTCAATACCTGGAATACATGAGTAATATAATTAAATATATATCTATATTTTAAGGTATTTAATGTAATGGTCATACCTTTGATTTCAACCAAGCTGGGAACTCTTGGCTATGCATAGCCTCTCTCCTTCTCAACGGCAAAGACCGATGAACTCTACTTATAATTTGTTTATGTTCTCTACATAAAATGACAATAAAAGTATAAGGTATATGTGATATGATATCATATGAGATAACATATATATATTCAAATTACTTACTTGATATAGGCATCGAACAAACCACAATTAAACAAGACTGTACGATGTGCCATATTCCGCTCTTCAGAGCTCAATGTAACCAATGTATATGACCCGACAATTCCACCTGTTTGGGGAAGAGATGGAAACGAGGGTTGAATTTCCTCATACTGCTCATCTTCATTTCTCATTGGTCTATTATGTCTTGTGCTCACATCAGACAAATACATTGAACAAAAATCCATACATTCTTGGGCCAGATAACTCCTCACAATGGAACCTTCAGGATAATTCTTATTTCGGACATATGATTTCATTGTGCACATATTTCTTTCAGTGGGATACATCCACCAAAAAGCAACTGGTCCCCCAAGAAGTGTCTCAGTTGGAATATGAACTGTTAAATGCAGCATGCAAGTGAAAAAGGATGGAGGAAATTTTTTTTCCAACTCACACAGAATTAATGGTGCCTCTTGCTGCATTTTTATCAACAATGATTTGGATAACCTTTTAGCACAAAGGTCTCTAAAAAATGACACAACCGAATCACTGCCACCCTTACATTATTGGATATCAAATGTCGAATTGCTATTGGAATCAATTCATGAAGAAGGATGTGGTAATCATGAGTTTTTAGGGATTTCAATTTCAAATGTCTTCTGTTGACTCGTTTAGATATGTTGCTGGAATAGCCGTCTGGAACCTTAATATTCTCCAATACTGCCAGAAATTGATCTTTCTCTGCCTGTGTCATCACATAAGAAGCACAGGGAACTTTCCATTTGTTTTCACCGATACAAACAGGATGTAGTTCTGGTCGAATACCCCAATCCAATAAATCCCGACGAGATCGGAAGTCATCTTTGGTCTTCCCCTTAATATTCAAAAGAATTGCAAGCAACATTTCACATATATTTTTCTCAATATGCATTACGTCTAAACAATGACGTAACAAATTAGTAGACCAATATGGAAACACAAAAAAAATACTTCTCTTTTTCCAATTGTAAATGACTTCAGTATCAGCATTCTTCCTCTTTCGAGATGTCAAATGACCTTTTCCTAATGAAAAGATGAAATCTTTCAATTCATCAAGCACATCACTTCCTGACATACGTTGAGGTGGTTCTTCAGTGTCAACATTATTATCAAACCTCCGACGATTCTTCCTGTATTGATGATCCATTGGCAAGAATCGGCGATGCCCCATGAAACTGAAACTACGACGATATTTAAGCCTTATCGATCGTGTATTCTTCATACAAACGGGACATGAAAGTTTTCCCTTCGTGCTCCACCCAGACATCATTGCATAGGCAGGGAAATCATTTATGGTCCATAGAAGGGCAGCACGCATCTGAAACGTATTCTTTGAAGAAGCATCAAATGTATGCACACCTAAATCCCAAAGTTGTTTCAACTCTTTTATTAAAGGCTGCAAGTATACATCTATGTCATTACCAGGATCCGAAGGTCCAGATATCAGTATACTCAAGAAAGTGAAAGGTTTTTTCATACACATCCACGGAGGAAGATTATAAACATGAATAAAAACCGGCCACGTGCTATGAGCAGTAAGCATCTGACCAAACGGATTAAAACCATCACATGATAGGCCCAATCTGACATTACGCACCTCAGCTGCAAAATCAGGATGTTGTGCGTCAAATGTCCGCCATGCTAATCCATCTGCTGGATGGACCAGCTCATCATTTCCTTTAATTCTCTCAACATCGTTCCATCGCATATTGGCTGAGATTTCTGGAGACATGAATAGATTTTGAAGTCTGGGAATCAATGGAAAGTGCCACATGACTTTCTGTGGCACACGAGACGGTGTTCCATCTGCATTTGTCTTCCATCGAGATGTACCACAGTCTTTACAGTCATTACGGTCAGTTGTTTCCTCCAAAAATAAACTGCAATCTTTCGGACAAGCATGGACTTTATTAGTAGCAAATCCAAGCTGCTTAATTAACTTCCATGCCATGTAATGATTTGAGGGAATATCTGCACCATCAGGAAGCAAGTCCTTCAAAAATTTAAGAATATAATCAATGACAGTATTAGAAATCCCATACATAGTTTTCCCATGATATAACCGCATTAAAAATTCCAACTTGGTCATTCTAGTACATTCTTGATATACTGGAGTTCTGGCATCATCCAATAAATTTTTCACTATGTCAACATCATCATTTTCAGCATTTTCCTCATGTGTACTGATATCATTGTCTTCTTGCACCGGCATGCTATCTCTCTCGGAATGATGCACATATGGAAACCGATCAATTATCAAATTCTCCATGTCACTTCGTTCATTTCGTTTATGAACAGTCGAAGATTGACTCGTCTCTCCATGGTGAAACCAAACATTATAGTTTGCTTGAAATCCAAATTTCGTTAAATGGTAACTAACTTCTTCTCATCTTAACCATGGTCTTCCAACACAATTATAGCAGGGACACTGTATACAACCTCCATCTGACGCATTGCTAAATGCACAATCTAAAAAATTCTCCAAATTATTTTGAAACTCGGTTGAAATCCGATCGGTACGATACATCCAGCTTCTATCCATTCTATAACAAGAAAAAAAATTATCATTCAATCAACAATGTAAATCATATTTAAAAAAATCATTACAATCAATTTTATTATTAAATCAATCAAAGCATATTAGTAGCTATCAAAACATATTTAATGACAAGTATTTAATGACAAGAGGAGTTCATGATTGAATAAGTAGGGAAAGAGAGAAAAAGGTCTTCCTTGAGATGTAAACTAAAGAAAAAAGTTAAAAAAGACACTCCACATGGAAAGTAGTGCAGGGGGGAGGGAGAGGGTTGGTTGGTGCAGCAGGGAAAGGGGGAGGGGCCAGTGCAGCAGGGAAAGTGGGAGGGGGAGGGGCTGGTGGTGGGGCTGGGGAAGCATGGGGTAAGGGGCTGGTGGGGGTGCAGTGTGGGGGGGGAGGGGCTGATGTAAGGGAAGGGGGGAGGGGGAGGGGCTGGCTGGTGTAGTGGGGGGGGTAGGGGCTGGTGGGGGGGATGGGCTGGTGCATGGTAGGGGGAGGGGCTGGTGCAAGAGGGGGGAGGGGGAGGGGCTGGTGCAGGGGGAGGGGATGTTGCAGCAGGGGGTTAAGGGAGGGGCTGGTGCAAGGGAAGGGGGAGGGGGAGGGACTGGTGCAGTAGAGGGAGGGGGAGAGGTTGTGTAGGGCAGGGGGGCTGGTGAGTCTCCCCATACGTTAGAGGTTTTTGACTTGTAGTGAGGGTCTCGAGAGGTGATAGTGGGGACTATACCCTCTTATCACATATACACAGTGGTAAAATTGAATAAATAACAATCAACAATGAAAGAGGTAGTAAATAAATGACAAAGCAGCATAAGATAAATATTATTATAACTGAATTAAAGTGGTCAATGGTAGTTTAAACAACAGATGAATGCATGACATGGTAATGATACATATCTAAAAGTAGTAAACATTACATCATTATTTTCAATAAAATAAAAAAATAATAAAGTCACATCAAAACCCCATGGGCGATCTCCTTGAGCATCCCGAGATCCAACTCAGTCCTTTTCTCCTAACTCTAGTTACAAGCATACATTGAAAAGCAAGGTCCAAGGTCCTGAGAAAATGAAAGTATACTCGAGTATCCCAATGTAATAGCGGCCTGAGTAGGGTGTGAGATATAAATAATAATAGGATGGAACCACTGATGTCCAGCCCAATCTAGATAGTGCAGTATAAAATATATAGTTCACTGGTATATAGAATAATAATAGAGAGATAAATAAACATCACCCGTACAGGTTCCTATGGGACACATAGCAGTTATACCTTCTTTAGCCTTTGACTGGTGTCAGAATGTGTAACCATTTCATTAATCAATTTTATCCAGTTTAAATATAATTTATATGAGAAAGATATTGAGGTTCTAAGATGTGAGAAGAAAACATGTAATGATATTTAATAATGAAGTTCCAAGGTTATAACCAAGGAAACATAGACCTCAAGTGTCAACAACTTAGTAATAACTATAGCCTCACATGGGGTAAGAGTGTAATCCAAGGATAACAGTCCAACTAATTCCACAATAAGAGGACTATCTAGTCTAAGAAGTTCATCCAAGGTAAAATGGGTCTAAGAAAAGATTGGGCTAGGATTTAACCATGGCACCTACTTGTCAATTCTGGAACCAAGGAGTGTATCTAAGGAATCTTGTTGTAATACATGAGGGATTATATGGTGTCATACCAGGTATCTAAAGTTAGACAAGGATCAGGTTCTATGTAGGTCTCAACCTAAGAAAGTTGTATCCTTGAATTCGGAATAGGGTCCTTGAGTGCTCAAGGCTTTCTCTCAAGTATCCAAGGTGAGCTTGAGTCAGGCCACACCTACTTTGATATTGAATTCATATAATATTCCATTTGGTTCAAGCCTTTCCTTTGATTAGTGTGACAAGGCCAAGTAGCATGAAACCCTTTAATCAAGTAATAATTAATCAATAAGTCAATTTTGTTCAACCCTAGCCTTTCATTAGTGTGACAAGGCCATGTAGCTTGAAACCACTCATTTAATCCATTTAAGGCATTTTCAATAATCAAGGTTCACTCTGGTACCTTCCATTAACATGGTAAGGGGTTCTATGAATACGCAACATATTTTTCAATTACATCTAATACGGCTAATTCATGTACTTAGTATACTTTACAATTTCTATTTCACATTTAATTATTACATTGAAGCACTTACATTAGGCGGGTTAAATGCTGTGCATACAGGGTAATTTCCATTCTGAAATTCAAAAGATAATTCAAGCCATTTAATATAGAAAATCATACCCTTAGAAATTTAAATCTAAGGCTCACCGAATGGTGGCTCAAACATGTCAACATACTAAAATGAAAATTATGGGAAACAATTCTACATGGGTAATTCCAATATAAAAACCGGTCAAAGAACTTAAACGGTTCCTTGGTTATTTAATCATTTAAAAAGGAAAACTTATTTTTTTTAATTCCATTAGGGGTCATATATGACATAATTCAAACATAACATCAATTCATAAAGAAATATCAGTACAACAAGAGAATAAATCCTAAAAGTCTAATAATTGTTTTTTAACTTGAAGACAGCGCACCTCCGTTGGAGGGGTTTTAATATATAAACATGATATTTCTTATGAAACAATCATTTATTACCTTTAACTCTTAAATCATGAAACATACTAAATTCAAGATTAAGAGGAATTTAATCTAATGTATTCACTGCATTAACTAAAAACAAAGAAAAAGTGTGGTAAGAAACTAATTAATGCATTAATAAATTTGAGGAATTGGAAGGGTACCCTTCCTCAAAGAGGAACCAAGCCAACACCTGAAACTTGATAGATTTATAAACAACCACCCGGAACTGCTCAACATGTGTATGTACATACCTTCATATATACTATTTTAAGGCCAAAATAGTGCATCTTAGGATTATCAATGCTAAATTAATTTGGGGAAATATTCTCACTGGGTTTGATAATCAGGATATTTATATCATTCGTCTTTTAGTATTCCATCATAAAAAAATGAAATTGCTTAAAAAAATTTAAAATCAAACCACTCCATTAACCTATGAATGCATCAACTGCTACCTTTGACTACAACACTAATTGATTATCAAGAGGTAATATGATGAAATTATGGGAAATCAACCAAGACTAAGAAATTACCAGGAAATCTGGGACTCCAGCATAAAAAAAATCACTACTGAGAAGGCCGGGAGGTCCAGGTCGTGAGCCGGGAGGCCGAGCCGGGAGTCGGGAGCCGGGAGTCGGGAGCCGGGAGCCGCGAATCGGGAGCTGCGAGTCGGGAGCCGCGAGTCGGGAGCCGCGAGTCGGGAGCCGGGAGGCGGAGCCGGGAGTCGGAGCCCGGGGTTGGAGGCCGGGGAGGGGAGTCGGAGGCCGGGGAGGGGAGTCGGAGAGGAGAGGGGAGGGTCAGGAGTCAGTGGTCGGGGAGCGGCGTCGCGGCTTGGGGAGGTAGGGTAGAGCTCGATGCGTCGCGGATTTGAGGAGAGATTGAGGAGGAGCCCGATACAAGGGCTCGAAAAAAAAATTAATACCCACGGTTTTAATAAAACCGTGGGTATAAACAGCAAAAAACATACTATCCCCACGGTTTAATGAACCGTGGGAATAGGTGCGTGGGGATAGACCCCATTTCCAGTAGTGTTCTACACTTATTATTTATTCAGTTGAGATTATTTATTTTCTTCTACTACAGTTTTTGTATTTATATGTTTTAGATATTTGTTATAAATTTTTGTTTCTCCTACTGTGTATTACCTATTACCTATGAGGGAATAGTCTCTCCCACAAACATGTTAAAAAGTCCCTCGTTGTTAGTCGACATCCTCTGACATTCGGGGAGATGCGCTTGAGGTCATGTAACCCACCGGTCCGGCCACCGTCTTAGAGGTGACCCGGGTCGGGATGTTACAAAGTGACATCAGAGCGTAATTTTTTATTTTGTCTTATTGTTTTGGGTTGGTATACAGGAGACTAGGAATGTGTCAACACTTGGTTAATAGTGGTGCTTGGGACTGATCAGCCCACGTGTGGGAAATGACCAAGTGGCCAGGGTTGAGATTATTGTTCATGCTTTTCGATGTTACAATTGATATGATTTCACCTTGAGTGATTGGTGTAATTTACGCTACTTATGAATTTATGGAATTTATGATATTTTACCCTTGGTCTGTTTAGGAAAGGATGAAGAATTTCATGAATCATAATAGGCACATAGGAATTCACATTCCATGCATAGTGTCATGCCATGTAGTTGCATTTTAGGTTGCCTGTTGATTCAAATTGTGTGCCTTGAATGTATGTCATGCCTTATATTTATTTAGCATACATGTTTAGATACCATATTTCAGTGATATATTTAGCATGCTAGACTATTTCTATGCTACCTGTTTACTAGCATAATTGCCTTGTATCATTCTTCTGTGCTTATTAGCATGTCTCTGTGATTAAAATGTCATGTTTTTGTGATTAAAATGTCATGTTTTTGTGATTACAACATGTTTCTTTCTGTTATCCGCTTGTAGTGACATGTTAGCTTGTTTGATATATAATTTATTTCTTTTCAAAATTTATTGCTTGCAATTAAATGGGGGTCTAGTGACTTTGTTGTTGGCGTGACCTAGAGATTGGGTTGGCGTTTGTGCTTTCGTAAGGGGATAGCCTGTAGTAGGTACCACCCTTAGAACTTAATAGTCTTAATAATGCTATGAGATTTCTGCCTTTTTTTGTCATCATGTGTTGTTGTCCCTAGTCATAACCCCTCTCCTTCTAAATGACCCCCTTGTTCGGATAGGTGTTCATGGTATTCTTCACTTTCGTTTCGTCTTGAGTATCGGGTAATGTTTCTTTTCAGTAGGTTAGGAATGCCTCAGGCATGGTCAACTGATTCATAGATTGTTCGACCCTCTCTTCTCCACAGTAATGGATGACTCGGTAGGTCTTCCTCTGAGTTAAAAGTCATCTTGCTTCTATATCACCTCAGGGTAGTATGCGTTCATGTACATAGTGTTGTCGAGTGTTTAACATTGTGACAAACCGGTTGAGTTCAGTGTAATCATCAAGTCTTGCGCTGTTAAATACATTTCAGATCATCTCCGTAGTACAATGAATTCTGTATTAAAGGAATCAAGTTTGTCCCAATGCTCGGGATAACTTCCAGAGACTCGATTGTTTTGACACGTTAGTCGGTTTGGTTGGGTTTTCATGCCAAATGTTTAAAAAAATTTGTGCTTATAGCGATTCTAACCTAGCACACTTTTGAGAGGCTAGTCTGTCTCTTCCTTTTTACGATTAGAACGACCCTAGGGTAGGAAGTTTCATGTTGGTTCCATTAATACATGCTTCTTTCAGGTATAAGGATCGTAACCAAAAAATACCATTAGAGGATGGTCGGTCTTACTTAAATGACCATGAGGCTTGTGAACTTTAAATCATGTCGGTGCTTTCTCAACAGCACTATGTCGGTGTGGTTGGTGGTGTATGCAACCTTTTAGTAGCATCGTTGGTTGTGAGTGGATTGTGGTGGTTAAGCCTGAACGATCACGGGATGCCTCAGGTGGTAAGGGCTCGGTGATCGGTTAATGACGATGCGTCGGCAAGTGAAGCCGAGTTTCTTCTAAGGTATCGCCCAGTAGTGGTTCGACTAATCTTCTGGTAATCTTCTAATACTCTTAGTGTATTCTTCATTAAGAGATGAGCATGTTCCCTATCTTTCCTTCGTCCTTGGTGCACTAAGGGAGCGTCGGTCTTACACCATGCTAAAGCTTTAAAAGTTGTTGGGCAGATTTAGTGGTCTCCCAATGTTTCATGCTAAATACGTGGTTCTAATCGGGGCTTGGTTAGTCTTGAGTGACCCTTCGATTTCTGTGTAGGAATTCCTGAAAAACTCTTGTACACAAGCCATTTCATCTAACTTGACCGCCAGACCGATGCCTCTCTGGGCTCGGTCAATGTTTTGATACGGGCATCTTGTCCTTGTACCAATGTCTCACTCGTAAACATAGAGTATGAACTACCTTGAGTTTTTCACTCCTGTTGTTCCAATCCGTGGTTACCCAGATTTTTTGTCGAGCTCAGTGATGCTTAAATCAAGGAATGTCACCGGAAGTCATGTATGAGTTTCTATGGACATTTTCACAGTAAATGTGAGATACCTTTGAAGAAGACATCACAGTTCAGTTTGTAAAACGCTGGCCATCTAATCCAGGCATCTTCTTAAATGGTCGGATGGAGTGGCTTGACTAGTTCTCTCTCTTGCTCAATGAAGCGGTCAGTGAAAGAACTTTTTCTAGCACGTCGTCAGGTGAGATGAGTGCGGTTTGCATTGGCCATGGCTTTTCATGAAAAGATGGTTTGACATAGGCTTTTAGGTCAATAGGAATCAATCGTTTTATTTGTTTTAGAAATCACGTGAGAAGCATTTCTAGAACGCTTAAGGGCATGTCTTGTAGTGAATTTCAATGGTGGAAGGTGTCGTGACTTGGAGTTTTCCCCTTTCCAACATTAAAGCCTAAGGTAGGAAGCAAGCTTGACTAGATGTTTAATGAGACGACAACATGGTCGTATCTCTAGAAAAAAGGGCTTGGATAAATATTGTCTCGGTGTTTCAGTTGGAAAATGAGCGTTGGCTCAGATCTTAATGTATTTTGTGTCGTTTGCCTAATCAATTCTTGAACGTGCGTTGGGTGTTTAGAGACGCAACACAACCTTTTGTGTGAGACTTCACGACCCTTGTGGATTGGATGGAGGTTGCGTTGTTCCCGAAGGCTTCTCGAGGATGAGAAGTTCTATGGTGGGAAGGTTGTAACGTTCCATGTTTTGAACCGAATGAAAAAGCGAAAGTAATTAAATTTTTTTCCGTTAGTTGGGCTGGTCGGTTTTAAAACTGAGCGTCAGAACTTTTTGTTTCCGATAGTGGACATTGCAATGTGTCTTAAATAAAGTTTTTTAAATTAATTTGATTAAAATTAAAATAGAAACAAATTAAATGAAGGGTAAAATCCTTATTACAAATTTGGAATATTCTATGAAATATTTTTAGAGTTTTACGATGAGTTAGCGTGGGATTCCGAGACCTGTAGACTCTCGGCGTTGATAGAATAAAAATATTAAATTTATTTTATTCATATGCGTGTGTGTTTTTTACAAAAAAATGAAATAACTCTCAAACAGTACATCGTATAAGAAATCTGAGACCATTGTTAGGTTCGGAACACCGAGTTTACCCTAGGAAGGGTATAACTTTGATGCACGTCGGGTGTTTGGAAACTTCGCATGTGATAATACCCTCTTTGTTTTTAATTAATTTATTATTCCATTTTTTATATAATAAATAATTATTTTCTCACAAACGGTGCATCAAATGAGAAATCTGAGACCAACGATAGTTCCGGGATGTGGGGTTTACCCTAAGCAGAGTATAACTTTTGCGAGCATCAGATGTTTTGTCATATCGCACCTGAAGATAATTTAATTGGGTTATAAATATTTTTGTTGGATAGTTAGAAATAATAATAATAATTTTATTATTAATATTATTATTTGTGTTGAAGAAAAAAAAATTAAAAAGTACTTCCATAATTAATAAATTGTGTCACGGTGTAAATAATAACTGGGCAATGTAATGAATGTGATATTATTAATTGTTCCAATTAAATAAAAATGGGCAAACAATATTAATTTAATAATCGTTATCTTTTTTTTATGGTTGTTGTTTTTAAATTATTAATGGTGTCAGTGATGAGTTATATTAAATAATAATATTTTTAATTATTGTAACGTCTTGACATAAACTAAGGTATGGACCGTTAAGTTTTTATGCCCAAATCCTTAAAGGAAATCGGGGTGCGTGTCTGCGCACCCTATTGCGGATCTCGGGAAGCTTTTTAAATTATTTAAACAATTGCTCGGGTGTTATGTAAAATATTATGTTGCGCCCTAACGCAAAGTTCGAGTTAAAGATAATTAAAAATGATTAAAGTAATTTTAAATAAATTAAAAGAGATGGAAAAGGAATGAAAATAAATAATAAAATTAAAAGTGGGAATGAGGAGAATAGAAAAATAATTAAAAATGGGTCTAACCATTTTTATTATTTTTATTTTTATTTTCCTTTCTCTCCCATTTTATTTTTATTTTATTTTATATTTACTTTTTCCCTTATTCTTTTTTTTATTTCTTTCATTTCCTTTTTATTTCTTTTTTTTTCCTCTCCTCCTCTCCTCCCCCTCTCCTATACGTGGCACATCCCCCTCCCTAGGTGGTGCACACTACCTCATTCTCGCTTCGGAAGGCCACCGTGATCTTGTTTCTCTTCTATTTTCGTCCTCTTCTGATGCACTGTGAACCTCTTGGTAAGGATTATCCCACGCACCATGAAGTATGTAATCTTATTCCAAATCCATCGCATGATCTATCGCGAAAGGATTTTACTCGAAATTTGGGGTTTTTCTAAAATATTATGTTCTCTTCTGTTTTAGGTCAAATAAAATCCTACTGTGGATCATAGGATCATCTATGACTATAAGGTAGAGAGTCTACTCTCTTTCTCTCTATTTCGTTGCGATTTATAAAAAACAGACAGTTGTGTCGTTCGTCGGTGCCTACCAGCTTTGTCAATTCCACTCAATCTTTTCAAATTAACTATTTCGCTTAATCATTGCTGCCTTATCTATCATAAATTGAATTGTTAAAATTGTTGCAACATGGTCGGACACCCCTTTGGGTGTGCCAACGTGGTCGGTATAAATACTGTTAGACTGAGTATTTACTTTAATTAATTGCATGCATTACACACCCCCATTTTAGTTGTGTTTAAATTAAATAATTATGAACCATTAACTGTTGGATCTTGTTAGTTGATTGTGCCGATTTATTTATTAATTAAAAAGCGCATTTATCTACTTTTGTTGATACAGTATCCTGCCTTGTTAAATCTTATACTGCGATACTAAATTAATATCTAGAGTTTCTTGGTTGTATCTGCTTAAATTTCAAGTTACAACTATATTTGCGTACCATGTCATATCTGCTGCTGTGAAATTTTAATTAAATTCAGGGAAGAGAAAGAATGTGAGTTCCGTATTAAGGACACACATATGGACTCTCCGTTCTTGACTGGTTATCACTATGCATCGGGGGGCAGTGTCTTAGGATTTTCCATACCGAGACTTCCCTGAGCTTTCTAAATACGTATGAGTGATATCGTTTCCCAAAGGGCCCATCGAGGATGGATCTATTAGCAATGTGGCTACGCCAAGGCTCGAATGATACTCAATCCCTTTTTTGCGAGATCAGGACGGACTCATTGTCATGAACCGTCCCCCGAGGCCCGTGCCGTGACTACCCCAAGCCCACCTTCCATAGGCCAGAGACTGACGACTAGTACCAAATGCGTAAAGCCCTAAACTGGGAAGGCATTGCCTTTATAACTGAAAACACATACAACATAGTACACAGTTGGATACAAAAACACTAAGTAAAACTGTATAATAAGAGAGTGATGAAAAGTAAAGGGGCCGGAAATACAAGCCCAACTGTAAAGTACAAGTACAACTGAAAAGGACAAAACAACTGAAAGGTGAAAAGAAGCTCCTGGATCATCCAGCACAGATACTACCTGAAGGGTAGGTAAAAATATCCTCCTCATCACTCCACGTCCGTCAATATCCTCCGGGTACCGACTCGTCGTGAGGTCCACCTCCGGGTACCGTCCAATCCTCATACACTCAGCCTCGGTCAGCGTTGTTCGTCGTCTGCATCCAACACAATGAGGTGCGAGCATAGCCCGTGAAGGGGTAAGTATAAAGATACTCAGTAGGGACCCCAAGACCACCAAGGTCTCTCAAAATCCACAAAGGAAAAACCACGGAGTATGAAATCAACAGATAGCCATTACTTAGGTATATGCCCATACATATACCTAAGTTATCAAGTAACCCATCTCAATCATGAGGAAAACACAGAAGTCACTGACTCAACTCACACAGGTATACAACTTATGTAGATAGAGAGAGATATTCAGATGTAGCCACTGAATCATCTAAGTTGTCAGACCCACACAGGATCCAGGACCCGTAGTTAGAACCGTCATACCCACACAGGATCCAGGAACAGTAGTTGGAGTTGTCAGACCTACATAGGATTCAGGACCATCATTTAGAACTGTCAGACCCAAACAGGATTCAGGAACAGTAGTCAGAGATTTCGGACCCACACAGGATCCAGGACTAGCTATTCTATCGAACCCACACTGGATCTAGGAATAGAAGTCAGAACTATCGGACCCACACAGGATCCAGGAACAGTCGTCAGAGCGCAGCCAGCCACAGGGTTTCCACAAAGCATGCTTGATTCCAGGAGGGTATGCACCTCAAGCCAAGAGTCTATACGTCAAATGACACAAAGTCCCATGAAGAAGTATCTCAGAGGTCCACCTCATCATAGGGGTCTCAACGCAATAGACGATGCGTCAATTAGACGCCCGGTCTGTGAGTTATTAACCTTTTAGTCCTGGGGGCCCAGTTGGATTCGTGCACAATCCAACCTGACCATATCTTAACATTATCCCAAACTCAAGTGGGGTATACTCAAAGGGACCATCGTGCTCCAAGAATACCAGTGCCGCTGACGGTTCGTCAAACGGTCGTCTGGTGCCGAAGATATGGCCAAATGAAGTAAAGGGGTCAGTAGTGGGCCCGGGTCCGGTCCGACCCGGTCGGACCGACTCAGACCAACCCAGTCTGGGCCGACCCTATATGGGTCGACCTGGTCAGACCTGTTGGGTCTGGCCCAACCCATTGGGCGGGCCAGCCTGTTAGGTTTGGGCCGGTCCGCTGGGCCCAACCCAGTGGACTGCGAGGGCGGTTCGACCCAGAGGTCGCCGCGTAGGCAGCTAGTTCCGGAGGCCGTGGTCGGTTCGGCCAGCACTGTGCAGGCGCGCGGATCGGGCAGCTTGGCCTGAGAGACTGAGCCGGTTCGGCCAGCGGTGCCGCGAGGGAGGCCGCGGGCAGGCCGTGCAGGGCGCGCTGGAGGTCGCGGGCAGGCCGTGCAGGGCGCGACAGGCCACGGGCAGGCCGACAGCGGTGCAGGCCGGGGTTGCTCGGCCGGTTCGCCGACGGACGATGCGGAGCACCGGAGCGTCGTGGGTAGCGCAGCCTTTGTCGTCGCCACCTTCGTCACCTCATTGTTGTTACGTCCCCATGCCGAAGAACGCCACAAGAAGGAAAATCGACGGAGGATGTCGGGCTATGTTAGGTTGGCCCAGATCCTCCGCGTTTATGGTGATAGAAAACGGTTCATAAGAACGAATCTCAACAACCTTCATTATCCAAAAAGGAGGGAAGAACAAGGCACTCAAATGAATCAACCTTTGATTCATCTTTCATCGTTCGTTGACGGAGTCACGAAAGTTGGTCGTCGAAGACGTCTTGCGACGGTTGAAGCTTCGAGGAAGAAGTCAAAGAAGGATTAGCTTCCTTCGTTCTTCGTTCTTCATTCTTCATTGGGAGGGGCGTTCTTCATTGGAGAACTCTTTTTCTTCCAAGTTCTTCTCTTTCCAAGCTCCACCAAAGTGAATATGCCAACAAAATAATAGATTGTAATCTCCTATTAATTTGTTGGAGAATTATTCAAATTGACTAATTAATTAGGTAGACTCCCCTTAATTAATGTGAAAGGTTGGCACAAATTAAATAAAGGGGAGTTGAAGAGGTTCCCCTATATTAATTGGAACTTGAGAGTTTTCCCCACTTTAATGGGGAGTTTCAAGGGGTTAAGAGCCCGGGTGGTCCCCACCTCATTTATCCTCACATGGAAGGTTGAGTTCAGGTGGACCCCACAACCATAACCTCTCATGGGAGGTTAAGGTGCGGTGGTCCCACCTTCAACCTACATAAGGAGGTTTTAACCACCACACACCAAAAGGCGGCTCAAATAAAATAAACTGTAACTCAGTTTATTTTATTATTTTTCCATGAAATCCCAAAATCTAACTTTTATTCTTGACCAAATGTCGTCGAGGTGAAAGTCTCCTTAAGATAATACTAGCACTGCGAGTTCAATGGTGCCCTTAGATTTCAATTACGTGCACCGATTCAAAAGTTATAAAATCTCGCTCGTACGTTTACTGAATGTACCCGAACAAAACTTCAGAAATTGATTCCGGGCACACCGGGCCTCAGAATCACGCGCCGTCAATTTTCGCGGACTCGTAAAATTTCCATGTATTTAAGAAAAAAAATCCCTAGAATTTTTGGGTCTTTATATTCTCCCCACCTCAGGGATTTACATCCTCGTAAGCTATAACTCAAACTATGGGAATAAGTTGGGGTACTGAGAATGCATCTGAGCCTCCCGCTCCCATGTGCTCTCCTGGTGTTTCCCGTGCTGCCAGTGAACGTGCACTAGAGGTATCGACCGTCCACATAGGACCCACTCCTGTCGATCCTCAATCTCCACTGGAATCTCTGTGAATGTCACCCCATCATCGACGTCCAGCTCTCCATGGTCGATGATGTGGGAAGGGTCGTGCACATATCTCCTCAGCTAAGATACGTAGAAGACGTCGTGCACCCAGTGCAACTGAGATGGAAGAGCTAAGTGGTAAGCCACCTCGACTACTCTTCTAGGGACCTGGAAAGGTCCAATTAACCTCATAGATAACTTGTTGCCTCGGCCAAATCTCCGTAGACCTCGTCAAGGTGAGACCCATAGAAAGACGTGGTCGCCATCCTCGAACTCCATATGTCTTTGTCTCCTGTCAGCATATGACTTATGCCTACTCTGTGCAGTCTTCATCCGCCCCTGGATGATCTTCACTTTCTCTGTGGTAGCCCATACCATCTCTGGTCCCACCAGTGCTGACTCCCCTAGGTCTGTCCAGCACAAGGGTGATCTGCAAGGTTGTCTGTATAACGCCTCGAAAGGTGTCATCCCAATGGTGGAGTGATAGCTGTTGTTGTATGAAAACTCCACTAAAGGTAATTGGTCCTCCCAACTATGACCGAAGTCGAGGACACAAGCACAGAGCATGCCCTCGAGGGTCTGAATGGTCCGCTCAGTCTGACCATCTATCTGATGGAAGGCGGTGCTCAGACGAAGCTACATCCCGAAAGCCTCCTGCAACCCCTTCCATAGCTGGGAAGTAAACCGTGCGTCACGATCGAAGACAATAGAAGAAGTTAATCCATGTAGCCACACAATATTCTGCACATAGAGGCATCCCAAGCTCTCTACTAAGCCCCGCTCTCTGATTGGTAGGAAGTGGGTCAACTAGGTGAGTCAGTCAACGATCACCCAAATCGAGTCGTGTCCCCTGGATGTACGTGGAAGAACCATCATGAATTCCATGGATATCCCATCCCACTTCCACTCTGGAACCTCCAAAGGTTGTACCAAGTCTGTTGGTACTTGGTGCTCCGCCTTCACTTGCTAACAAGTGAGGCATCCAGAGACAAACTCTGCTACCGCCTTCTTCATACCTGGCCACCAGTGCTGTCATCTGAGGTCCTGATACATCTTCGCCACACCTGGATGTACCTCTAGAGGGGATGTGTGGAACTCCCTCAACAATTCCTCCTGAAGTGATACTGGTACCATAGTACGTCCTCTGAAAAGGATAACGTGCTCCCCACCTTCAGAAAATCCATCAGGTGCCTGACCTGTGGATATCTGAGCACGTCGTGTCTCATAGTCAGCATCCCCATGCTGTGCTTCCCTGAATCGCTGAAGGAGTGGGGGAGTGACCATAATAGACTGAAGAAAAGTTGCCCCATCTCGGTCCACATAATAAATCTGTAAAGCAGCCAGCTACTCCATCGCCTCTCCTAGCAGCTGTATACCAGATCTCCTACTGAGCACATCCACAACAACGTTCCCCTTCCCAGGAGTATAGACTATCTCAAATTCATAGTCCTGGAGGAACTCAAGTCATCACCGCTGTCTCAGGTTCAGGTCCTTCTGAGAGAAGATATACCTAAGACTCTTGTGATCATAGTACATGGTAAAACGTTCGCCCATAAGATATTGCTTCCACATCTTCAAGGCGAAGACCACTGTTGCTAACTCCAGGTCATGGGTAGTGTAGTTCTTCTTGTGCTATCTAAACTCCCGAGAACCATACGCGATCACTACTCGCCCCTGCATCATGACACACCTGAGTCTGGTCCATGATGCGTCACAGTAGACTACGTACCCTACGCCCTCCTCTGGAAGCCTCAAGATGGGGGCACTAGTCAGCCTCTGCCTTAGCTTCTGAAATCTCTTCTGGCATCTCTCCGACCACATGAAGGGTTTCCCCTTCTTCTTCAAGGATGATAGTGGTGCTGAAACTCTGGAGAAGTCTGGAACGAACCTCCTGTAGTACCCAGCCAAACCCAGGAAACTTCGTACCTCTGTCACACTCCTGGGTGGATCCCAAGCAAGTACCGCCTCAATCTTCGCTGGATCTACTGCAACTCCAGCCTCCGAGATGACATGTCCCAGAAAGTTGTTGGAACCGGGCGTGCAGCGGAAGCCCCAAATAGGTGGGTTTTTAAAAAATTTCCACCGCCGTTCGCCGTAAACTTGCCGACGTCGGTGAAGGGCAGCCCGGTCAAAGCCGAGGACCACGCGTGGAGGATTTTAAGCACAAAATTAAACCGTAAAATACCTGGTTTGAATCCAAAGCCGCACACGACGTCTGCTCGTCGTTGGCGATCGCTGCTCGAAGAATCCGAAGCCGAATTCCTCTAGATCGTCCACACGTGCTTCAAGGAATCTGCGGGAGTGCCGTTCGTCGTAATCCGGGTGCTAGCGCGGATCTGCGGCGATGCCTTCGATGCTCCAACGACCACCGCATCGCTTCGCTAGCGATGCCCGAGAGAGAGCTCCATCCGAGCTCCTTGGATCCAGAGCATCTCTCTCTAGAATGTGGGAGAGAGGAGAGGAGAGATAAACTCCATGAATAGTATTTGGCAAATGCCCCTCCTCTTCTATTTATAGTGCATAATTAAAATACCCGGTATCGCCTCACCAGCCCCGAATACTTAACGCACTATTAACGACATTTTATGACTACTAAACTGAGCCATAAATATTATTATCATTTACTTGTAATATACTAAAATATATCACATGATAATAATTGAGTCATTAACTGGACTCGTCGCTCCCACAAATATTAATTGAATCTTGAATAATTTAATATTCGTCAATTAATATTTTTTCATGTATTTACTTAAAACTCGTAAATACATTTAATAAATAAATTCAATAATCATTATTCTAAACTCGAATAATATGAATTTATTTATTTCATTGGTGATCGTTTAACTCTGGACAAATCCCGGACCCCTGTGGTGGGGCCCACTATGTCCAATACTCCTATTCAACTGAATAGGGAAGATTCTTGAATACGCTATTGTGTGTGACCCTCTAGGCCCTTATTTCGACAGCCGTGAATAATATTCACAGACCAAGAGCGGGATCTAGCAACCCATCATGGCCCCTGAAGAAATAAGGATTGTCACAGCAGCGACAACCAACCTACGAACACGCACTGTGTAATATAATCTCTTTGTCTATAATATCTCATAAAGCAGGACGCACTCTCATGTCATCGCCCTTTTCTTGCTTTATTGTTTGTTGATGTAACTGGATGGATTTACCCTCGACTGCCATGGCCATGGTCTTATAAAGGTACTTCCATCCATATCAACATGGCCAGAGATATATTACTTCCATAACCTGGAAGCGACAAATCCTTTCTTGACCATTCAACCAATGACATGCCACCAATGACGCACCCGACACAAACTACCTCGCCACGACTTCATTGCCATGGTTTTCGTCTTTCATCAAAGTACGCGATCAAATGACATACATTGGTAATGATCTCAAGTCAGGAGACCATTACACATGATCGTAGATAGGAACATCCAATGACACCTGAAACATGTGGTGTTCCTATTGGCGGGTCAGTCCTCATGATCTCACTACTAGAGATCACCAAGTGTGAACTTCATGAGAAGAAGTCTCAATGCTTATGAGCCCCCAGCACCTGATGGTCAGACATCTACTATGTCCAATTAGTAAGATGTATCTAGACCATAGAACATATATTTAAGATTAATGTCATAGTATCTAGAGGTTCTCATTATAGCCTGGGAACTGCTATAACCTTTAGATACGAAAATTAATCTTTGGACATTACCATTTCAATAGTGGATGCAGAAAAGTCTACACTATAATGGTAAGATGACATCATGCATACCATACTGTATACACGATATGGTAATCAAAAGCACATAATAGTTGGGTCTAGGGCACCCACTATTTCAACACTCCCACTTGCACTAGAGCCAACTTGCTAACCAAACTTGTTAGCTACTCACATGATAAGCATCATGTTTCTGCTGAGTAAAGGCCTTAGATACTGGGTCTGCCACGATTCCGCCGCATGGCTATTCTGCTATAGCGACCTCATCTCTTTGATTAAAACTTCTCAAGAGATGGTATCCCGAGTATATACCCTTTTGTCCACAATCATAACTTGACATCTTGTCTAGTAAGAATATCATAATCTACATTATGATAATACTTTTCTCACCAGGTGCGATTCCAAGAACTGGAACAAATCATTGCATTTAACTGCTTCTTAGATATCTTAGAAGCTGTAATGTACTCGGTCTTATAGATATGGCCACCACAGGATGATATGAGCTTGACTCGCTCATCACCTTTAGCCTAACTGCAATACTAGATCTCTTGATCTTTGGAAGACTAGTTTTTATCCCCAAAAACTAGTATCCTTTATTCTCTACTTACCAGGTACATATCTTTTGTACTTGCCGAAGTACAATTAGATTGTTCTGACTGCATCCCTTGCAGTGCTCCTGGATATAACTGATATTTGCCTATTGTAAAATATACCTTGGCAATATCGGTTCTTGTACATATCATGGCATACATGATTGATCCATCGCTCCGACGTATGGATTTCAACTCACCACATTTATCTCTTCCCATGTCACGGACATGTCAACATGGAGAGATTATGCCCTGTGACGTAGGCAACAATTCATCTCTTGAATTGTTCCAACATATTTTTCAATATAATGTCACAATATGTACGATTGACTAGAACCAAGCAATCTATAGATCTACCTTAATAGATCTTTTTCCCTAGAACATAGGTTGCTGCTTTAAGTCAATCATTGGAGTAAATTGGTCTTAACTAACTGTCAGACCAATGTTTGTTTTCCATATGTTACCGAACACATTTCTTATTGGAAAACCTTTGGGCTCCCACTAACCTCTAGTAGACACATGGAAAACATTTGTTTTAAATGTATATACTATGATCATGTTTCTTACTTTAATCCTAAACCGGATTTTAGTAACTTGAAACCTTTATCAGCATTCTGTGATGTGACCATCCCTTTCTGGTTGTGTCATATAGACACCATCCAAGATTGGTGGTCATGACATCTAATGCCAAATAAATTGATCATAGATATTAGCTATGATAAGTAAAATTCTAACGGATTTAGGCATGACAAATTGGTGAAACCAATTGAGCCTTATTGGTACTAAGCTCGTACCATCCATGTATCAACTCACTTGAATACCCACCGCAGTATTCAAAATAATAGTCCCTTTCATACTTTGATACATGGAATCCATTAATTGAATTTTAGTTGATCTTATCAATTTTAGCTAATTTCCATATACTGCTTACTTGTAGGAAATATTATTCACTTTGAGTAATAGATCACGGCCGTAGTGAATATAAAATCATCACCATGGTTTTATCCTTCCTACGCAGTATGTGTCTCTGGAAAATACTTTGTTCCACATGTACTTGTGGAACTAGTTCCTATGCCATCTATTTTGTGCATCTTGAGCATTGACTAAACACAAGTCAATATAGCTCCCACTATCTCTAATAGAGATGTGCACCCTTATATAGAAGTGTAGTCTATTGCTTGACTAGCTATTCTTCTATCTTGTAACATCCTAAACAGCTGTTAGGATTATTACACTAAATGCACAATGTGTTTGTCTTGACGCTAGTTTGTTTATGTCCTAACAAACTCTTTGCATCTAAACACATGTTCTTATGACATAATGGGTTTACATCATACTATGACTCGTATGATATCCATTTTTCATTATAATTGGCATATGGTTGTGGGATATTGCTGTTATTTGCAAAGCATTTCATGAAATATAGTGGAATTTTCCGCTAGTTCCAACATTGATATTACTTACATCAATAGTTTGATGTATAAAATGTGCGTTTAGGAATTACTCCACGCTACATTTTGTTGATCAATGTTGATATGTAAGACTTCATCATCAATCCTCCCCATTAACATCAATGTCGTGATATCGATAAGGTAATGTGCGTTTAGGAATTGCTCCACGCTACATTATCATGATTGATGAATGCTTGGTCGAGATATTCTTCGGTATCCCAACCCGAAGTAACTCATATCTCCTGACCATGAAAATACTTCACTTTGATATTCCTTAATTACTTAAAAGAATCTAATGAAGTATATATACCTCTAGCTTATACTTGGAATAGTTCATACTATCATGTTGAACTATTTCCAAAAGCTTTGTGACGTACCTTTATTTCTAAAGGCTCCTTTGTCTAAACTAAAGACATCGATAATACCAAAAGTATTTAGCTGTGCCGAGCCTAAATACCATACTTGGTATATTCGTGAAGTCCATTTTTAGTATTACTTGACAAAGAATTATCCTGTCACAACTGGGTATAAGTCTTACATTTATATTCATCACTAATTGCCTATGATCCATGTATCACTGAACTAGTGATTGAGTTTACCAAAAACAACATTCATTTCAGAAAATAAAAGAATGCCTCCTTGCGTCCAAGGACACATGAGATTAATGTTTGTGGTTATACTCAACAATAGTTCAACACGAATCTTTCACTTGGCAATTAAAGAATTCGTGTACTTCTCACCACTGGCCTAGGTATCACCCTTTCACAGCCACTTGGAGAATACACCTGACTTCTAGTAAGTTTTCTATACTAACTTGTTTATCGTATTAAAATACACATATGTTGCCAACATATTGTATTTAATACCCAAGTAGTAAAAGAGAAACATTATAATGATGAATATACCTGATGTAGAAGCGAAAACATGCTTCATTAAATCATTTTATTGCTTTTAAACTTCCATAGTATTATTTTATAATATGCAATGAAAATAACCTCTGTCAATACCTCATTAATTGAAGGACATCGCGAATATGTCATTGGTATGAAATGCCTTTGACCTTTTCACATTGTCTTTCAATTTATCCTCCATAAGAATTAAATCTTAATTGTCTTTCATTCTTATTCACTTGGAGTACCTTACCTAGATAGGTAATGAAGCATTTACTCAATACTTGTTCGTTTTGTATCTTAAAACGAGACTTGAGTAATGTGGTGAAAATGATATTTAAAGATCATGATCAATCTTTAAATTTACACATGTCGGTGTAAACTTCACCTTATTCATATCATTGCTTCACTTTCTCCTTACAAACATCTCGGATATGAGACTTTATGTTATATCATCTATGTCCTGGTGTAGCGACCGCAACTGACACCGGACGTTGATGAAAGCATAATGATATAACTATCATATGCTCTGTATATTAGTCTCTTGTAAGCAATTTTCACCCTCGCTTCTTGAGGTAGTTTAACAGTATTGGGACACTAACACCTTGAGTTTCCTATATCATAGTACTATGCGCACGTGCCTGTACTATTCATGGATACTCGTGTCACTGCGGACATTTACTTTGTCCATTATAATATTGCAGTTTTAATCTTGTGGTATAACTTGCCATTTTTCAACAAAAATAAATTTTAGCAGATAAGTGCCTTTTATCTGGATTACCAGTTTAGACATTTTGATCATTTTATGTATCCCACTATTTTATCGGATTCTAGGAACCCTCTGTGCTAGAATCGGAATACTCTGTCGCTTGAGTATTCTAGTGGCAAGGATCCCGAAACCACCCCTCATAGTCTACAAGCTAAGGCTACGCCACTACTGGGAGGGTTCTAGGTAGGCTTTTGGCTGACCGACCGCTTTAACTTGCGGTTCCTTGATCTGTTGAGTGAAGTCCCAGCTTCTTAAAATCAAAATTTGATTTACTCAACGCTTGCCTCTAAAATGATAGCAAGTTAGCTAGGGCTAATCCTTACTAGCACTTTAGTTAAGTCGACCCATCATTCTTATAAGGACTCCCCAGTAGTAAGAGGCACCCTCAGCTAAGGCATGAACCGGCACCTCAAACAGCTGGTTTTGTCCAAATTTGAAAGACGGAAGGCTGTTTAGACTTAATATATCATTGAGGGTTTTATTATTTTTAGTGTGACGAAAGAAATCATTTTTCTAATTTTATAAGCACGAACTATGTGATCGCACTCACAACTGGTCGTGCAAGAAATAGAAATCTCATCGCGTCACATGTTCATTTTATCTTGCATGTTTGTTTATTATTATACTATGTGATCGCGCAATAAATTACACATGCACAAAAATAATAAACCATGCAGAAATAAAACGAACACCTGATCATGAGCCGGTACTATTGGTTGATCCGTTGAGTGAATAACGGACCAACTGAAACCCTAGGGGTAAATACCTTTAGTCGCGTGGCTTGCAACTTGAATAGCAATATCTGCTCATCAATGCATCCAACTCCTGTCTGGTGCGTCGCTGTCACTTGGCACGAAATGCGTCACCGGTCGTCTCATCATTATAAAATTATACTCGCACGCAGGCGAGGGGGTCTCGGGGTATAAATATACAACTATGAGAATGGGCGCGCATGCCCTTATACATATAATGACTCTGAGACGACACGCAGATCGCCTTTTTATTTAAAATAATAATTATTACAAAACCACATGTAATAAATAATTAAATAAATAAACATACACCAGACATGCATTGGTCGGTCTCAGCTCATGATCAGTTATATACGCATTAAACTTGCGTATATTAAATAAGTGCAGAATAAAAATTAAACTTGCATTAAAATTAAAATTGAGGGCATTTTAATTGAATTAAAAATTTCACTCTAATTTTTAATCCAATATTTACGTCGTTCGGTCCCATTTAATTAATTTAATTCTAAAACTAAAATTAAATTAATTAATTAATTTAATTAATCACAAAATTAAATTAATTACGCCACATTAATTTATAAACCAAAGTTAATATTTAATTAATTTAATTCTGAACCGAAATTAAATTAATTAATTTAATTAACTTTTGATTCAAATAAAAAAAATACCCGAGCCCCAAAAACCCCGGGCAGGGCCTATGCGGGTCGGGGCGAACCTACGTTGGCCGAGTCCGGGTATTTCCGACCCCGAGCAGAAGGCCAGGCAGGGCCGCCCAATCCTGTTTCGGGTTGGGTAGACCGCTAATGCCCGTTTTGAAACTTTCCTGTGTGTATGGAGTGGCAAGGGCTTACCTCGCTGGACGGGGTCCGGACCGCGGTGGCGGCTAAAGGGAGGAGGCCAGACCATGGGCAGAGGGACTTGTCGCCTGGAGGGAGACAGCCTAACAGGGCTATCCGTGGGTGGCAGGGGCTCAAGTCAGGCTGCCGGCGCAGTGCCGCGGGAGGGAGAGGCGGCCAGAGGGGTGCCGGCCTGGTCTCGGTGCACCTGCAGGGAGGCGCTGGCACGCGCGGCCTGGCGAGAGGCCTGGTGCAGGTGCCGCGGGAGGTGGCAGCGCCGCTGCATGGGGTCTCCGTGAGGGAGGAGGGGCCTCGGCTGGCAGAGGGGGAGGTGCCTCAGACCGGTGGAGCAGCACACAGCTGCTGGAGTTGGAGCAGCAGGTGGTCCGGCGGCCTGGTGCAGCGCGGCGGAGCTGGAGCCGCGGCCTGGGCGAGGTAGGAACGTGGCGTAGCAAGGGAGAGCTGGGACGCACAGCATCAGCGGGGTGAAGTGTTGCTGCGCGCTGCTGTGTTGCAGCTCGTCGCTGCATGGGATCTCCGCGAGGGAGGGAGGATAATGGGCGCGAGGCTGTTGGAGCACCTGGATGGTGCGGCTTGGGTTGCAGCGCTGTGAGAAGGGAAAAACCCGGCCTCGGTGTGGGAGTCGGCCACGACCTGGTCGTGGGAGGAGGCTGAGCACGGGACTATAGACTTGTCTGCTGCAGCGGGCTGCTGCTGGAGTTCCAGGTGCCCCGCATCTCATGGGAAGGAGAGGGAAAAAAAAAAAAAAAAAAAAACGGGGCCTGGTCGAGGTGCTACAGTGCACCGAGA
Source organism: Viscum album (assembly GCA_963277665.1). NCBI lineage: Eukaryota > Viridiplantae > Streptophyta > Magnoliopsida > Santalales > Viscaceae > Viscum > Viscum album. Next base: position 318,568,810 of record OY728163.1, read on the forward strand.
GAGGAGGTCCAATTTTTTTTTTTTTTCACGGCCTGCACATGCAGGCCGTCCACCCCCACCCTTTATTTATTTTTTTTAATTTTGATTTTTAATGACCTGGAAAATCAGGTCCTCCCCCCCCCCCCTTTTTTTTTTTGCAAGACCTAAAAGAAGGTATTCTACCCCTTTTAGACCTGGTTTGCAGTCTTTCCCAATTTATTTTTTATTTTTACAAGACCTAAAAGAAGGTCTTCTTCCCCCTTTTTTTTTAAAAAAAACTTAAAGACTTACATTGAAGTCTTCCCTACTTTAAATATTTTTCTAAACCCTATATTAAGCTTTGGAAAAATAATAATAATATTATAATAATAATAATATTATAACAATATTAATATTATTATTATAATAAAACCAAATAATTTTATTATTATAATAATAATATAATTTAATTTTAATATCAAAACCAAATTGATTTTCGGTGAGTATTTCGTACCGAAAATCAATCTCGAATCCGAATTCGAAACTTCGGATGGCTGCAAACTGACCATCCGATATCCAATTCGGGTTCCGTCTGCGGCGTTGGGACCGTTTCGACAACCTCTTAACATTTTAATGCAAATTTAAATTTTTCTTGGCTTAAAATCGACACGCTCCCCTCTGATACCACTTGTTGGAACCGGGCGTGCAGCGGAAGCCCCAAATAAGTGGGTTTTTAAATTTTTTTTTCCACCACCGTTCGCCGTAAACTTGCCAACGTCGGTGAAGAGCAGCCCGGTCAAAGCCAAGGACCACGCGTGGAGGATTTTAAGCACAAAATTAAACCGTAAAATACCTGGTTTAAATCCGAAGGCGCGCACGACGTCTGCTCATCGTTGGCGATCGCTGCTCGAAGAATCCGAAGCCGAATTCCTCTAGATCGTCCACACGCGCTTCAAGGAATTTGCGGGAGCGCCGTTCGTCGTAATCCGGGTGCTAGCGCGGATCTGCGGCGATGCCTTCGATGCTCCAACGACCACCGCATCGCTTCGCTAGCGATGCCCGAGAGAGAGCTCCATCCGAGCTCCTTGGATCCAGAGCATCTCTCTCTAGAATGTGGGAGAGAGGAGAGGAGAGATAAACTCCATGAATAGTATTTGGCAAATGCCCCTCCTCTTCTATTTATAGTGCATAATTAAAATACCCGGTATCGCCTCGCCAGCCCCGAATACTTAACGCACTATTAACGACATTTTATGACTACTAAACTGAGCCATAAATATTATTATCATTTACTTGTAATATACTAAAATATATCACATGATAATAATTGAGTCATTAACTGGACTCGTCGCTCCCACAAATATTAATTGAACCTTGAATAATTTAATATTCGTCAATTAATATTTTTTCATGTATTTACTTAAAACTCGTAAATACATTTAATAAATAAATTCAATACTCATTATTCTAAACTCGAATAATATGAATTTATTTATTTCATTGGTGATCGTTTAACTCTGGACAAATCCCGGACCCCTGTGGTGGAGCCCACTATGTCCAATACTCCTATTCAACTGAATAGGGCAGATTCTTGAATACGCTATTGTGTGTGACCCTCTAGGCCCTTATTTCGACAGCCGTGAATAATATTCACAGACCAAGAGCGGGATCTAGCAACCCATCATGGCCCCTGAAGAAATAAGGATTGTCACAGCAGCGACAACCAACCTACGAACACGCACTGTGTAATATAATCTCTTTGTCTATAATATCTCATAAAGCAGGACGCACTCTCATGTCATCGCCCTTTTCTTGCTTTATTGTTTGTTGATGTAACTGGATGGATTTACCCTCGACTGCCATGGCCATGGTCTTATAAAGGTACTGCCATCCATATCAACATGGCCAGAGATATATTACTTCCATAACCTAGAAGCGACAAATCCTTTCTTGACCATTCAACCAATGACATGCCACCAATGACGCACCCGACACAAACTACCTCGCCACGACTTCATTGCCATGGTTTTCGTCTTTCATCAAAGTACGCGATCAAATGACATACATTGGTAATGATCTCAAGTCAGGAGACCATTACACATGATCGTAGATAGGAACATCCAATGACACCTGAAACATGTGGTGTTCCTATTGGCGGGTCAGTCCTCATGATCTCACTACTAGAGATCACCAAGTGTGAACTTCATGAGAAGAAGTCTCAATGCTTATGAGCCCCCAGCACCTGATGGTCAGACATCTACTATGTCCAATTAGTAAAATGTATCTAGACCATAGAACATATATTTAAGATTAATGTCATAGTATCTAGAGGTTCTCATTATAGCCTGGGAACTGCTATAACCTTTAGATACGAAAATTAATCTTTGGACATTACCATTTCAATAGTGGATGCAGAAAAGTCTACACTATAATGGTAAGATGACATCATGCATACCATACTGTATACACGATATGGTAATCAAAAGCACATAATAGTTGGGTCTAGGGCACCCACTATTTCAACAAAAGTGAACCTCTCAGATCCAAAAATGGTACTTCGAGAGCTCACCATAAAGCTGGTTCTCTCGGAGTGTGTCCACTACTACCTGCAAATGGTAGGCATGATCCTCCTCAGTAGTCGAGTAGATCAGAATGTCATCGATGAAGACTACGACAAAGCGATCAAGGTATGACTGGAAGATCCTGTTCATGAGTCCCATGAACACTTCTGTAGCATTGGTTACGCCGAAGGGAATAACCAAGAACTCGTAGTGGTTGTACCAACACCTGAAGGCCGTCTTCTACACATCCTCATCTCAAACTCTGAGCTGGTGATATCCATATCTAAGGTCTATCTTTGAGAACCACCATGCTCCCTTTAGCTGATCAAAGAGGTAGTCAATCCTCAGGAGTGGGTACTTGTTCTTCACGGTCACCTGGTTCAGGTGACGGTAGTCAACACAGAGCCTCAAGCTTTCATCCGCTTTCTTAGCAAACAGAATCAGGGCTGCCCAGGGAGAAACACTGGGCCAGATGAATCCCTTCCCTGCAAGTCCTCCAGCTGTACCCGCAGCTCACGAAGCTCAGCGGGATCTATCCGATATGATGGAGTAGATATCGGTGTCATCCCGGGGTACAAGTCAATGTAGAAGTCCACCTCTCTGCGAGGAGGTAGACCTGGGACATCATTAGGGAAAACATCCGCGTACTGATCCACCACTGTAGGATAAGTTGGACTTTCCACATCAATAGCTCCGAGGGTAAGGGCATCCAACTGATGAGTGATCAGCTGTACCCTCCTCCGAGTAAGTCCATCCTGTGATGCAAAGACTTACTTCTCACCGGTGAAGGTAAACCTGGTCCCATCCATGCAGACACATCGCACTTTGCGCCTAATACAGTCGATATGAGCATGGACTATAGATAACCAGTCCATACCCAAAATGACGTCGTAAGGCCTCGACGCCGCTACAAGGAGATCCCAGCTAAAGCTCTCACCTCCTAGAGTAAGATCACACTACCGGAACCAGTGCGTAATCATCGAGTCTACTCCCATAGGTGTCTCTATCCGTAAGGATCGGGCCAACAGCTCCGTCGGAATTTCCGAGCTCTGAACGAGGGCAATGGCAATGAAAGAGTGAATGTCACTTGTGTCTATAAGAACTGCAGCTAAGGTGGAGTAGACACAGATTTTACCTCGAATCATTTTCGGAGCACCATGGTCGTATGTCTCAGCTGCCTTGAGCTGAGCTCTCCCCTATCCACATGCTCCCTGCGGTCGGGGTAGACCTCCTGTTGGTGGTGGTGGTAACACCTCGTAATGTCATCCACCACCAGCTGCACGACCAACTCCTCTGCCACGTCCGCCTACTCCCTGCGGACCACCTTGATCGAACCTATGCCTCTGCCTGGGAGGTCCCTCAACTGTCTGCTGATCGTTAGTACGGCGGGTCGGACAGTCACGAGCCATGTGACCCTGCCCGCCGCAAGAGTAACATTGCCCGCTCCTGAAATGATTGGATCTATCTCGTGTGACTCGCACAACTGAACCCGTATCCTGAGGTCGTCCACAGGATGGCCTGGTCCGATTGGAACTCTATGACATCTATCTACTGCTAGTTGCAGAAGACTTCGCTGCATGTCGACTAGTGATGAGTCTCGCTGCTGGCGACTGCACAGCAAGGAAACTCTCCACTAGGAGGGCTCTCTCTAACACCCCCGCCTTCATCGGGATGCCAAGGGAGATCATCGAAGCTCTGATCTCTCGCCTGAGCCCCTGCTCAAAGGTCTGGACCCTGAAGAATGTGTCCCGCACCATATCTATGGAGTATCACGAGAGGTCGGTGAACCTCACTGAGTATTGTGCCACCGTTATGCTACCCTGCTGTAAATGATGTATCTCCTATATCCACACCACACATAAGGTGGCTAGGACAAACTCCGCCCGAAACAGGCTCTCAAAGTCTACCCAGAGGAGTGTCGCCTCATCATGCACCTGGAGCATCAGGCTCCATCATCTGCCTACTACTGCATGAAGAAGACTCATGGCAAGGATCACTATAAGGTCGGCTGGTGTCCCTACTAGTCTGAAGACTCTCACCACAGCCTCCAGCCAATCCTCAGCTGTCTGCGGGTCCATCTCACCCCTGAACCTAGGCGGCCTCTAGCGCTGGAACTCGTGCAACATGCTCAAGCGGCGTGCACTCTCTACTGCTAAGGATGGTGGTATCGGTGGCCCAATGGGTAGTGATACCGCTGGTGCCTCTGCTGTGATAGGTCCCTGCACTGAGGCCTCGTCGCTCGGTGGGCTGTCATCTCGTACAACTCTCGGAACCCTGGCTGGCTGTCTGCGTGGGGCCATCCTGAAAAGATACAGGTGCACCACGGTCAATAAGTTATACCTGGTGAGTTGACTCAAAGAGATCACAAAGAAAACTCTTGAAACACACACGCAATTAGTGTTTTCGTGCACTGAGTCGGAAATCAGAAGTCAGGGTCTTGGTGTATGGATACGTCAACCGCCGCACCAATACTGGACTCCCTGGACTGAAAACCACACTCGGTACCCTTAACACTATTGCTTCACAGTAAAGAAAGATCAGAGTTCTAAGTTTTGTGGTAGAACCGACTCTTCTGATACCAATTTTTCATGACCCGTCCCCTGGGGTCCATGCCGTAACTACCCCAAGCCCGCCTTCCATAGGCCAGGGGCTGACGACTAGCACCAAAGGCGTAAATCCCTTAACAGGGAAGGAATTGCCTTTATAACTGAAAACACATACAACAGAGTACACAGTTGGATACAAAAACACTAAGTAAACCTGTATAACAAGAGAGTGCTGAAAAGTAAAGGGTCTGGAAATACAAGACCAACTGTAAAGTATAAGTACAACTGAAAAGGACAAAACAACTGAAAGGTCAAAAGCAGCTCCTGGATCGTCCAACACGGATCCTACCTGAAGGGTAGGTATAGATAGCCTCCTCAGCACTCCACGTCCGTCAGTCTCCTCCGGGTACCGACTCGTCGTGAGGTCCACCTCTGGGTACCGCCCAGTCCTCATACACTCAGCCTCGGTCAGCGCTGTCCGTCGTCTGCATCCAACACAACAAGGTGCGGGCATAGCCCGTGCAGGGGTGAATATAACGATACTCAGTAGGGACCTCGAGACCACCAAGGTCTCTCAAAATCCAAAAAGGACAAACCAAAGAGTATGAAATCAACAGATAGCCACTACTTAGGTATATTCCCATACATATACCTAAGTTATCAAGTAACCCATCTCAATCATGAGGAAAACACAGAAGTCACTAACTCAGCTCACACAAGTATACAAATTATGTAGATAGAGAGAGATGATCAGATGCAGCCACTGAAAAATCTAAGCTGTCAGACCCACATAGGATCCTGGACCAGTAGTTAGAACTGTTGGACTCACACAGGATCCAGGAACAGTAGTCGGAGCTGTTGGACCCACACAGGATCCAGGACCAGCATTTAGAACTGTCGGACCCACACAGGATCCATGAAGAGTAGTCGGAGCTGTCGGACCAACACAGGATCCAGGACCAGCTATTCTGTCGAACCCACACAGGATCAAGGAACAAAATTCAGAACTGTCGGACCCACAGAGGATCCATGAACAATCGTCAGAGCGCAGCCAGCCACAGGGTTTCCACAAAGCATGCCTGATTCCGGGAGGATCTGCTCCTCAAGCTAAGATTCGATACGTCAACTGCCACAAAGTCCCATGAAGAAGTATCTCAAAGGTCTGCCTCGTCATAGGGGTCTCAACATAACAGACGACGCGTCAATCGGACACCCGGTCTGTGAGTTATTAGCCTTTTAGTCCCGGGGGCCTGGTTGGATCCGTGCACGATCAAACCTGACCGTATCTCAACATTACCCCGGAATCCAGTGGGGTATACTCAAAGGGACCGTTGTGCTCTAGAATACCAGCGCCGCTGACGGTTCGTCAAATGGTCGTCTGGTGCCGAAGATATGTCCAAAGGAAGTAAATGGGTCAGTAGTGGGCCCGGGTCCAGTTCGACCTGGTCGGACCGACTCGGCCCAACCCAGTCTGGGCTGACCTGGTCTGGGTCGACCCGGTCAGACCTGTTGGGTTTGGCCCGGCCCATTGGGCGGGCCAGCCTGTTAGGTTTGGCCCGGTCCGCTGGGCCCGACCCAATGGACTGCGAGGGCGGTTTGGCCCGGACGTCGCCGTGTAGGCGGCTCGGTCCGGAGGCCAGAGTCGGTTCGGCCAGCACCACACGAGGCACGTCTCGGGAGGCTCGGCCCGAGAGGCCGATTCGGTTCGGCCAACGACGCCGAGAGGGAGGCTGCGGGCCGGCGCGGGAGGCCGGTGCGGCTCGGCCAAGTAGGCCTGGTGGCGGCCTGGGCAGGCCGGTAGGGCGGCCGGGTCGGCCGGGGGGCAGCCTGGGAAGGCCGACGGGGCAGTCGGGCAGGCCGGGCGGCGGCCTAGGTAGGCAGACAGGGCAGCCGGGCAAGTCGGGTAGATCGGCGGGGCGTACGGGAGGCCTCGGGTAGGGCGCGCGTGAGGTGGCAGGCAGGCTGGGCATGGCGCGTGGGAGGCCGCGGGTAGGGTGCGCAGGAGGCCGCGGGCAGGTCGGTAGGGCGCGGCAGGCCGCAGGCAGGCAGGCGGCGGTGCGGGCTGAGGTTGCTCGATCGGTTCACTGGCGGACGACGCAGAACACTGGAGCACCGCGAGTAACACGATTCGTAGAGGCCGCGCGTAGCGCAACCTTTGTCGTCGCCGCCTTCGTCCCCTTATTGTTGTTATGTCGCCATGCCGAAGAACGCCACAAGAAGGAAAATCGACGGAGGATGTCGAGCCATGTTAGGTTGGCCTGTATCCTCTGCGTTTATGGTGATAGAAAACGGTTCATAAGAATGAAACTCAACAACCTTCATTATCCAAAAAGGAGGGAAGAACAAGGCACTCAAATGAATTTAATCCCCCTACCTTTGATTCGCCGTTCGTCATTCGTTGACGGAGTCACGAAAGTTAGTCGTTGAAGACGTATCACGATGGTTGAATCTTCGAGGAAAAAGTCGAAGAAGGATCGGCTTTTTTCGTTTTTCATTCTTCGTTGGGAGGGGCGTTCTTCATTGGAGAACTCCTTTTCTTCCAAGTTCTCCTCTTTCCAAGCTCCACCAAAGTGAATATGCCAACAAAATAATAGATTGTAATTTCCTATTAATTTGTTTGCAAATTATTCAAATTGACTAATTAATTAGGTAGGCTTCCCTTAATTAATGTGAAAGGTTGGCACAAATTAAATAAAGGGGAGTTGAAGAGGTTCCCCTATATTAATTGGAGTTTGAGATTTTCCCCACTTTAATGGGGAGTTTCAAGGCGTTAAGATCCCAGGTGGTCCCCAACTCATTTATCCTCACATGGTAGGTTGAGTTTGGGTGGGGCCCACCACCATAACCTCTCATGTGAGGTTAAGGTGCGGTGGTCCCACCTTCAACCTCCATGAGTAGGTTTTAACCACCACACACCAAAAGGCGACTCAAATAAAATAAAGTGTAACTTTATTTTATATTTTTTCCATGAAAACCCAAAATCTAACTTTTATTCTCGACCAACTGCCATCGAGGTTAAAGTCTCCTTAAACGAATACCGACACTGCGAGTTCAACGGTGCCCTCAGATTTCAATTCTGAGCACCGATTCAAAAGTTATAAAATCTTGCTCATACGTTTACTGAACGTACCTGAACAAAACTTCAGAAATTGATTCCGGGCACATCGGGCCTCGGAATCACGCGCCGTCAATTTTCACGGACTCGTAAAATTCCAATGTATTTAAGAAAAAAAAAATTCATGGAATTTATGGGTCTTTACACTCATGGTAAAACAATGCCCTGAGCGATACTTGGTCTTTCAGAAGATTGCCTTGGACGGACTCGGTGATATTGGGTAATTTGAAGGATGTATCGTAGCGATACCTTTGGGATGAGCTTGAACTCCAACTCTCAACTTGAACATATTAATAATGATGCACTGAAGGTTTACGTTAATGCCGGTTTGAGTCTCTTGAGAATTGTGATGTTTTTCTGGTATCTTGAAACACGCATTGTTGACACATAATTTAGACTCCAAGTTAAAGCATAAGCTTGGGGTATGCCTCCTCTCTTTTTTTACTTTATTTTTCTCAGGCTTCTATATATGTGTACATCCTTCTTCCTATAGGTACTTTATTTAGACTCTCGGGTTAAGCCGAAGTAGGTGATGTGATATGGGTACCAATATGGATCGAACCTAGTTACACTTATTTAGTTTGTCTATTTAAATGCTTGCATTTATTATATAATGTTATACTGCTTTTGTTTATTGCACGAAATGGAAAGGTTTAGACACTCTGGGTGCCAGACTACTAAGATTTTATCTCACACCCCTACTCGGGCGTCCTTTCCACCCGAGTAGATTATATGATCGTATGCATTGATAAAGGGAAGCATGCTGCTTCCGATACTTGATTGTTTCTTACTGCTCAGGATGGAGACTGGGGGCAGGGGACTGAGCCTTTCTTGTGATGCAGTTGACACACTTTGTGTCTTTTCATTTCAGTTGATAGAATTCTTGTATTCCAATTTTTCAAACCTTTACTTTAGTATAGACATCATAGCATGAAATCATTTTGTATATGGTTTTATTTATCATCTTCTGCACATATTATGTATTCAGTTGGGATTATTTATTTTCTTATGCTACAATTTTCTTATTTACATGCTTCCGCTATTTGTTATAAATTGTTTCTTCTTCCGCTGTGTATTATCTATTACCTATGAGGGCATAGTCTCCCCCACAAACACGTTAAAAAGGGTCTCGCTGCTAGTCGGCAGCCTCTGACGTTTATGGAGATGCTCTTGAGGTCATGTGACCCACCGGTCCGACCACCATCTTAGAGGTGAGTCAGGTCAGGACGTTACACAAATCCCTCGGAAGAACCAACTATAATGAAGGAAACTCTTTGGGAAGATGTAAAGGCAATGTTATGATATAATTTCTCTATTTTACTAAAAAATTATATAATAAAACGTTGATTTAATTTTGATTATTACCTGCAGAGTTCATTTATTTTAGAAGATTTTTTTCCGTCTTTCATACTTTTCTGCACCAAAACTTCAATAGAATTCTTCTACCTCAAAATCTTTTCACCCCTATAGTGTTTCATTTATTACTTTCCTTCAAGTTCTCTCTACTACTTTTACAAGAAGAGCAATGATGCTGCCTCTGGTCAATCACAAAGGCAATCTTGATGTTTGCATAGTAAAATCATTGTCCATAAAATTAATGTATTTTTCATATTCATGTTTTATTTATTTATTTTTAGTATTACTCACATAAGAATTGTTTTATTATATAGGTGGATTTTTTTTGAGTTGGGGTGATATGCCCATCTTTCATGTCTTTCTGCACCAAAACTTTTGCAGACTTCTTCTCCCTCAAAACCTTTTCACCCCCTTGCAGTATTGGCATTTATCACTTTCCTTCAAGTTTCCTCCACTGCTCAATCACAAAGGTAATCTTGATATTTGCATAGTAAAACCATTGTCCATATAATTAATCTCGATTCATAAGTCATTTGTGATGTGTAGAAATTGGTCTTACATCAAACCGATACACGATGTGATCAGTGCGATTCAAAGTACATGTTCCCATTTTAAAATGGTATTTTAGTAAAAAAAACAAGTGACATACTCAAAACTGAGGAAACACTTTTAGATTGTTTTGATACTTTAGGAAAATGACCCATAAGTCATTTGAGATGTGTATGAATTATTTTCACCTCAATCCGATGAACGATGTGACCAATATGACCTCAAATGTATCTTTTTATTTAAAATTGACATCAATTTTAGTAAAAAGGATAACTGACCTATTCAAAATCGAGAAAATGTATTCATATTGTTTTGATACTTTTTGAAAATGATCCATAAGTCATTTGTGATATGTAGGAATCAATCACGGCTCAATCTGATACACGATGTGACCGGTATGACTCAATGTGTTCGTTATTAGTTTAAAATCGACAGTTTAGTTTAAAAAGTGTCACTCATTGAAAACCAAGAAAACACACTCAATTTTTTTTGATAATTTAGGACATCAATTTGTAAGTCATTTGTGACGTGTAAGAATTAGTCTTACATCAAACTGATACACGATGTGATCGGTATGAGTCAAAGTGCGTATTTTCAGTTTAAAATGACATTTTAATAAAAAAGACGAGTGACATACTCAAAATCGAGTAAACGCATTCGTATTGTTTTGATACTTTATGAAAACAGACCATAAGTCATTTGGGACATGTATGAATCATCCACACCACAATCCGACATACGGTGTGACCGGTATGACTTCAAGTGCGTCTTTTTATTTAAAATTGACATCAATTTTAGTAAAAAGGACAATTGACCTACTCAAAACCAAGAAGACACATTCATATTATTTTGATACTTTAGGAAAACGATTCATAAATCATTTTTGACGTGTAGGAATCAACATCACCTCAATCTGATGCACGGTGCGACTGGTATGACTCCAAGTGTGTCTTTTTATTTAAAATTGACTTCAATTTTAGTAGAAAGGACAACTGACCTACTCAAAACAGAGTAAACACATTAGTATTATTTTGATACTTTAGAAAAACGATCTATAAGTCATTTGTGACATTTAGGAATCAGCCGCATCTCAATTCGATACACGATGTGCCTGGTATGACTTGATGTGCTCGTTATCGGTTTAAAATCGATATTTTAGTTCAAAAAGTGTCACTCACTAAAAACCGTGTAAACACACTTGGATTGTCTTGATAATTTAGGAAAACGATTCATAAGTCATTTGTGACATGTAGGAATCAGTATCACGTCAAACCGACACATGATGTGACCTTTATGAGTCAAAATGCGTGTTTTTAGTTTAAAATGATATTTTAGTAAAAAAGACAAGCGACATACTCAAAACCGAGTAAACACATTTAGATTGTTTTGATACTTTAGGAAAATGATCCATAAGTCATTTGAGACGTGTAAGAATCAGACACACCTCAATCTGACGTACGATGTGACCGATATGACTCAAAGTGCATCTTTTTCAATATATAAGTGGTATTTTAGTTTAAAACGCGCATCACATCGCCAAAACCGAGCAAATGAGCCTAAATTGTTTTCTCATCATTCTATCTGTTATTACTTAATTGATTTCCTTATAATTTTTATCTTATACTTATTTAGTTAATTTTCACAGAGATAACGCTTGAAGACGAACAAGAAATGGTATGACATGCAAGAATTAACCGCAATTCAATCTGATACATAGTGTTCCTGGTATGACTCAATGTTTAGTTTAAAATTAACAATTTTTATTAATTTATTTCTTTATATTATTACTAACATGAGAATTGTTTTCTTATACATGTGTGTTTTTTGCTCGAGCAGGGGTTAAGATCAAAAGACAAAAGAACACTGATGTTTTTTAATGTATGTAATAATTTGTACTTATGTAATTGTATAAATCAATGTTTGACATGACTATAATATAGTATTTTTTCTTGTATTTTTGTTGTAGGTTTTATTTCTTTTAAATTCTGTATTGATACTTGATTTTGCTGATTTTGTGGTGTTTTTGGTGTTAGAGTGTGTTGTTACACCACACTGCACTAGTGTTGCAGTGTGCTGTTGCAACACACTCCAGCATGCCCCTTTATCAATGCTTTTAGAAGCGCTAAAAAATATTATGGCTTTTAATCTCGCTTCGGTAGTCTACGATTCTCTAGCGCTGATAAAAACAATTTTTAGCGCTGTTAAAGGCCTATTTTTAGTAGTATTTTCAGAAATCGAACTTGCCTATAGAACACCATGGTCATGGATTTATTTAGGCTATATCGTTTCTATCGAAGGACCTGAGATATCGACTTTAATTAAAAAATATAAGGGATAAATTATTTCTCGCATTATTCATTAATAAAATATTACTCGTGACGCACCCGACGTATCCCACCTCACCGCGAACATATGTCGTCACGGTTTTCATCAATACATCAAAGCACGTAACTTATCACACATTAATAATAATATTAAAGTCTAAGGACCAATACATACATATGCGGATTGAAACATCCAATGACACATATAAATGTAGATTTTCTACTGGCGAGTCTCGTTCTCGTAATATCCTATATAGGATATTACTAAGGACATATCACATGAGAAGGCGTTTCAAAGTCCAATGAGTCTTCACTTCTGATAACTTGTATCATTTATGTCCCCCAAATAATTGTATTCGGCTATAGAACATATATTTAAGAATACTATTGTGACACTTTTGAGTTCTAATCATAACGGGGAAATGTTGTGACCTTTCAGTGCGACAATTACTTTTAGGACATTATCATATACTATGTTATGCAGAAGAACAATTACGATGTGATAAAAAATTTATTAACATTCAAAAAAATGAATGTCGGTTATCATAAAGTACATAAAAGTTGGTTTTATGGAACCAACTCCAACATACCCCTCTTCCATATGGTAAATGTTTCCACTATTTATATTCTGACACTTACTCTCTATTTCTTATGTTTCACACACAAACACACACATACACACATACACACACTTGCACGCGTGCACACACCTGCACATGCATGCGCGCGCGCACATGCACACGCACGCGCACATACACACACAATTTCTGGTTTTGCTTAGAGGATTTCTGAGTCATAGACTCCATCCTGTTAGATGCTTATGGATTGGGTTTGGTGTTGGGGTTGGAAGATGGTCATGGGTCACACAGAGATCATCGGTTAGACGTTTAGCTTTTCTTTTGTTTACTTGGTATCGTGTGTGTTTTGGCCCATCTAGCCTTCTATATCTTGAGACGTCCATTTGGCTTTTTATTTTCATCTCATGAATTTTATTTAGATGTTTATGTTTTGTTATGCCCTGTTTGTTTTGTTTGTGATTATTGATTTTACATGGACGTCCAACTTATGAGTGAGTCATGCCAGATTTCCAATGGATTTTCACCTTATCTTTATCATTGTGGTTGGGAAAAATCATTCCCATGATCTTTTATTTGATGCATTAGTGTTTTTCGTCAACCTAAGATGATCAGGAATGCACCTAGGGTGATGTCGCGGGCCGAATCAGGTGCTCAGATCAGGGGTCACTCAGATTGGTTGGTGACAATGTTTCTCAGATGTCTTTCTTCCCGCAGCTTCAATATGTTTCTTCTCTTGCAATGAGGTTCAAATCATGTTTTTTTAGAAGATTTTCTAGGAAGTTAATGCGGCGATCAAATTTTTGACTAAGTTATCCTTAGGTTTTGGGGAAAACATTGTTTGGGTGGGGGATTTCCCATATGAAAACTGTATGTAAACCATGTTTTGGGCCTGAAGGTTGGATTTATATTAAAAAAAACTACCAGTTTGATGAATTTGTCGTCCCAATGAAATTCACCACACACTTAAACTGAGAAGTTAAACACATGCCAAATGCATGTTGTGGTCATAAAAAATTAATATTAACGAGTCATATGCAATAAGACTAAACCACATAAATATTGTATTGTTACTTGTTTGTTAATTTTATATTTTTTGGTGCACACTTTTGCAACTTCTAGGAATCTAAACATGTTCAGTTTTGCAAACTAACAAATTTTGTAGAGTTAGGTTTTACATCGACTCTAAATGAATTAACTTTGACCTAGATTCATGCAATTCAAAACTAGGCTCAAGTTGAGTTACATTTTAAAAACCAAGTGTACTTTTTAAAACATTTTATAGTTAAATGTAATTTATGTAATATACAATCATCATTCAATGTGATTACAAGTATAACATGCAAATGTATATTAGTTATTCAATGATCAATGTGTTAATAGATTAAGACAATTTAAATATGCAATAATTCAATACAATTAATACTAGCAAGTATAATTAGGCCCTTGCCATATACCTATGCTTGGTGTGGTTCACGGTTCTTGCTTTTTTATTTGCATATGGTCTTGCTGAGTTTGAGTTGTAAGTGGTTATTTCTTTTGGTAGCACAAATCAAAACAAGGACCGCTTTTCTCAACACATGGAAATGGTCAACACTGGCAATGATGAAAAAAGGCCGGACTTGCAGCTGCTTCCAGTTTGTTGGCAGTAGAATGATTATAACAATGTTATGGTGTCGGTAGAGCCAGTTGATTCAACCATGGATTTTTTAATTCATGGGCTCCCTTTGAATCTGTTTGCAGGGCTATGCTCAGAATTCATGTTTTGATGCAACTGCATGCTTTTTGGACAACCATATTTGAAATTCTTGTGTTGTGGTTTTGTAGAAACTGACCTAAACTGTGCCCTATCTTTCATACATTTGAACACTTAAAAACATACAAGTTAAACAAATTTAATGTTGTTTCCCGGTGCAATCCTATGGTGGCATGTGGTTAACAATTAGTATCACCTTTATATGTTCTCATGGTTGTCATCCGGGCTGGGTTTGAAAAGTGATTTTTTTTTAATTTAAGTGCAATTGTTTTTTCAGAAACTGGACAAACACCATTTTTTTTTCAAACTACTCATCACAAATGACAAGTGCTACAAATACCTTTTAATAAGTGTTTTCAACCACAACCTGTTCTCTTTTAATCTCCCTTAGATACCGGGGGTCGATTTTTGTGCAACTTTAATTCATGGGTTTCGTTTTAATCTGCTTGTAGCTATGCTCACATTATGATGTTATTTTGTGCTTTTTGGACAACTACATTTGAAATTTTTGTGCACTGATTATTGTAGCGGTTCCAATCAAACCTTGTGTAGAAGGAAAGAAAAACCGCAACGATAAAGAGACACTGTCCCACCTGATCAGCTAAGTGAAATCACCCCACTGCACTGCTCATACTAAGATACTGTTAAGGCACTCATCACACAATCCTCAGCTGAGGATACTGAGTTTGTATTACTGAATAAATTGGGAGGTACGGAGGGGATGTTACCAGTCGAAACAGAAACAGCAGAGAAGAAGAGAAGATAATATTCGGGAGACTCCTTGGATCTCCCGCCCCAAGCCCTTAAGCCCCTTCGAACAAAATAACTGCCTGCCTCCTCAATTCCCTCCTGTCTGTTTCTTTATAATAGAATTCACTCGCTCACCTCCCTCTACTTGTAATCCAGCTGGCATAGTTAAACTAACAGCACCCCCTCTCTCTTCCGGAATGACATCCTTTCCCCTCCTTGAATACACCTTCTAAGTCTCAGGTAAACCAAGTGCTCTACTAGCTACCCGACATGCATTAAAAGAAACAAAAGACTTGCATGCATTTTTCTCTGCCCCCCAATTTTGCTATAACAACACTTAAACAAAAGACTTGCATGCATTTTAGAATCATCGGGGACAACAACTCTTTCTCTCAAACAAAGCAAGCCTGGATGCCATTTTTCATTTCAGCCTCCTGTTTTTTAGCTTCGATGATGTAGTTTTCTTGAGCTTCTTTTTGAATATCATCCTGCCAAAAGTCAACCATAGGAGTATAAATATTATAAATGACTACACTTTTGGCCCTGCCAGACAAGGAGTTGGCAGCTAAATTTTTGCAACCTAGATGGTAAATGTTGGAGTCTGCATCTCACATCGGGCTTGAGGTCTGGTGTGGTCTTAATTATTCATTATAAAAGAACCCCAAAATCTCCTTTAGAGAGTACACCTTGGGGGTTCGGTCTCTCTCATTTTATCATTTTACATGGTATCAGAGGAAACCTAATCTCGAACCCTCCCCCCTTTAGATATTTTTTTTCCAACCCTATATTTTTCTAGGTTTTCCCCGTGGGGGGCGGCGGCCTCCATGGCCAGGGAAGAAGGTCCTCTGCCGTCGCCCCCCCTGCCGGCTATCCCTTCCAACCGATGGATCTCACAGCGGCCCTCCGCCTTCCCGCGGCCTCTCTTCCCGACGGTGTCCCGATCCTGGCCCCGTCTTCCGCAGCGGCGCCCTTCCCGAGGCCTCTCGTCCTGATCCCGGCTCTCGTTCGACTCGTGCCTCCCGTTCCCGTCTGCTCCTCCACCCGACAGCGGCCCTACGTACTGCCCGAGCAGATCCCTCCCGGCCTTCATCGCTCCAGCACGTCGGATCCTTCCTCCCGTCGTGATCCTTGCGCGGCTCCCGACGACTCGGCTCCTGACTCCCGTCCTGCCTCCTTCCGTTGCCCCTGGTGGATCGGCTCCCGACGGATCTCTCCCAGCCGGCCTTTGTCCGCAACCCCTCTTCCCGACGGCTTTCCCTCCCGACGTCGCCCTCCCTCCCGCTGCACTCCAGGCGGCCCTCCTCTCGCCTTGCCTCAGATCCTTGCGCCTCTGGCTTCCGGATCCCTGTGCAACTCTCGGCCCCTGCAACGCCATCGTCCAGGCGTAGCTCCTTCGTTGCGAAGCAGCCCGTCGCCCCGGCTTCCTGTGCGCCTGATCCTTCGGTGCCCTCCTGCGATCCCGACGGCAGGCCGTGACGCACTCCCGCGGCGCACTCCTCTCGCGTCTCCTCCCCTGCCGGCATCTCCCTCCCGATGACTCCCTCCCCTCTCCCTTTCGGAGGTTCTCCTTCCTGCCGGACGACCTCCCCTCTCTATGCGCCAGCTCCGATGGCTCTGCTGTTGTCCAGCGGCTCCCTCGTTGCGCGTCGCCCTGCACGACGCTTCTTGCGCTGCTCCTTCCATGCCGACCTCTCTCTGCAGCAGCCCCCCCTCCTCCTGTGCTCCTCTTCCGGCAGCCGGCTCCAGTTTCTCCCAGCGGCTGCCCTGCTTCCTGTTTCGGATCTCCGGCACCTTCTGCGGAATCCCCGCCTCCCGGCATCTCCCGACGACTCCCGACAGCTGCATCCCTGTCCTCCGGCACGCCCTTGGGCTTCCTCCACCGTGGCACAACACTTCGACCGCCTCGGACCGAGCCCTATGGCGCCGCCAGATCCCGCAACACTTCTGCGGAATCTCCGCCTCCCGTCGTCGGCCCCGCAAGTGCGGTTTTGCCAGTGCTAGTGTGGATTTCCCAGCGTTTCATCGACTGGACCCACTGGTGCGGCATTCCTGGCGCTCCGTCAACTGGTCTATCTGAGTGGTTTCTTCTGCTGCGCCCGCGACATCATCCATCCATCATCGTGAGGGGGAGCTGCTGTAACGACCTGAAATTTTGAATAAATTTTGTTTCCTAACTTTGTGTGTTATTTTATTTTATACTCAACAAAACTATTTCATTTAATAAAATGAGTATAATTAAAATAAGACTGTTGGTTTTCGACTGTTATATGTCCGTTGGTCAATATAACAGTTGGAAACTAAATGTTGCGATTATTGTCTATAAATACAAGTGATCTTGATTAATTAATATAGAAAGAAGATTTGATGGCCCCATCCAGTAGTCTCGGGCCGATTGAAGCCCATCTGACGGAACTCGGGAAGGAGGTAACACCTTTGGACTTTGCTCTGGACCAAACCCAAGCCGAACTTCATCGTGTGAAGCTGGAACATAATCGCCTTCGCGATAAGTTTAAGCTGATAGAAATCACTACTCGAGGAATGTTGGTCGAGTCGCCCCAAGATTTTATCACCCTAACACACCTTACTCTTAGGTCCTATGCTGGTGTTATAAGGGGTTATGTAACGAGACCGTAACTGCCTTGTGTAATCCTTTGATTTAAATAAAAATTATGATGTCTTGTTATGGTGAAGTTTGTGAATTTTCAAATGTCTGGATAAATATAGTATGCATATTGTTGATGAATTCTAGAAAAAGAATATTTTAAAATATTTATGTACACCTTAAATAATTAATAATGTGTAATGATTTTCAAAAAATTGTCTTCTACTGTTGTGTTCAGTATGAAATTTAGAGTCTAATAAGATCAACTTCATTTTTGATGAATAATAAATTATGAATAGTGTTTTGACGCTTATGATTAGTAATGTGATCAAATGGATTAAGTAACCTCACTTAAGAAAATATTAATATAATCTAGGCATACTACCACAAAACTGGGCAATGCCAGCGCCACCCTTTATCAGCGCTAACGAAAAAACTCTGATAAAGGGGGTACCTTTATCAACGCTAAAAAAAGTGCTGATAAAAGTACCCCTTTATCAGCGCTTTTTTAGCACTGATAAAGGTACCTCCTTTAACAGTGCTTTTTTTAGTGCCGTTAAAGGGTACCCCTTTATCAACGTTTTTTTTTCAGTAGCGCTGATAAAGGGTCTACTTCCAAAAAAAATTTATTAAAAAAAATTTATTAATATTTAAATAGATAGATATAGTTATATTGATATAAATATAATATATATTTTTTAAATATAATTTTAAATATATTTTAGATAAGTATAAATATACAATTACACTTAATATATAAGATATTTAGTGAAAATGGATTATAAAAAAATTAAAAAAATATTTTTAATTAATAATTTGCTAATTATTATGGAGTAATAGTCATTTAATAACAATTTGAAGACTAAAAAAATAAAAAAAATTAAAAAAAGATCCAAAATATGTTGAAAACGCAACTCAAACTTCAAACAGTCATAACTTTTGATCCGGGTGTCCGTTTGAGCTCTACCACATATCAAATTGAATTCTGCGACGAGCTCTACACCATTGTGACTCGCGGGATCTCGATCAAGGTTTTTTCGAGGCCAAAAAAGGCCCAGAAGGCCTCCAAAACTGAGTTTTTAGTCGGGGTACCCCGATTTTTTAACATTTTGTGGATTTTCAGGCTCGTTTAAGGGGGTATTATTGGTTTTTTTGTTGTGGGGACTGAATTTATTCCAAGGTATTACATTCATATTGATATTATGTCTTTGAAATTTTATTGTTTTTTATAATGCACTGCAATTTATAATCAAATATATAACAACATGTACATATTTTTTATATATTCACACCTAAAAATTTAATTATAAATATAAATAATAAAATATATTTACACATAAAATATATTAGCTTTATCTAAATAATAACTAATATTCATTTTATTTAAAATACAAATATATGAATATTTATATACCTATATATTAATCTAACTATATATATATATATTAATATAACTACATATATATATTAATATAACTATAAATATATATATTAATATCACTATAAATATATATATATATATATATATTAATATAACCATATATTTATATTAATATAACTATAAATATATATTAATATAAAATATATATTACTATACGAATAAATATAACTAAATATATATATAAATAAATAGATATATCACTAATAAGTGAAAAAATCAATATAGGGGAGTGGCAAAGGCTTCAGGCGCGCAGGGGGGGAGGTCTCGAGATCAAATCTGGGTGGAGGCAGGGACACGCGCGCATGGGTGAATCTGGGGCTAGCGCTGATAAAGGGTGGAGGGGTGCGTGCGGGCGCTGGTGGGGGGCGGAAAAGCGCTGTAAAAGGGGGGCTCAAGTGCTATAGAAGCCACCCGATTGGCAGGATTTTTTAAATTTTTTAAATTTTTTATTTTTTTAACTTTTATCAGTGCTTTTTTTGAACGCTGATAAAAGGGGTCTTTATTAGCACTTTTTGGAGCGCTGATAAAGGGGACCCCCCCTTTATCTTCGCTGACTTTAATAGCGCTTTTTTAGCGCTGTTAATGACCATTTTTAGCGCTGATAAAAGCCGTATTTGTAGTAGTGGCACCTTGATTAAGTAATATGATTCAATAAAATAGATAAATAACTCTTCCAGAAAGTAATGTTTAAGTATTAGTTTTTTCAGGTGAATAGTGTTTTTTATTTTAAAATTAAATTAAAAATATTTATAAAAATATTTTTATAAAACGGAGTTCATTTTTGAATTCAGAGCATCGATATTAGGTTAAGGTAAATTTTTGGGATTTTTCTGAAACAGTTGAATTTTCAGTGAACAATGTTTTTATTTAAAAATTAAATTAAAAATATTTAGAAAATTATTTTTATAAAATGGAGTTCATTTTTGAAATCAGAGCATTGATATTTGGTTAAGGTGAAATTTTGGGATTTTTTTGAGAAAGTTGAATTTTCGGTGAATAGTGAAAATACAGATTTTGAGTTTCGGGTGTTTAATGACATCATTAAGGATGTAATAATTATGAAATAATTCTGGTCGACCTATGAATAGTAAGATAAGGTATGAGGTTTCCCAAGTGGCCAATACCATGGGCAAATACCATGGGCAAGTCCATGGTTTTTCCAATTCCACCGATGAGGTGTCCCTTGGCAATTAATGCTTTGTCCCCTCACTTCCCCTATAAATAACAAGCCTTTCCCTCATTCATTTCATTTCCAAATCCTCTCCAATGAAGTTCTGGTCTCTTTACCTCCCAAGGAGTCCTCCCAAGGTGCCCTCAAGCCTCCAAGGTCCCGACCTTTGAGTTTTAGGACTTACGTTTTAAGGTAAGGGATCCTACCTCTCTCTTTCTTTTCAAGTACTCTCTTTTATGACATTTCTTTTATGCTCCATGTTCTTATGTTGGAGGATGTTTTTTTATATTCACCTTACTGTAATTTGTTTTTTCATATGATGAGAGACCCCCCCTTACTCCCATCAATTCATTTTAAGAATTTTTAAGTGGCTCCGTCAGGTTGCCGATTTTTTGTAAGGGATTCTTTCACTCTTCCCATTTTCAAAGTTCTACTTTCATGTCAAGTATTTCAAGTTTCCTTTTTCCATGTTGGGGTATGATATTTATATTCATCATACTTTCCTTTTATTTTCACATGATGATAGACCCTATTTAATCTCATCAATTCATTTTTTTTGAAGTTTTAAGTGACACCATTAGGCTGCCGAATTTTTCATAAGAGAAATCTTATTTTTGTCTTCCTTTCAAGTTTTTAATTTCATATGATATGTCCTTCAAATTTCAATACCATGTTCTTATATCCTTTATATTTTGTCCCCCTACTGTTTTATGGATCATTTATGAGTGGGTGACCCATGTCCCCTCTCTTTTCAATGTTTTCTAAAACCCTGTAACATAGCCGTTATGCTGCATAATTTTCGTCTCAAAATGTCTTTTTATTTTTCTCAAATTATTTTATTTTATTAAGTGAATACTCAAAGATCTTTCTTCTACAGGGGTATTCACATATATATCAAAATTTTCTATTTTAATTCTGGGATTTACATACATGAAACCCGCTTTCCTTTTCCGTGGGTTTAAAGTGACATAAAGATCATGTCTTTAAAGCAGTTTTTAAAACGTTATGATTATGAAATGAAACCCATTTCTTTTATGCTATATGGGTTATTTATGAAATGTTGATGATGATATATGTGACTCACATGATAATAAATACAAATTAAGGGTGCGTCCTGATAGCGCTCCAATGCATTGGGTAAAGACTTAATCTCTAGAGATGACCATTTTAACGATACCTTGGTGAATAACCTTGGTAATTTTTTAATGACACCTTGGGGATGGACCTTGGTGATACGGAAATGATTGTCTAAGTTAAATGTTGTCGCCAAATCTTTAAATTATGAAACATGTTATTTTTATTATGATATACCTCATGATCTCTTTCTCATGCCTTAAAGTTATTTATCATGACTTTATTGATGTATCTCAAGTTCACATGTAAAATGTTTCTCTTGTTTTCCTTACTCGGTCTTCTACTCACCCATTCCTTTGATGTATACTCCCAGGTTATGAGATGATGTAATGAACTTAGGATGAACAATTAAGAAGCCTTACAAGTGGTTTAGAAGAATGTTTATGTTGCTTTCATGTATTATGATCCTAATTTCCAAGACAATAGACTTTAAAGATCCTCTGTTTGTAAAATGTAATGAAAAGTTATAAATATTAAAAAGGCGGGATGCTATAGCTGCGATCGTGAGGGAGAGCAGCAACCTTGCAGTTTTATCTTTTATTTTGTTTTGTCTTGTTTTGTCATCAAGCTGGGTATGTCTAGCTTGAGGGGGAGTGTTTGCAGTCTGTTGATTGTTTTGTCTTCATTGGTTGATTTGTTTTTTCTTTATGTGTTCAAGCTAGGTTCACCTAGCTTGAGTGGGAGTGTTGGAGTCTGCATCCCACATCGGACTTGAGGTCCGATGTTGTCTTAATTATTCATTATAAAAGAACCCCAAAAGCTCCTTTAGAGAGTACACCTTGGGGGTTCGGTCTCTCTCATTTTATCATTTTACAGTAAACAATATCACATTCAAAGACTAAAAGTTTGGCTACCCTTTTTTGTTGTTCCTGGAGTCACCATCCCTTGATTTCATAACTATTTGTGGCTGATTTGATCTGTTTGAATTTAAAATTTTTCCCCCAATGAATAAGGCCACCACACTCGAATGACTTCAATTATTACAAACATGTCCTTAGTATAGGCAGACCATTCTTTTTTCATCACCCCAAGTGCTCGACTTATAAATGCTATTGGCCTACCTTGCTGTAATGGTACTTCTCCAATTCCATCTCCGGATTTGTCAGTTTCAATGCTGAGGGTCTCATTGAAGTTTGGCATGAACAGGGTTGGAGTTATAGTCATGCCCTACTTTAAAGAAAGAAAGATTGTTTTGCTTCGTCATGCCACTTGTTTTCTCCTTGAGAAGATTAGTGGCAGGGTGTGCTTTCCCATTATCTTTCACAGACCTTTCGTAAGAATAATAGCTAGACAGGGCCATCTTGCTAATTTCGCAATTTTTACGTATCTTAAATGCTTGAAATGCAACTCTCATGTAGGACTATAAATCAAAATATCATTAAAGAAAACAAAAATAAATATCTGAATGTAGGTCCAAAACAGAAAGTTTCCGATAGCGTGAAAGGGTGAAGGAACATCACATGATCTAAAAGGGATCACCAAATATTCATGACGATCATCATGTTGGGGTTCAGCCCACACATGGGTATTTCCATTTTTTTTAGATATGATGTATCTTTTAGATTTGAAGATATATTCTTTTGGAAATTCAAGATTCTTCCTCTGTGTATCTGCCAGCATGAGATTCAGGTAATATCTCATGATATCTTTTTGAGATATTTTCAGATTTCCTTTTCAATCAAGATATGTGGCATATGGGAGCCTATTAAAGGGGAAGTAGCGAATCAAGGGAAGAACATTTGGTGGTGCGCAAAAACCCAAGGAGAGCAGATACTTGGGCGACTGTTTTCTAGGGCGTGGGCAGTAGCGAGCAGCGGCAAATCAGGTTGTGCAATGAGGTGCTACAACGACGTTGCAAGTTCGATTTTGATCTCCGAAGGGTGACGTATTGTCACAGACTATTATCAGAGAGGCGATGAAGGCATATTAGGGTATGGTTTTTCGCACAGGTTTTTATGCTGTATTTGCAATTCAAGTTTCGGATTTAACTTGGATTTTTGTACTCTCTGATTCATAGTGAATTTTCTTGGAGTTGCCCCGTGGTGTTTTTAATCCTTCGAAAGGAGTGTTTTTCCACGTTAAAATTTGTGTCCACATTTTTATTCTGCTGTTTGGTTTGGAGCTTCGTTTACATTGGTGATTCTCACAAATTTTTGTTGTCGCAACTGGGTTTATATTTGAAACCAATCTGTTTCCGTCGCAACATCTGGTATCAGAGGAGGTTATCCGTGTTTTCTTGCTGATTAATATGGGGGATTCACGCCGTGGGATTTCTGCTCACATTGAACTGTTCAATGGGCAAAATGATTTTACACTTTGGCAGCAAAGAGTTAAAAATATTTTGGTCCGTGAGAAGACAACGAAGGCGTTGAAGAAAAAATCAGAGAAGCCAGAGACGATGAGTGATGATGATTGGCTGGATATGCGAGAGTTGGCGACAAGCACGATTCAGATGTATTTGGGTGATAATACACTGCGGGAAGTGATGAATCTGACAGATCCGGAGGAGATCTGGGCGAAGCTTGAAAGCAGGTATAAATCAAAATCCCTCACAAATCGTTTATATTTGAAGAAACGGTTGTATCGTTTGCGAATGCCAGAGAATGGAGATTTAGGTAACCATCTGGACGAGTTCACCAAACTTCTGACGGAGCTATCCTCGGTGGCGGTCAAGATTGATGATAAAGGTAATTCGGTACCTGTTGAAATGGAAGAAGAAGACATGTATTTGCTTCTTTTGGGTTCGTTGCCTGATTCATATGATAATCTCGTCACCACACTATTGTTCGGGAAGGATACACTGAAGTTGGATGATGTGATTTCATCATTGTTGATGAACGAGACTCGACGAAAGACCAGTGATGGTGAATCTTCAGGTAATGGTGGTACTCTGGCTGTGGCAGATGGACGCGGTAGTCAGAGAGGTCGGTCAAAGACAAGAAGAAAGGTCAAGTGCTACTTTTGCAATAAGGAGGGTCATGTGCAGAGACGCTGCTATGAATTGAAAAAGCTTAAGAAGGAAAAGAAGACGCACGACACCGATTCTGAGGATACCGGCGTAAGTCTTGTTCAGGGTGAGGGTGATTTACTTTCAGTTGGCATTGATTGTCACAGATCAGATTTGTACACCGAATAGGTGGTTGATTCAGCAGCATCATACCATATTTCACCAAAGAAGGGGCTATTTTCTTCATATGAAGAAGGTGACTTTGGTAGATTGAAGATGGGAAATGGAGATTTTGCTGATGTCATTGGTGTTGGTGATATTTGTATCACTACGAATGCAGGTTGTACACTGACATTGAAGGATGTGCGACATGTGCCAGGTATTCGCCATAATTTGTTATCTTCTAGTGCTCTTGATATTGATGGATTCAGGAGTTCGTTTGGTGGTGGAAGATGGACTTTGTCCAGAGGATCGATGGTTTATGCGCGTGGCAAAATGGATGACATGCTTTACAGGACAGATGTAAAGGCATGCAGTGATGTGACGAATCCAGTTGCGAAGAGGACTTCGTCATATTTGTGGTAGTGGCGATCATCGTGCATTAGTCAAAGACCGTTGACTAAGTTGAAGAAGGTTTGGAAGCCGAAGCTTGTTATGGCAGGTGTTTCAGATCTTACACCTAATTCTTTTTCTTCAGAGAGTGCCACTATTGAAGAAAGAATGGAAATCAAAGATCGAGGTGATGCACTGAGTGTTTTTGACTGCTCGAATGATGTTGAGCAGAGGGAGGAAGTAATTCCTGTAGGTGCTCCAGATTATGTGGCGATCACAGTTACGGGGGAGCCAGATATTGTTGATTCTGGTATTAGCGGTGCAGACATAAGTATGAAGAAGACTTCGGCATTTGGATTTCTTTTGCAGGGAGAGCTTTCAGGTTTCCGTCAAAGATGCAAAAGAGGGATGTCATATTTTCTGCAGAGGATGACTGTTGGTGCGATACCAACCGATTTTCTTTCCAACTGAGTTTGTTGGATGCGATCTCCTTCTTCGATGGGCTGAAGGGGGAGATTGTTGGGGTTCAGCCCACACATGGGTATTTCCATTTTTTTAGATATGATGTATCTTTTAGATTTGAAGATATATTCTTTTGGAAATTCAAGATTCTTCCTCTGTGTATCTGCCAGCATGAGATTCAGGTAATATCTCATGATATCTTTTTGAGATATTTTCAGATTTCCTTTTCAATCAAGATATGTGGCATATGGGAGCCTATTAAAGGGGAAGTAGCGAATCAAGGGAAGAACATTTGGTGGTGCGCAAAAACCCAAGGAGAGCAGATACTTGAGCAACTGTTTTCTAGGGCGTGGGCAGTAGCGAGCAGCAGCAAATCAGGTTGTGCAACGAGGTGCTACAACGACGTTGCAAGTTCGATTTTGATCTCCGAAGGGTGACGTATTGTCACAGACTATTATCAGAGAGGCGACGAAGGCATATCAGGGTGTGGTTTTTCGCACAGGTTTTTATGCTGTATTTGCAATTCAAGTTTCGGATTTAACTTGGATTTTTGTACTCTCTGATTCATAGTGAATTTTCTCGGAGTTGCCCCGTGGTTTTTTTAATCCTTCGAAAGGAGGGTTTTTCCACGTTAAAATTTGTGTCCACATTTTTATTCTGCTGTTTGGTTTGGCGCTTCGTTTACATTGGTGATTCTCACAAATTTTTGTTGTCGCAACTGGGTTTATATTTGAAACCAATCTGTTTCCGTCGCAACACATCATGGGTGCTGAAAACAGTTTTATGGATATTAGGGGGGTTCATATGTACCCATTGCTATCATGAGCACAAAGCTAACTTGGAATTGGGCCGGAGGCCCCATATTACTCGTATAGCTTGTAGTTGGCGGTTGGGATGGGAAAATGAACCTTCGTGGTGATATCATTAAGTGCTTAATGGTTTGTTCAATTTCTTATTCCCTTTCACCAGCAAGTCCGGTGACAAAAGAAGGTTGGTGCGTGGGCTTATGATATTCCTATTCAACACATCCTCTACGTATTTCTCATTCTCTTCCTTTTGGAAGTAATTATATCAGCAAGGTCATGCATTTACAGGTTTCATCACCGCTATTAATTGAATGGAATTAACCATTTCTCTAGTTAGTGGCATTCGTGTGGGCTCACAAAAAAGACCCTTCATACTCTTGCGGTATTGGTTTTAGGTCCATGTGGAGCTTCGGCAGATGAATAGTTTGCCATCTGGACTTATTTAGGGAGGCCTCCCTATATGCAGTTTTGGTATGTGACGTTGCTGCTCCATGCAATATTCATAATTTATTGCCTCAATAAAACTCCATGGTAAGCCTTTTCTAATTACATGTTTCTTTCCCCAAGGATTCCAGCCATTTCACACCTAATACTAGATCCAATCCTGTAAGTGGTAAGGAATAAATGGTGGGTGAGAATGGAACTCCTTGTATGCTGGTTTTCACCCCTTCAAAGTGCCCCTGACTTTGTGTTCTTTCTCCATTAGCTGCACAAACAGGCAAGCTTTTGTTTGGCGCCACAGGCCGTCGTAGTGGCCATCCAATCACTAATAATTTTTTTATCCACTATCAACTAACATAACATTGCAAAACCCTACCCTTGTTGGAAATACAAACCATAACTCTGACTGTTTTTTCCAAAGCAAGATTCTATTTTATCTTTCCCATGAAGCGGCTTCTCATTTTCCGATGTGGCTGCTCCTCTTCCCCATGTGGCATGCGTGCGGTGCTTTATTATTTTCAGCCTTGTTTTTTCTCTCTCTCATTTAATGCTCTGCCATTTCTTTTGTTTTGCATTTGCCTATAAAATCTTTGTAGTTCGTTGTAAAATTAAGTTGCTTGAAATTTAAAAAGCTTGCAAGCTCTTGTGTTGAGTTCCCTCCTCCACTTTCTTTTTATCCCGTGGATTATTTTGTTTTGGCTTTGTAAAGCCAACTCCCACCAACAAATTGGTATCAGAGCGGGTTCGAAGGCATCCTCCAAATTCCAAAGATGGCCACCGCGATCCAGCCGCAAGTTCTGACCTTGTCTAAGGACAACTATGAGAGGTGGTGCATTCAAATGAAGGCATTGTTCGGGTCACAAGAATTATGGGAGATCATCACCGACGGGTATGTAATACCCACTGCGGAGGAAGAAGCGGCCTTCACGAATGAAGAAAAGACGACCGTCAAAAATCAAAGGAAGAAAGACAACAAGGCGTTGTTCCTTCTCTATCAAGGGTTGGATGAACCGACGTTCGAAAAAATTGCCGAAGCAACATCGAGCAAGAAAGCTTGGGATACACTTGCCACCATTTTCAAAGGAGTTGATCGTGTGAAGCGGGTCCGTCTTCAAACATTACGAGTGGAGTTCGAAGCGGCGCGAATGAAGGAAGGTGAGAGTATCTCGGATTACTTCTCACGCCTAATTCTCATTATTAACAATTTGAAAAGAAATGATGAAAAAATGGAGGATATTCGTGTTATTGAAAAAGCACTTCAATCGCTGACAACCAAGTTCGAGCATGTGGTTGTGGCAATCGAAGAGTCGAAAGATTTGGAAAAATTGTCAATTGAAGAACTAATGGGGTCGTTGCAAGTACATGAGCAACGAATGCAGAAAAATACGGGTTCAACAATAGAGCATGCCTTAGAGTCCAAGCTGACTCTGCAAGAACCCAAGAATGGCCAAGCACAACGGGGCGGTTATCGTGCAAGAGGTAGAGGACGTGGATACCATCCAATCTATCAGCAAAAGCAACAAAACTTCAGTAGCTTCCGTGGAAGAGGATACGGTGGAGGCCGATTCACGCGTGGTCGTGGAAATGCAAAAAATGTTCAATGCCATAACTGTAAAAAATTCGGCCACTATGCCTCTGATTGTTGGAGCAAGGTGAATCATGATGAACGATCCAACTATGCTGAAGCGTCACGCCATGAAGAAGAAGGTACGACACTCCTCCTCGCACAAGAAAAGGCATCTGAACGCCCCGATGTATGGTATCTTGACACGGGTGCGAGCAACCACATGAGTGGTAACAAAGAACTTTTTGAAGAACTTACTGAAGAAGTTCGTGGCGACGTGACCTTCGGCGACTCATCGAAGGTACCAGTGATTGGCAAAGGTAAAATCAAAATCTATCTGAAGAATGGTGAGTTGAATTACATTTCCAATGTGTATTACGTACCAAGTATGAAAAACAACATCATAAGTCTCGGCCAACTCCTTGAAAAGGGGTATGTTATACACTTAGAGAATTCTTCTTTGTCAGTAAGAGATGCTCACAGGAGGTTGATTGCTCAAGTCCAAATGGCGAAGAATCGCATGTTTCCACTGCACATCAAAACAAAGGCCGAGGAGTGCCTATTTGGGCTCATGAAGAATGATTCGTGGAGATGGCATCTGCGTTTTGGGCATCTCCATTTTAGCGGGCTTAAACTTCTATCCTCCTCAAGAATGGTGTGTGGCTTGCCGACGATTGAATCAACAAATCATGTGTGTGAAGCATGTACACTCGACAAACAACAAAGGAACTCCTTCCCAAGTGGAGTGTCCAGAAGAGCAACAAAACCACTTCAGTTGGTTCACACTGACATCTGCGGACCACTTGAAACACCCTCACTTGGAGGTAATAGGTACTTCATTACCCTTATTGATGATTTCAGTAGAAGAATCTGGGTGTATTGCATCAAGGAGAAATCTTCCGCCTTTTCTATCTTTAAAATTTTCAAAGCTCGTGTTGAAGCTGAGAGTGGTCACAAAATCAAAGTGCTGAGATCTGATAGAGGTGGAGAATACACCTCAAATGCATTTCAAGACTTTTGCAGGGAGCATGGCATCAAGCAGCAATACACTGCTGCTTACACCCCACAGCAGAACGACATTGCAGAAAGGAAGAACCGCACCATCCTCGACATGACGAGGACCATGCTGAAGGAGAAAGGGCTGCCAAAGAGTTTTTGGGCAGAGGTTGTGGCGTGTACTGCCTACTTGCTCAATCGGTGTCCAACGAAGAGTGTCAAGAACTTTACACCACAAGAGGCATGGAGCGGCTACAAACCGAGCGTGGCGCACCTAAGAATCTTCGGGTGTGTCGCCTACGCTCAAGTTCCAGAAGCAAGAAGAAGGAAGCTGGATGATCGAGGAGAGAAGTGTATCTTCATCGGCTACAGTGAATCATCTAAAGCCTACAAGCTCTACAACCCACTAACAAACAAAGTAGTGGTGAGTAGAGATGTGGTCTTTAGTGAGGAAGAATCATGGAAATGGGATGATGAAAAATCAAATGAAAATATTCCAGTCGAAACTGAAGATTCTGAAGAAAGACATGATCATCAAGAGAAGACGCCTGCAACACCCTCCTCAAGCACATCACCTTCAGTACACAGAAGTCCAGTAGTAAATTCCAACACTCCAGAAATCACTACACCAAGTCAAAGTTCAGTTATCTCGTCCTCACCCATGGCGCCTCTAAAGATGAAAAGCTTGAGTGATATCTATGAGCATACTGAAGAGGTAAATCTTTTTTGCCTCTATGCAGATCATGAGCCTTTGACATTTCAGGAAGCTTTAAGGGAAGAATGTTGGAGAATCGCAATGGAAGAATAAATTCATGCCATAGAGAAAAATGGCACATGGGAGCTGACCACACTTCCTAAAAACCAGAAGAGTATCGGCGTCAAATGGGTGTATAAGATCAAGCGAAAGGCTGGCGGTGAGGTTGATCGCTACAAGGCAAGGCTCGTAGCAAAGGGGTATAAACAGAAGTACGGGGTGGACTATGAAGAAGTATTCGCTCCTGTTGCTCGCCTTGACACGGTACGGATGATTATCTATCTTGTTGTCCATCATAGTTGGATGATCTATCAACTAGATGTGAAGTCTGCGTTCTTAAACGGATTTTTGGAAGAAGAGGTCTATGTTGACCAGCCTGAAGGCTTTGTCATGAAATAGGAAGAAGACAAAGTGTATCGATTGAAGAAAGCACTTTATGGGTTGAAGCAGGCTCCTCGCGCATGGAATGCACGCATCGACAGTTATCTCCGAGAGAATGGCTTCACCCAATGTCCATATGAGCATGCAGTTTATATCAAGCAGAATGATCATGGCGATATACTTATTGCATGCTTGTATGTTGATGATTTATTGTTTACAGGAAATTGTCGACCGATGTTCGATGATTTCAAGGAGGCCATGTTTAAGGAGTTTGAGATGACTGATGGAGGTCTCATGTCCTTCTTTTTGGGCATTGAAGTGAAACAATAACATGGCGGCATCTATATATCTCAGAAGAGGTATGCTAAGGAGCTACTTGAAAAATTTAAGATGGCAAATTGCAATGTTGTAAACACACCTGTGGCAACAAGCTTAAAACTGACAAAAGATGGAGAAGGAAGAAGCGTTGAATCGACTTTGTTCAAGAGTCTGATTGGAAGCTTGAGGTACCTCACAATCACAAGGCCAGATATTGTCTATATTGTTGGACTTCTAAGCAGGTATATGGAGACACCGAAAGAGTCACACTGGTTAGCTGCAAAACGTATCCTCAGGTACGTTAAAGGAACGGTAGATTTTGGTCTCTTTTATCCATACAATGAAGAAGCAGAGCTGTATGGATACTCAGACAGTGATTGGGGAGGTGACCAAGATGAAAGAAAAAGCACTACTGGGTACGTATTTTTTCTTGGATCGACTGCTTTTACATGGAATTCAAGAAAGCAAAGTGTGGTTGCTTTATCCACTTGTGAAGCAGAATACGTGGCAGCATCATCTACTGTTTATGAGGGAATATGGTTGAGAAATTTATTAAAGAAAATGAAGCATCCACAGGATGGATCCACGGTGATATATGTGGATAACAAATCGGCTATTGAACTAGCCAAAAATCTGGTACAGCATGGAAGAAGCAAACACATTGATAATTGTTTTCATTTTCGCAGGGATCATGTGAAACAAAAAACGATAAAACTGGAATATTGCCATACTTCGGAACAGGTGGCAGATATTTTCACAAAGGCATTACCGTCAGATGCATTCAAAAGATTAAGAACGATGCTCGGGATGAAGTCGGTTTTGGTTTGAAGGGGATTGTTGGAAATACAAACCATAACTCTGACTTTTTTTTCCAAAGCAAGATTCTATTTTATCTTTCCCATGAAGCGGCTTCTCATTTTCTGATGTGGCTGCTCCTCTTCCCCATGTGGCATGCATGCGGTGCTTTATTATTTTCAGCCTTGTTTTTTTTTCTCTCTCATTTAATGCTCTGCCGTTTCTTTTGTTTTTCATTTGCCTATAAAATCTTTGTAGTTCGTTGTAAAATTAAGTTGCTCGAAATTTAAAAAGATTGCAAGCGCTTGTGTTGAGTTCCCTCCTCCACTTTCTTTTTATCCCGTGGATTATTTTGTTTTGGCTTTGTAAAGCCAACTCCCACCAACAACCCTGTCTTAGGTGCTGACCATCTTCCCAAGGCATGAAGGGTAATTTCTGGATCTAGTACCTTCTCTTTGTCGGGGCATATTGTTGTTTGATTAACGACCTCATTATTGTCTGCATGTCTTTCTAATAACAAGTGTGCAGCTTGATTTGTATTGCCTACAGTAAATTTCTTATGACAAATGAAACCTAGTCCTCTTGCTCTCCTTCATTTTATTTCATCCTATGCGAGCCTTTTAGTTGGAAGTGCTGTAGAGGGCTTCAGGGTAGGCGGGGGACCATTGAAGCTATAGTTTGGGTTGATGTCTGCTTGATACCCCATTGCCACTGCATTTTCTAGTCTTTCACCTGAGATAAGCTGATTTCTCCTTCAATGTCTTGGGTTTTAAAATCCCGATGCCTTTGGATATTTCTTTAAGCCTCCCCTAAAGGCTCCCACTTGTGCCTTTTGGATCCACCCTTACCCCATGTTTTCCAGCTTCTCGAATTTGCGTCAATAGTCCTGCTATGAACCAAGTTGCCAAATGGGAGAAAGGACTTCATCAAAGTATTTGCAATCAGTAGGGCCTAATTGAGTCCATGAATCCTCCACAGATACTTCCCATATAATGGAATGACCGTCCTCAATGTGCGGGGGACTTAACCATTGGGACCACTGGTTGGCTTCCCCTTCCAAGTGATAGGCCGCAAGTTGATAACTTTTGATTTTCTGTGACTTGTGCAATGACTGTTGTTGTTGCTTATCCTATTACATAGGAATTGGTGGTTTGGTTTATTTGTTTTCATCCCACTATTTGTATCATATTTTCCTTTTCCACTTCATTTCCCTATTTCACATTATGTTAATGTGTAGGCACTTTATCAATTAATATAAAATTTATTTGGTATTTTTATTTTATTCATTCTCCCATTTTAATTAGTATTTTTTTGCAATTTATTTTATTTTTCTATTTTAAGAGTATTTTTTTACATATTAAGTTTTACTATTATTTTACAAGACAGTAAAGAAATTTCTTCTACATTTGTTTTGGTTTGGTGCCTTTTTTTGTAGACAGATTTGCTCGTCCAATGTTACATGCTATGGTGCATTGTTTCGAAACATTATTTTGTCCAGAAAGAGTTAAAATATTTCCCAGTAAATAGTGATTTATTTTTAGTGAATCTTGATTTTTAATATTATTCATTCTCTCTTTTCTGCAGACTGCTTTTGTTTTCTAAAAATTATTGACGAATCATATCAAAGCCCTGGGATTGGAGTTAATATCTTCTCTGAAAACATGGATAATTTCCCCCATGTGTCTCTGCTGGTGATATAATCTTGCTTTCTCGTGTTCTGGTATAACTTAGCCACAATTCTCATGATTTTTTTTCTTTATGATTTTCCCTTTCATGCCAAATGTTTTTCTTATATGGAACTTGTAGAAAGGAAATCTCCTTACCTCAAGGTGAGGCTGAGGCCTACTTTTATAGATTGAGAATACAAAATACATACAGGATCATTCCAATGTGGGACTCGGAAATACCCAAAATAATAGAAAATAGGGTTTAACACTCCCCCTTAAGCTGGACATGCCCAGCTTGGACAACGAGTCCCACAAGAAAGAAAGTTGACATCATACAAGACCAGACACTCCCCCTCAAGCTAGGCCGCAGATGCTGTGGATGTCCAGCTTGGAACTGAGCGAGGCTAGGCGAGCCTCTGTGAGACCTTTGGTGAAGATGTCGGCAAGCTGGTATGTCGTTGGGATTTGGCTAAAGGTGATGTGATCATGCTCCAGGTGGTGGCGAAGAAAGTGGCAGTCCACCTCAATATGTTTCGTGCGTTCATGGAAGACGGGATTCAAAGCTATCTTGGTGGCTGCATGATTGTCACACCAGATGTGAGAAGATGTCTGCGGAGGAAAGCCAAGCTCCTGGAGGAGATGTCGAAGCCAAATGATCTCCGTGGTGACGGTGGCCATGGAATGGTACTCGGATTCAACACTGGAGCAGGAGACGACCGTCTGTTTCTTGCTGCGCCAGGAGATGAGGTTGTCTGCCAAGAATA